>JAOTOL010001654.1:3847500-4332500 GCA_034440575.1 Imbricaverruca yamaguchii | reverse complement strand
GCACGCCAGGGTACCGGAGATCAAGGGCGGGCTCATGAGCGAGCAGATCAGGGCCAGGCGCCAGTTCTTGTGCGCGGACATGCTGACCGATCGGCGCTCATTCTGGAGCCGAATAAAGCATTTCAGTCTCCGTCCCGCGGCAGGCCTCCCAGGCAGAGACGACGACACCACGGAAAGGGCGACGACTTCAACGCCCACTTCGCGGCGGTGGGAGCCCGTATTGCTGAGGAGGCGGGACGAGCCGGCACATAGAGCAGTGCCCACCCAGACCACCCGGAGTGTGCGCCTCTGCCCTTGTGTTGTGTCCCGCCACGCTCCCCGAGTTGTCGAAGGCCATAAGCCGTATGAGCACGTCTCGAGCGGTGGGAGTTGATGGCGTACCATTGTTTGCAGTCAAGCGATGTTTTGCAGTGATCGGCCCGCACCTGCTCCACCTCGTCAACACATCCATAACCTCACAAACCTTCCCGAGTGCTTGGAAAGTCGCCCGCGTCACTCCCATTTACAAATCTGGTACGCGAGATGATGTGAACAACTTTCGGCCTATCTCGAATCTCTATGTTCTCTCCAAAATCACGGAAAAAGTTGTTTGCTCCCAACTTGTGGCTTATCTGTTGTCGAACAATATTCTGTCCCCGTTTCAGTACGCCTACCGCCCCGGTCATTCGACGGAGGACGCCTTGCTCGACGCTGTCGAATGGATCTCTAAAGCCATCGACATTGGTCACATTGCGTCGTTAACGACGATTGATTTAAGTAAGGCCTTCGACAGCGTTGACCATGGCGTTCTCCTGAGTAAGCTGGGGTGGTACGGCATCCCGTCCCCGTGGTTCAAAAGTTACCTCTCCGATCGGAAGCAGATGGTCTCGGGCGGCTCCTTCACACTCCTCCTTACCCACGGTGTCCCTCAGGGGTCTATCGTTGGGCCGATCCTGTTCCTCCTCTTCATCAATAATCTGTCCTCCTTCCTTCCTCACGGTCGCCTTGTGGCCTGCGCTGACGACACCGACCTCCTAGACCACTCTGCTCCAGACGTCGTCAGCCTCTCCCACCTTCGGTTGCGGGTCGAGGAATCTCTCCATGCACTCCAAAAGTGGTTCCAGTCCAATAGTCTCAAAATGAACCCGGACAAGACCTGCTTCACCATTCTTGGCACCAGATCTTCTCTAAAAAAGCTTCAGGTTTTCACATCATGATCTTGGAAAAAATATATCCACCCGGCCCCAACAGTGAAATTGCACGGAGTATTCCTCGACCAGCAGCTGACGTGAGAGAAGCACATATCCTCCATCATCCGGAAGTGTACCGCCATCATCGTGTCCCTCTTCAAATTCCGGCAGCACTTCACCCCTGAAGTCCTGAAGCTCCTCATCCAAGTCCATGCGTTCCCCCCATATCCTTTACTGCCTTTCCGTATGGGGTGGGGCAGATGCGTGCCGCATGAAGCAAGTGCAGAATTGCATAAACTTCGCAGCTAGGCTGGTCACTGGAAGACGGAAGCACGACCACATCTCGTCCTCTCTGCGCGAGTTGGGCTGGGATAAGATTGAGGAGATGGTGCGACACCGTGACCTGTGCAACGCACACAAAGCCGTACACGGCGCGAACTGCCCGCCTGCCATCAGGGAAATGTTCGTTGAACGCTCGGCTGTGTCGGAGAGAAGCACTCGTGCTACCGATGCTGGGGCACTTCACCTGCAACGGTGTAGGTTAACAGCTACCCAGCGAGGCTTCTCCTACCGCTCCACTCTCCAGTGGAATTCGCTTCCCGATGAAGCACGCGACGCAACTAGCCGTGCAACATTCGTGCGTGCAATCAGCATCAACTAGGTAGCTAGGTGCTTTACAATTGTATCTAACGTGATGGCAGGAATGTAATCAGTTGACTAGGTATTTCGTGAGTTCCACCATGTGGCAGTGCCTAATAAATGACTTGACTTGATTTGACTTGACTCCACTAATCGACTTAGGATGTTTGATCAGAGAGTGCCCTTTGTGTTACCATTACTAGTAAGGTATCAAATTAACCCTACAAATTAGCAAAGTTGATGTCGGTTAAAATCCAGTTGTAAGCTACATTTTAATGACTTACCGTTGGCTCTCATTTATCACTAACGCTGATTAACACCCTAGAAATTCACCTATTTTGCTTCCAAATGCTTAGTTTTTATTTTTTAAGTTGGGATAATACTACCCATCTTTATCGCAACTATCGCATTTCATTGTCCGTGTTAATGTTAAGGATCATTGTGTTGTCGGGATTCAGGGTGGGTGCACTCCTGCTAGTTCCAGAGTGGAGGGTAGAAAAAACCGGAGGGAAATTTACAATTTTAATATGGATATCCTAAGTACAGCAAGAGACGGCGCGGACTTGACAATCTTAGAATCTCAAATTAATCCTTAGCTTAACTTGGTGGTGAATCCAAACTAATCGTCATGCCTGCAACGAAAAATGGCAAGATATATTTATGTGCTCCGAGTGTGGCTGACCACAATTATCACGTTCATTCAGTTGCTGTCCTCAGAGAATGGCCAGGGGTGTGTGCAAACGGTGTGAATTTGGTAACTTACATGTTACAACTGCCTACCCTCTGCCGCCAGATGGACGCGTCCCTGTCGCGGCCATTTTGTAACTTGCATGGTACAACTGCCTCCCTCTGGCGCCAAGTGGACTCGTCCGTGTCGCGGCCATTTTGTAACCTACATGTTATGACTGCCTACACCATACCGCCAGGTGGACTCGTCCGTTTTCCGAACACTTCTTGACATGCATGCTACAACTGCCTCCCTCTGGCGCCAAGTGAACTCGTCCGTGCCGCTGCCATTTTTTTTACGCGCATGATATAACTGCCTGCTCCCTGCCACCAGGTGGACTCGTCCGTTTCCCGGATGCTTCTTTACTTGCATGTTCCAATTGCCTCCCTCTGCCGCTAGGTGGACGCGTTCGTGTCGCGGCCATTTCTCCCTGTCGTCCATATCATTCATGCATGCTTACCCCGGATGTTTTTTGTTTGTTTGTGTGTGTGTTTCTTGCTTTGTTTTTCTCGCAGTGGAAGTGGCAATTGGCTTTTATTGAGTTGTTGTGTTTGCAGCAATTTGCAGTTCCAAACTGTTCGCCGATCGCTACCGATGCAACGAATGTATGACCCTGACAATGACTCGAACAGAGGTGAAAATCCTGCTACTCGGCCACGAGCGTAAGCAGCAGATGTTCTGAATTGCCTATTATTATGCAGTTTTGATGACAAAGTACGGCACTGTATTATCAATGAGTGTGAATTATATTCATCATCAGGTCGTTTTGTCTCTGGAGATCGTTTGTCACTGAGCCAAGAGGAATCGACACTCGAGCACAAGTCAAGCTGATGTACGCCCTTTATAAATAGCTCGGCTTTTGACCTCGTGACCTGACCTTCGATCACGCTGAGACAATACATAGGTTGATGAAACGATCGCTTCAGCCTTCGCCTAAGCGTACTCTGGCTAATTCAACCATCAACCACTCTGGTCCACGTTAATGCTATCCATACTAAGTCAATCACGTCAGTGCTGGCTGTGTATTAACCGCGAGATCGCAGCTGTGTACTATATCTGTCGCCATACCGAGGTGAATTGGCGCAGAGGTAGCCGCTCCGCAGAGGTAGCCGCTGCGCAGAGGTAGCCGCTGCGCAGAGGTAGCCGCTGCGCAGAGGTAGCCGCTGCGCAGAGGTAGCCGCTGCGCAGAGGTAGCCGCTGCGCAGAGGTAGCCGCTGCGCAGAGGTAGCCGCTGCGCAGAGGTAGCCGCTGCGCAGAGGTAGCCGCTGCGCAGAGGTAGCCGCTGCGCAGAGGTAGCCGCTGCGCAGAGGTAGCCGCTGCGCAGAGGTAGCCGCTCGCAGAGATACGTAGCCGCCAGAGGTAGCCCGCGCAGAGGTAGCCGCTGCGCAGAGGTAGCCGCTGCGCAGAGGTAGCCGCTGCGCAGAGGTAGCCGCTCCGCAGAGGTAGCCGCTGCGCAGAGGTAGCCGCTGCGCAGAGGTAGCCGCTGCGCAGAGGTAGCCGCTGCGCAGAGGTAGCCGCTGCGCAGAGGTAGCCGCTGCGCAGAGGTAGCCGCCGCCAGTCGGTCGCCGCGCCTCACCAGACTGGCTGTGCTGGGATATAATAGACATGAGAACTTGAGATATGCGGTCCCTGCCAACAGCTGTACCTCTGTATGATGATGACGGGAAAATAATGAAATTAATTGACTTCTTTTCTTTCCGAATTTTACCAAAATTTCTTCTCGCTCTATCACTAGCAAGTTAAGTAATTGATGGGTACAATGCCAACGTTAACATCTCATGTAGGTTTCCTGTGTTGACATGTGATATGTGTAGGTTTCTGGAAATTATTGAGAGGGCACAATAAACAAAGGCAATGGGCAGATCCAAATGGATTGGGGGTGAGGTAGGGTGTGAGTGTGTGGGGTGCTACATAGAGTCCCATGTTGAAATTTAAATTATTGGGTCAACATTGGGCGGGGGCGTGTGCCCTCCCAATATCATACAAAGCTTCACCCCTGTGGCCTGTATGTGGTTCATCTTAATCTTCGGATTTGAGTGCGCCATGGGCATAGAAGAAAAATAGTGCAGATATACCCACTATACCGCTCTTATACTTCACTGCCATTCAGATCACCGCTGAACACTAAATCATTGCCTTCTTCAGCCGGTATCAGTGTAGTGAGCAGTGAGCGGAAACACACCATCCGATCGATCGATGCATTTCGAAACCGTTTTAACGAAAGATAGTCTGGCTATTGCCACAAAGACGTTGCACTATCAGTGGTTGAATTGGCGAGCGCTGACATAAAATTGATACCTATCACAATTTGCGCACGCTTCACATACGTAGCGAAGCGACACTCCCGTAGCTAACGCTATTTTCCAAACTGACTCGATAGGTGTTGGCTTTTTCCAGCTTTAATCTCGTGCTAGCGTGCGCAACAATGCACGTGAAATAAGCCACTGGATGGAAGTACAACAGATCAGTTGCTAAGCGGCTAATTTTAACAGGACAAAGATCTGGAATATACGTCAAGTGGATAAACATAGAATACAATATGCAAACGAAACATGAAAAGAACAATACAAATCGGCGAAAAAATGCAAGACACCAACGTAAATGCATTATATTTATATTTCTAAGCACCCTTTCATTGTGCACAACGTGATTAAAAACACTTCATTTGCGATACAAATAGGACTCAGGTGATTCACTACACTACACATCCGTATACTACACATACTACACATCCGTATAATGGTTCACTACAAATACCCCCAAAAGGATTTACAGGTTAGAGGTGCTCCAACTACTCATGCAAACACGATTGAGAACCCCGAAAAAAGCTCCCGGCATCACAAAATGCAGCCGATGAAAAGTTCGGTGTTCAAATGAGTGAAGCCATTACGGCATGCTATCGCCCAATACAATAAAAATCATCAAGCTTCCAGACCCGAATAAAGGGAATATTCCCTATAATAAAAATTCAACATGAAAAGAACTCAAAGTGACACCACCGGATCGGAGCGAATAAGAGAAACCGATCAGCTGTGGTTGGAAAGGTATCAGTGAGTTTGTGAATTAGATGGTTAGTAGAGCGTCGGACGATCACTTTGCTTCACATCAAGCAAAGTGAAGACTGTGTGAATAGAAATCGTATCACATGAACTATACAGATATTGGCGCCAACGCATTGACCAGCGTTGTAGCCAAAGCTTACATCGCTGGAGTAGAAGGGGGAGATGAAGATGTTCCAGCGGCTGACTCTGCGATGTAGCTGATCCTGAGGCGAAGTAGTCAACAGATTCAGCCAGGTATTGAAAATACCGCCTGTGTCAGGTACCCGCATGGCACCCTGCATGACCCCACGGTCAGGCAGGGGTGCTCGGACGGTCCGTCAACACTAATTCTAGCAACTGCTTCGCAAGTGGATCATTGATTCAAGAGACGTTGAGTACCTGTGCTTGATAAAGACGGTATCTGTGCCCTCATTAAACTTCGATCTCTTCTGGCCTTGAATCTCATTTCCTTCCACGGCAACGACAGTTCAGCATGGTTTTCCAATGATTCCGGCATTTCAGCAGGAGTCCAGTTACCAGTTCCGGCAGTTCAGCGGCAGCTCAGCCATCAGTTCCGGCAGTTCAGCGGCAGTCCAGCCATCAGTTCCGGCAGTTCAGCGGCAGTTCAGCCATCAGTTCCGGCAGTTCAGCGGCAGTTCAGCCATCAGTTCCAGCAGTTCAGCGGCAGCCCAGCCATCGATTCCGGCTGCTCAGCGGCAGTTCAGCCATCAGTTCCACAGTTCAGCGGCAGCTCAGCCATCATCAGTTCCAGCAGTTCAGCGGCAGTCTCCATCATTCCGGCGTTCAGCGGAGTTCAACCATCAGTTCAGCAGTTCGGCGACAGTTCAGCCATCAGTTCAGGCAGTTCAGCGGCAGTCCAATAATCCTGGTGAAGCTGCCTGCTGCCAGCATCGGCACCAACCTTTCTAATGAAGCCACTCAATCTTAGACCAACAGCAAGCTACAGCGACGAGTTATAAAACAGGCTGATTGGTTGTTTCTTGCTATTTATAATCCATTGTCGCCAGTGTCTAATATATTAGTGTATGCACCGATACAATCGAGCAGGGATCTTATCACATACTTAGGGCTGCTACTTAATCTCCACTAAATCTCCTCGATGTGAGTATATACCATTAAAACGTCACGCTCCAAAGAAGCCATTTCCGACGTGGAATCGGCTAGTGACGACAAGGACGCTAAAATACTGAAACAATCAAACTCAGCTACGTGAAAGCATTTATAACCGAGACGGGCAGCAGAACTGGCACAGCAGTCCTCGGTGCGTCCGAAATTTAAATGTGGGAAGGTATGACATTTTCATTTGGTATGACATTTTCCTTGAAACTACAAGACAATGTTTCCAAAAATACTTTGGTTTAGAATGATTAATCTGTCGTGCACGGCACTTGATCAGAATCTTTCTGAAAAATAACGTTTTAAAAACATATTTGTAATATAAAGGTCATACTAAATGCAACTGATATATCATTATGCTCCTTGCAGCCGCACTGAAACACATAAAATGGTAGGCAGAGTATTAAACTTGCGCCCTTGTGTTACGTTTCCCACTCGCGGAAAAAGCAAGTCAACAACACACATTTGGAACGAAAGATGGCGGGAAGTTGCGCATCTGGTGCACACCGACTAAGCCAATGGGAAATACCCTCTAATCCTCGCAAGCTCTTCCACTGGATGTTGGGTTCACACGATTAACCCTTTTGTATATGCGTCGTGGGTATTTGCAACCTCACCTTCCTTCCTTTTCTTCCACATAATCTGGCCGCTGCGTAGCTTTTCGTTCTCTTCTCTCTCGGCTTCCATCGTCCTGAATTTAGCCTTCCTTGTTGTGAGCTAAGCTGAGAGCCGGGAAGATCTTCCACTAACAGAATACTATCATTCGGAGTGATCTGGCCAGACAACACTATCAGCCGGAGTGATCTGGGCGGACAAAATATCAGCCGGAGTGATCTGGCCAGATAACACTATCAGCCAGAGTGATTTGGCCGGACAACACTATAAGCCGGAGTGATCTGGCCGGACAACACTATCAGCCGGAGTGATCTGGCCAGATAACACTATCAGCCGGAGTGATCTGGCCGGACAACACTATCAGCCGGAGTGATCTACGCGGACAACACTATTAGTCGGAGTGATCTGGCCAGATAACACTATCAGCCGGAGTGATCTGGCCAGAAAACACTATCAGTTGTAGCGGTTTGGCCGTATAAGCCGCATTTCTTTGAAGACTTATACACTTGCAGGGAACGTACCTCTAAATTTCGGAATAGGCATTCATATCTATGGTAATACTCCACGACTTTTATGTTATAAATTTCGAAGAAATGCAAATTTCGAAGGTGTTCGATAATTTTTTTTTACACTGTGGGTACATGCTGGGTTTAATTTACTCCCCAGCATTTATCGGTTTCATATTTACCCCTCAATATGGCTTACTTTCCAGCTCTGACTTTTCCAGCCTCCATTCACCACTTCCACACATTTTCTCTCTCTGTCTTAACCTTCTCGCCCCTCTCTGTTCCTGTTTGCTCTCTTCATCGGCTATCTGTCCTTTCCATGCTACCTCATCTGTCCTGTCTGCTCCGCCGGTGACGGCGGTGGTGGTCGGTATGTGTCTACCCCGCAGATGACAGTGGTGGTGGTCGGTATGTGTCTACGCCCGCCGATGACAGCGGTGGTGGTCGGTATGTGTCTACGCCCGCCGATGACAGCGGTGGTGGTCGGTATTCCCCGCCGGTGACGGCGGTGGTGGTCGGTATTGTCCCCCCGCCGGTGACGGTGGTGGTGGTCGGTATGTGTCTACCCCGCCGATGACAGCGGTGGTGGTCGGTATGTGTCTACCCCGCCGGTGACGGCGGTGGTGGTCGGTATGTGTCTACCCCGCCGGTGACAGCGGTGGTGGTCGGTATGTGTCTGCCCCGCCGATGACGGCGGTGGTGGTCGGTATGTGTCTACCCCGCCGATGACAGCGGTGGTGGTCGGTATATGTCTGCCCCGCCGGTGACGGTGGTGGTGGTCGGTATGTGTCTACCCCGCCGATGACGGCGGTGGTGGTCGGTATGTGTCTACCCCGCCGATGACAGCGGTGGTGGTCGGTATGTGTCTGCCCCGCCGGTGAGGGGTGGTGGTCGGTATGTGTCTGCCCCCGCCGATGACAGCGGTGGTGGTCGGTATATGTCTGCTCCGCCGGTGACGGCGGTGGTGGTCGGTATGTGTCTACCCCGCCGGTGACGGCGGTGGTGGTCGGTATGTGTCTACCCCGCCGATGACGGCGGTGGTGGTCGGTATGTGTCTACCCCGCCGATGACGGCGGTGGTGGTCGGTATATGTCTGCCCCGGTACGGCGGTGGTGGTCGGTATGTGTCTGCCCGCCGATGACAGCGGTGGTTCGCCGGTGACGGTGGTGGTGGTCGGTATGTGTCTACCCCGCCGATGACAGCGGTGGTGGTCGGTATGTGTCTACCCCGCCGATGACAGCGGTGGTGGTCGGTATATGTCTACCCCGCCGGTGACGGTGGTGGTGGTCGGTATATGTCTGCTCCGCCGGTGACGGCGGTGGTGGTCGGTATGTGTCTACCCCGCCGATGACAGCGGTGGTGGTCGGTATGTGTCTGCTCCGCCGATGACAGCGGTGGTGGTCGGTATGTGTCTACCCCGCCGGTGACAGCGGTGGTGGTTTTCTCTCCCCGGTGACGCGGTGGTGGTCGGTATGTGTCTACCCCGCCGATGACAGCGGTGGTGGTCGGTATGTGTCTACCCCGCCGATGACAGCGGTGGTGGTCGGTATGTGTCTAGTCTACCCCGCCGATGACAGCGGTGGTGGTCGGTATATGTCTACCCCGCCGATGACGGTGGTGGTGGTCGGTATGTGTCTACCCCGCCGATGACAGCGGTGGTGGTCGGTATGTGTCTACCCCGCCGATGACAGCGGTGGTGGTCGGTATGTGTCTGCCCCGCCGATGACAGCGGTGGTGGTCGGTATGTGTCTACCCCGCCGGTGACGGTGGTGGTGGTCGGTATTGTCTGCTCCGCCGGTGACGGTGATGGTGGTCGGTATGTGTCTGCCCCGCCGATGACGGCGGTGGTGGTCGGTATGTGTCTACCCCGCCGGTGACGGCGGTGGTGGTCGGTATGTGTCTACCCCGCCGATGACAGGTGGTGGTCGTTCGCCGGTGACGGTGGTGGTCGGTATGTGTCTACCCCGCCGATGACAGCGGTGGTGGTCGGTATGTGTCTGCCCCGCCGGTGACGGTGGTGGTGGTCGGTATGTGTCTACCCCGCCGATGACAGCGGTGGTGGTCGGTATGTGTCTACCCCGCCGATGACAGCGGTGGTGGTCGGTATGTGTCTACCCCGCCGATGACAGCGGTGGTGGTCGGTATGTGTCTACCCCGCCGATGACGGCGGTGGTGGTCGGTATATGTCTGCTCCGCCGGTGACGGCGGTGGTGGTCGGTACGTGCTCGACGCGTCCCAGGGACGCAGGCGCCCCCGGCGGGCCGCCGCCGCCGCCGGCGGCGTCTCACCTAGTCGACGCAGCGTCGGCCCGACTGTGACCGGCACGGCGCCGCCTCCGTCGACCGTCGACCGCCGACCGTGTCTCGCAGCCCTCGACGGCGGACGACTGACCGGCGTGCGTCCGACGTCGATCCGACCCGGACAGCGCGTGAACTGTGACCGCACTGGTGTTGGTGGTGACGAGACTACAGGAGAGGCTGGCGCGTGAACTGTGACCGGTGGTGTTGGTGGTGGTGACGAGACTACAGGAACGGTCAGCGCGTAGACGCGGCTGGCGCGTGAACTGTGACCGCTGGTGTTGGTGGTGACGAGACTACAGGAGAGGCTGGCGCGTGAACTGTGACCGTTGGTGTTGGTGGTGACGAGACTACAGGAGCGGTCAGCGCGTAGACTGTGACCGGTGGTGTTGGTGGTGACGAGACTACAGGAGGGTGAACGGTGACGCGGCTGGCGCGTGAACTGTGACCGTTGGTGTTGTTGGTGACGAGACTACAGGAGCGGTCAGCGCGTAGACTGTGACCGGTGGTGTTGGTGGTGACGAGACTGCAGAAGCGGTCAGCGCGTAGACTGTGACCGGTGGTGTTGGTGGTGACGAGACTACAGGAGAGGTTAACGCGTGAACTGCGACCGTTGGTGTTGTTAGTGGTGACGCGGCTGCAGAAGCGGTCAGCGCGTAGACTGTGACCGGTGGTGTTCGTGGTGACGAGACTACAGGAGCGGTCGGCGCGTGAACTGTGACCGTTGGTGTTGTTGGTGACGAGACTGCTCGGACGGTCAGCGTCGTCTAGTGTCGAGTCGACGGTCGCCGAGGGCTCGCCGGCAGGTGCTGCTGCAGATGGTGCTGTAGATGGTGCTGCAGGTGAGATCATAGTGTCTACACTCGTGGGAGGAGACTTTTTCAAAGTTGGCCGAGTCGGTGACGAAATCATGATTATCCAAAAATAATTCTTCGAACGGTCCGGATTTACCCCATATTTTTATTGTTTGTTGCAATTTCAACAAAACAATAACGAGGCATAATATATAATATGTTGCAACCTTTGCCCTCTCGTATGCTCTTTTCGGGCTTTCGATGGTTTTTATGTCTCTCGAGAACAGTGCACAGGAAAAGTAATGGTGCCATGTACTGAGCGACGTCAAATCGTCTTGTGCATCGGAAACTACATCGATACCATAGTAGCATCTTCCACGACCAAACGCATGGTCCATTGACGTGATTGTGCGATGCATTCTCGTTTTACGCCCCCGTAGCTTTTATGTGGTTCAATAAAACGTGTTTTTGTTTTTCTTCGCTCGCTCCGCTTGAGACGTGTTCACCCGTGTGCGGGCCTGCCCCCTCAGCGCTCGCTTCCCCCCGGCGTTCGCCCGAGTGCGGGCCTGCCCCCTCAGCGCTCGCTGCCCCCCGGCTCCGGCAACCTGCGGGGCGGGCCAAATTGTGTGGCATCATGTGTAGGTGCTGCATTGTGATGTGACCTGCGCATGGTAACTGGCTCTGTCAGACTGGCTGGGTGGGGGACGGGTAGTCTAGGGGTAACTTACTCGTCCCACAATCGAAAGATTATGGGTACGAGTCTCGCCTGTCGCTACCCTTCGCCCGCGACCAATCGGCGTGAGATATTGGCGACGCTACATGGCTCAACGGTCGACGTGACGTAAAACCAGCAATCACCATCACCAGACTGGCTGGGTACTGCAGCCAACGAATGGCTTGCTGCCACCAGAAAGGAACAGCTTTCCTAACGCGAGCTATCTACAATCTGGACTGCCGAATACCACGAATGCTGGTTTCTTGTTTGTTTATTGTGTTGTATAACGGCGTCATGAGCGAACGATTCATTGCTTGATAAAATAATGATTGTTCGCTTTAAGGGAATGGGGCAACCTGCCCCGGTCCCGTTGGCTGGGTATCTAGGTGGGATGGACTTCTGTCCATCGGTATCGGAGCGTATGATATTGCAGCTCAAAGATGCGATGAAAGAAAAGGCGTCATCGCGTACTCACCCTCCCATGTAACGACACAGTTGATAATGCATGCCATTCCGCGAAAGTAACAGGCCTTGGTGTATTTGAAGAGTATTTAGTATATGGTGTGTGAAACAGGATGAGGCATGTGCTGCACCCTGCATGTAGTGCCTGGCGTCGCCCTTGGGTGTGACCGGTCTGACCTACCTTGGGACGGGACTTGGCAGCCCGACCGGGGTAGACTGCGACCCCAATACAAGGTCCTAGCTCCGGCGTGTCACTACATGGTGACGAGGGCGCGGGCCCAGCGCACTGTTAAGTGACCAATGGGGACAGTCTGGGTCCAGGGACGGTGGCAGTCATGACGAGGGGAGAGTGGCAGTCATGGTAAAGGGACAGTGACAGTCATGGCAATGGGTCAGTGGCAGTCATGACCAAGGGACAGTGGCGGTCATGGCCAAGGGTCAGTGGCAGTCATGGCCAAGGTTCAGTGGCAGTCATGGCCAAGGGACAATTGCAGTCATGGCCAAGGGACAGTGGCAGTCATGGTCAAGGGACAGTGGCAGTCATGGCCAAGGGACAGTGGCAGTCATGGCCAAGGGTCAGTGGCAGTCATGGCCAAGGGACAGTGGCAGTCATGGCCAAGGGACAGTGGCAGTCATGGCAAGGATCAGTGGCAGTCATGGCCAAGGGACAGTGGCAGTCATGGCCAAGGGTCAGTGGCAGTCATGGCCAAGGGTCAGTGACAGTCATGGCCAAGGGTCAGTGGCAGTCATGGCCAAGGGACAGTGGCAGTCATGGCCAAGGGACAGTGGCAGTCATGGCCAAGGGACAGTGGCAGTCATGGCCAAGGGTCAGGACAGTCATGAGTCATGGCCAAGGGTCAGTGGCAGTCATGGCCAAGGGACAGTGGCAGTCATGGCCAAGGGAGTGGCGTCATGGCCAAGGACAGTGGCAGTCATGGCCAAGGGTCAGTGGCAGTCATGGCCAAGGGTCAGTGGCAGTCATGGCCAAGGGACAGTGGCAGTCATGGCCAAGGGACAGTGGCAGTCATGGCCAAGGGACAGTGGCAGTCATGGCCAAGGGTCAGTGGCAGTCATGGCCAAGGGTCAGTGGCAGTCATGGCCAAGGGACGGTGACAGTCACGGTCAAGGGACGGTGACAGTCACGGCCAAGGCATCTGGGTTTGGCACGGTAGCGAGACAGTCGTATTGTACGCACATTCGGCTGTTTGAGCGGCATCTCATTTGGCCATTCAGTTGTGGGCGAAGGCAGAAAGCGTGCCGTATTTTTAACGTCGTTAGGTGCCGACACCCTTGGACTCATCGAGGATTTTGTGGCACGAGAAGCATTGGCTGATAAGCCATATCAAGAGTTGATAAACGATTTGCGCGCTCATTTTGAGCCGCACGTGTTGGTGGTAACCGTGGGAGATACAGGCTATACACCCGTTACTAGGACGGAGGCGGGTCAGTGCCAGTGTACCTGGCGTGTCTCAGAAAACTGGCATGCCAGCCCCATGCCGGCACCCTGGTCGACATGTTGAGATATTAGAGTGTGGACTGCTGGTGATCCGGTCGTGTTGCCCGGTAAGCCGGAGATGGCTGGCCACAGTCCGGCGCATTGTTACCTACAGAGTTTCGCCCATGTAGGACCCGTCGGTCTGAGCTCAGTGTTGAGGATGACTCCCTGCTGTGATGATCATCCCACCTCATCTGTGTCTGCTGTGGGGATCGTGGGTGATTATTCCGCCTCAGACGCCAGACAAGGCATCCTCATATTACTGCATTACGGCCACTGCGGTGAATCCCGAGCAGTCGCTCCCTCGCAGTCTGTAAGGCGGCAGAATAATGACGAAGAGAACACGGCAGTGTATCAGAGATGTAACGTGCGTCAGGCGCCAAGAATGAGCTTCCCTGAAACGCTATTCATCCATGGGAGTGGCAGACGAAGAGCTTCAATCGGGTCCATTGAGACTATTCGGGTCCTGTGCAGGACCTCCTCTAAATAATTTTTCATTTTCACGAGGCGGGATTTCTTGTTCATACCTAATCAGTATAATATGGCGTCACTGGCGGATCTAATCCATCTGTCTGAGAAGGCCAACTTTCGGCGGAGACCCATCCACAAACCATACACCCTCCCTCTGTGGCGAACCTACGGTTTGCGTTATGGGAAGGGAAAACGGATTTGGAGGGTGACCAAGCTATCACTACTTTTGGTTTAATGGCACCGGATTTCGGCTACTATTTTTTTAAAAAAGGGACCTTATTTCGTTAAATAATATAATTCTTGACCAAATTAATCATCCGGAGGAGGCAGCCCAAACTATCACCATCGCCTCTGAGTAAGGATCTCAACCTTGACTCCCCACCCTATTCTATAGTTTTCCTTTTGGCATCCCATGACGAGTCACCTGAGACTGCTGAAGCTACACCGGTACAAATCACTTCAAAATGCAACATTTTCCAATTCCAGGCAATCCAGTTCATAACGCGCGGTCAACACCACGCCAACGCCCGCCCGCCATGCGCATTCGGCGCATTCGCCACACTTGGTGCGATTCTGCGGATTCTGCTAGGCCTTCTATGCTTTGTTAATTACTACCATGATGTTGCGCTATGTTGTACGCGATGGTGTACTTCGCATGGGGGTTCGCTGAAGAAAATCGATACACTTAATTTGATGACTAGATTCTCCTTTTCTCACATTTTCTGGTGATTAGGACATCCGGATATACGCTGAGCTTCGATGCACTTCATCTCTTTGGTTAGGGACGCTCGCAAATTGGCTACTGAACCGAACCTCTTATGAAGTTGCCCCCTGAGAGGCTGTGGAGCGTAAGAATGTGGCAGGGCCTCGGTTCGGTAGCCAATTTGCGAGCATGTTTAACCAAAGAGATGAAGTGCATCAAATCTCAGCGTAAATCCGGATGTCTTAACCACCAGGAAATGTGGGAAGAAGAGAAGCTATTAATCGAATCAAGTTTATGTAATTTTTCCAGCGAACCCCCATGCGAGGCACACCATCGCGTACCATGGCGCAAGACCATGCTAGCAATTAACAAATCGTAGAAGGCCTAGGCCTAGGGCCCCTTTCTTTGCCGGGAAAAGTGCCCCGGCAGGGCCCCTTTCCCGGGGTTAGTAGGTAGAAAGGGTGTAGTGTCGCATGGGGAAGAAAAGTCGATGACAATTCTACCACGTTCCACACCTGGTCTTTTTTTCCAAAGGCATCTAGCTTCATCCGTCTCTTCATTTTAGCAACATTGAAGAAAGGACCACAAATTAAATATCCAACTCTCGCCACTCGCCATGCGGCCTGGCTCACCCCCCTCTGTGGTGTGCATACAAAACATAAAACGTCATGCTTTTGTAATGTCACCGTTAATAGACCTACTTGCTGGCATTGTAGCGTGCATTTTTCACACAAAAAACATTTCACATGTAAGCCTTCATCATTGCTTTGACGTCAGTATAAGTGCTGCCAAATTACGACCATTATTCTTCTTGATAAAAATACACCGCTCCAAGCCAAAGTCACTTCCGCTACCAGAACTATACGAAGGTTTTTTACTCGGTGCTTTTTCCGCTGAGTCTTCCTTTGACTAAGTGGGATTTTTCACTCCATTAGATGGGATTTCACGGAACTAGGTGGGACGCGTTCTACCTAGTTAACATGTCAGAGGAGGCCCTGGCCCTGTGGACTGCTAGATGTTCTTCATCATCACCGACGCTTATTCCAAACGGATGGGCAAACATCTTTCAAGAACCTGCACGTTGCAGGTCGCAATAGAACATCTGCGCACCCCGTTTGCGTGCTGGGTACTGCCGAATAGTATTTGACAATACAGTATTTCATGTCTGATGCTCTTCCGGCTTTCTGTCGCAGTAATGGCGTGGCACATTTGACCCCCCCCCCCGCTCCGTCACCGAAGTCTAACGGCTCAGTTGAGCAGTGTTCCGACACTACACCGCAAAACAGAGTGCTTGAAATCCGATTTATTGCTGGAGGGCGGGGGTAGGGCTGACCAGGTAATATTGTTTACCAACGTACGAAGGGCAGAAGCTCGAAGCTCCTGAAGCTCGAGTACCTCAGCAGAAGTTGCATGGCATCTGGAAGGGAAAAGGTGACTGGCTTCGGGGGCGCAGGAGGGTCCAGAACACTGGGAATCAGGAAATTAGAGCCCAAGACAGCTGCATGAGAGGACCTGGAGAATGAAGATCGTCCGCGAATTTGCAGAAGTTGAGGGACTCCTGAAGTTGAGGGAGTCCTGGGAGTTAGAAGACTTGCTAGGAACAGGAGCGGTTCCTGAGAGCTGGAGTGGGCCTCTTAAAGCTGGAGTGGGCCTCTTAAAGCTGGAGTTGGCCTCTTAAAGCTGGAGTGGCTCCAAAAAGCCGAGGTGTTTCGTAAAGCCAGGCGGCCAGTTTTGGCACCATGGAGCCGCTTATAGATAGATGGCACTTGCAAGCGCTGGAAGCATCCTGGAAGAATGAGTACCGTTGGGTTTGAGGGGCTCTGATTGTTGCAGAGCCATTCGGACCTTGGGGAATTCAGTTGCCTTCAAATGACAGGAACAGACGTGTTGGTGACTTCGTTTGACGGCACCAAGTATCCCTTCTAGGCACACAACCGTGAATATGATTTTGACATAGCTTTAAAAAGGCGCATGACCCTCCGACTTTCAATGCATAATTATATCCCAATGCTAATTCTTGCTCGCCCATAGTAGAGTAGGGAAACTCGAGAGAGGAGCATCTACCCAACGTATCTGTCCTGGGGTGGGGGCGACCAAGATGTTCCAATAGAAGGAAAGGCGGGGCTGGTTCGAATGGCGGGAAGGTTCGGACAGACCCATTTTCTGTCGAGCTTATGCAGGTGGCGCCACCAGCGGAAACACATGTCATAACCTTTGGCGGCGGCCAGTTCACGGCATATTTCTCTTGGGATCACGACTTGGTGCTGGCCGGTCGGCGCCATATTTATCTCGGGGTTGTGCATCGTGCCGAGTGAGTGCAGTCTTCCCTACCTTTGATGTTATCTTTTGCTCCACTTTTGAAAGCAACCAAAGCGTAACCAGATCGGTTTGTGCTCGTATCTTCTGTATTTTGTGATAGTGGGTAGTGGGACATCTTTCATGCCCACCCGAGTACAACTATCCTGAGTTGCCGGATTTCCATTTCAAGATGGCAGCGTCGGGCTGATTCCGACAGTCTAGACCGGACTGATTCGGACTGCATTCTGTCGTTTACTCAACTGAAACTGAAAACATGAAAGCAAGCCGCTAATGAATGGCGCCTTTTTAAACGTAAGAAGGATCTTTTGACGGAGACAGAGTGCAATCATGTCTTAAAATAGCGCACCCAATTTAAGAGACTTAACCCAGATCGACACCGTGAGAATATGTGCATTACGATATTCCAGCGAATCAAAGTCCGAACTGTTCATGGAGGGTGCAAGCATACAATGTCACCAAGGAAGCCTCTGTTAGGTACAAAGGTCCAGAATATCGACCGATTGCCAATGCCCGAACTTACCCCACACCATGCCCGAACCTATACCACCGGCGGCGCAGGTTCGGATGATTGAAGTGAGTTTATTTACCGAACCTTGGTGGCTAAATTTGCAGACTTTCTCCCAGGTATAGATGGTGCATATGTAAAAATAATTATTCACCTCCCCCATCAACTGGTGGCTCAGTTGGTTAGAGCGCTGGCCTGCACTGGCCTCCCCAGTCCTGGCAACACAGGGTTCGAGTCGCTTCACGCGCTCGCATTTAGCTCCCAGCCGGGAGTGTCAGTTGGCAGCTGGCCCAACACGGCCGGGGACGAGCTACCGGGCGACCGTGTCGGTGCCATTGACGGCACGTTAAACTCTCGGTCAAAATTCTGCCGTTGACCTGGAATCATGGATTGGGTCGTTGAGCCAGAGTTCATGCAACAAGCTTTGCTTAGCAACAGAGCCTTAGCTTATAAACCACCCCACCAAGAACTCAGATATATTTTAAATCATAAGATTCCGTTTGCTTTCCTGGCTGACATGCACCCCTCCTCATCCCCCTGTGGAAGATTTCCAAGTCAACCCCCAAGCAAAAATTCGAAAATATCGCCTTACACTGGGCGGCATGAGAATGGGGGGTGGGTATCCTATCCATTAAGAATATCCTGACCGCACCCCTAACCCTATCCATTCACACATGGTTCATCGCAATAACGTCGGAAACGGCGACGCCCACTTCTCGCGTTCACTCGTCGAAACACCCTAAGTCCACTTTATTACTCCATGCATTTGCTTTCTTACTGTGCTGATGCCATATTCGACACATGAGGATATAGTTATGCTTTATATGTACTACAATTAATACTCAGCTTTAGACACTAAAGGGCGACACTGCTAGTTGGAAACCATGCCAGCTTTTCCATCACCATTCCAAAGCGCGACAATAATGCGCTAGGTTTTCTCCCGGATGCGTTTTTCTCTTCTGTTCCACGTACAAAGCAAAACACATTTGAACGGTTATATTTCTCCGCCACAGAGTACGAAAGCGTGTTTTCTAGATGGCCAATTGGCGAGCGGTTTTCATCACAATCACAGCTGTGTCACAAACATCCACCGGTGTCGTGTCGTGTCACAAACAGCGCTGGTGTCGTGTCGTGTCGTGTCACAAACAGCCGCTGGTGTCGTGTCGTGTCACAAACAGCGCTGGTGTCGTGTCGTGTCGCAAACAGCCGCTGGTGTCGTGTCGTGTCACAAACAGCCGCTGGTGTCGTGTCGTGTCACAAACAGCCGCTGGTGTCGTGTCGTGTCACAAACAGCCGCTGGTGTCGTGTCGTGTCGTGTCACAAACAGCGCTGGTGTCGTGTCGTGTCACAAACAGCGCTGGTGTCGTGTCGTGTCACAAACAGCGTTGGTGTCGTGTCGTGTCGTGTCACAAAGAGCCGCTGGTGTCGTGTCGTGTCGTGTCACAAACAGCGCTGGTGTCGTGTCGTGTCGTGTCACAAACAGCCGCTGGTGTCGTGTCGTGTCACAAACAGCGCTGGTGTCGTGTCGTGTCACAAACTGCCGCTGGTGTCGTGTCGTGTCGTGTCACAAACAGCCGCTGGTGTCGTGTCGTGTCACAAACAGCGCTGGTGTCGTGTCGTGTCACAAACAGCCGCTGGTGTCGTATCGTGTCACAAACAGCGCTGGTGTCGTGTCGTGTCGTGTCGTGTCGTGTCACAAACAGCGCTGGTGTCGTGTCGTGTCGTGTCACAAACAGCCGCTGGTGTCGTGTCGTGTCGTGTCACAAACAGCGCTGGTGTCGTGTCGTGTCGTGTCACAAACAGCCGCTGGTGTCGTGTCGTATCAGCGAGTGTGGATCGTCATACGTGCTGGCCGCCGACGACTGGGATTGATAAAGCTGGCGCCGTGCAAATGACCGAAGATCATCTGAACTCCACACGGAGAAAAAGTCGACTATCATTTTAAAATGCACAATACTGGTCCACCACCTCATCCACTACTCTGAATAGTTATCGGAGCATTCTTGTACGATCCGGTGAGATCCGGTGCATAGAGATCATAAGCATCCCATGCGATTCAAACTCGACAGATTCATCCAACCCCAACCTTAATTGTTGAGTAATGCAGCAGAACATTTTCAAACTGAAGAGTACTCCTGTAGACACTTATCTGATTTGTCCATAATTAATTTAGAAGCCTTCTGAAAACATTGCCAAAGCCCGTCAGTATTCTGGCCCGATTCGGCAAATGCCAGTGCTGCTGAATACAATGGTTATGCTAAAGAGTCTTGGGCAGAATTCGGCGCTCGGTCTTCCTTTCTTAACGCACAAAGATGGGCGGCGGCTCTTGCGAATATTCTCTCCAGCCACCAATTATCTTCTCAGAAATCGAGTCAATAGGGCTAGACAGGTATTGGTAGGTGTGCAGGATGTTGGTGGGTAGTTTCCTTGTAAGTTATGACGCGGTATTGGTCGGGGTTCTGAGTATCTTATTGTCCATGCTTGTAGTATCTGCCCTGTACAGGTAAAACGCACATGGACCCTCGTGGCTTCTATTAAGTCTGAACACTTGCTGACTTGATGACTTCATCTCGGTTTAGGCATGCGTTTTCTAAGTCATCACAAGACTTTAAGTAGCTACCACCTCCTTGCTTTAATGGAAAGTGTTACTCATTGCTTGACATTTATCTGGGCTTGCGAAAGATTATGTGCAATCGATAAATCACGTGAGTATAATATGATATGAAAGATTGTGTATAATCGATTGCAAATTACATTGGCCCGGTCAATTTTGGGTCTAGCAGTCGACTGGAAAATAATGCATCGGGTCATTAGTACCGAGCATTAAAACATGAAAGTAGACGAAAAGATTTCACCTTCATCCATGGTTCCCCAATACAGATGTGGACCTGGAAAATCATTGAGAGAACCTAATATTCTCGTGTACTTCTTGCATGGATCATTTCAGCGTGTTTATAATGCTGTGAATATAACAGTAGAAGGGCGAAAAATACATGAAGACATTGTGAGATAAGAGTGCATGCTTTTTGTTTCAATCGGGTGTCCTTTTTGGAATACTTGTATCTTGCTTTGAATATATGTATATATACATATATATATATATGCATACATATATATACATATAGGTATATATATATATATATATATATATATATATATATATATATATATATATATATATATATATATATATATATATATATATATATATATATATATATATATATATATATATATATATGTGTGTGTGTGTGTGTGTATACATATACATGCACTTACATACATGCTTGTCTGAATATTAAACTCAACGTCCCTCAGCCGTTCACCCAGTTAGAAACTGAGATAACATACGCAATAAAATAAAATAATCATACACACGAATGCAAGGCATAACATAAGTCCTGAATACATTGCAGATGATTCAAATGAACCTGAGCACAATTTCCTTCCGCACCAAATCAGTTCATGTTCCCATTTTAGAACAGAGGCTGTTGACACACCAGGGCAGGCTGCAAACCCACAATTTTCAGCTGTGTGCACCCTCCACTTGGTCCACCCACGCTCGAACTAAATCTCGTGAGTCAAACGGAAACGGCGCACAAACATGCCAACGGTATCCATACAGTCAACCTTAGCACATGAAGTATTCAGCGCTATTTGCGCATACATTGCCGAAGCTCGCTGAGTATTCAGCTGCGCCGGTTTTGGCCCGATTCAGTGTTGATTGAACAGTTTATTAAACAAATGTTTTTCATTTTCTCGGGGCAACAACCGTCGCCGTTCTCCGCGTGTCGTTTCTAGTGTTGTGGCATCCGTCACCCGACGTTCTTTCCGCCTTCGTCGTACTTTCGTTCCCTGCGATTCTGTGTGTTATTTGTGCTTGTGTAGATTCCGTCAGGTAGGGATCTTCCCACGATGGGAAAACACGCAAAAAACACGCAAGAAGAATCCGGCTCTCCACCGGACTCAGAATCCGAATTCCCCCCACTGAACACATCTCTGACCATCGCGCGACCACGAACCTTGCATCTGATGTTCCCTCCGTGGATACAACCGTTGATGATCCGCGCCGCACTGTTCCTTTGGATGACGTCATAGAAGCCCTTTGTATGTCGCCGACTCCTGTTCGTCCGAAGACCACAGCCACATCACCAGATCCGGGCCAGACCATCACGCTCCATGCGCTGACCCATGCTCTAACCATGTTACGCTCTCCCAACGTGACCCAATTTAATCCAACCAAAACTACCTCGGCAGTACTGGCTCATACGCAGTTGTCAAGCCTGTCCGGGAAACCGTTTTTCCCGTCTTGTCAACGTTTTCTGGCCAACTGAGCAATTCCTCGCCATCTGATCCTTGACCAATCCTGACGTTAAAACATCTGCCAACGGGACTGTCATCATCAAATTCCCAGCCTGAGCCCAGACAAAATCCCTCCTCCGCACCACCACTTTTGTGGTAAATCCGTCACAATCCCTCTCCCCTCCAACCGCAGCGCCACCAAGGGCATCATCTTCGCGCTGGAGCTCTGCTTTTCTTGTTTTTGCTTTGCTCTGCTTTGGTTTTCTTGAACATCTCTTCATGTCTTGAGGAGATGTTCAATCGGAGCTCAGACGGAGTGGGTTGCCTTCGCCCACCGCATCACATCCTTCAAAGATGGACAGACACGTGGTGTGAGTCTCCTAGTCTTACCTTCAACTCTACCACTCCTACGAAGACCCTCCTCGCCGATTACCTTCGTTACCAACTTCGAGTTTTCATTCCAAATCCACTCCGATATCATAATCCCCACCGCTTGGGCCGTGACACCTGGTCCAAGAACCAGGTGAAGCCAGGGTAGGGTGGTTCGCCCCCCCCACTACCACAACTGCCACACCTCTGCCCATCTCACCACATCCAGTCAGTGTCCGGTCTGGCGAAATGAGAGGGAAGTCTGCGCCGTCAAGGCCACCACCGGCGTTTTGTATCCCCAGGCTCAACGGTCTGTCGAGGCCACCTCCCCTCCACCAAAGCTTGCACACAGGCGGCCAATATTGCTCCACCACCCCTCGCGTACACACCACTTCCACCTCGACACAAGCTGACATCGTCCCAGGATTAGCACCACTTGCCAAACATACACCAATCACTATCTCCACACGGACAGCTCGGCTCCACAAACCCATCCCAGTCCCGCAGTGAGTAGCCGACCCCGCAGTCACTGACCCGTTGAGCAGCCTAGCTCGAGGTCAGCCGTCGGGAAAGCCCGGCGCCCACGTGACCCGACCAACTCCTGTCAGCCGGCGTGCATCCCCCGCGGCTGTGGCTAGTCGCCGTGACTTTCTCAAGGTCACCGGTCGGCTCGGGTGGGTTCACCGGGGCCGCCAGTGCATGCCAGTGCATACATGTCCGTCTGACCTTGATGGGTGGCGAAGGCATACACCGAAGGTGCAGGCAAACATGTTTTATATATACAATGCCAGTTTTCTCCGATGGAATTGTAGACGTTCAATACCCAAGTGGACAGAAATGAAATGATGGATTATTACCCTACATACAATATTCCCTGTTATCTGACCACATGGTTAGGAGGACAATCAGCCATTTATCATGAAGTCATTTTCAATTTTTTTCCGGAACACCAACCTGCTTCAAAAATTTATCGACTGAATTATACCGCGTAGCATTCATTTTCATTTACGGCATCCTTTGCATTCACGGCACGGAGTGGTCCGAGGAGGTCGAAGTGTCTAAGTTACTAAAGCTCAAATTAAATCTGAGCGCCAAATAGATTAAAGATAAATATGGCAGGCTATGCCGAACCAACCGACCGCTTGATGCTAAGCACGTGCCAGGAGATGCCGAAGAGGAAACACATTGTAGAATGCTCAACCCAGCACGTTAAAAATTCATGCTGGATTCTTTCCAAGCGAGATAGGTGATGATTAGCGGTACCCGATCAAAAATGTTACTAACTTCAATGACAGGGCGAACATCTGCACCAGAGGGAGTAGTGAGGGAACGGGCACCAAGCTGTCTTCCGACAGTGACTCGTGAGAGTTGAAGGGATTGCAAATTCGTACCCAGCACATGTTTGTCTGTCATGACCACGTCGTCTCTGCGGAGTTCGAATGTTGATTTCTTGTCGATTTCGTCGTCGTTCACGCACTGAACTGACACGCTTCAGAGTCACGCAAAACATTGCATGCGAATTGCAATGACCTTCTCGAAGAGTAACAATGATAGGCTTACATTTGGATGGATTTAGTTTGAGTCCCCACATTTTTGACAGAGGCCAATGTGTCTGCTGAGATCCCATTCCAGGGCGATGATGTCTACCTAGGAGTCAACTGATCGGATAATCTTAACATCGTCAGTGTACATAAATCACGTTGGACTAATATGGTTTGGCTCGTCGCTATGGAAGAAAGCAAACAGAATCGTTCCGCATATGCCATTTTTTGGCACGCCGGACCTCACGGAATCCAATCCGGGGAATTCCCATTTAAAACTACTCCCTGCCCTCTCCCACAAAGATACCCTTCAGATAATTCCAAAGGTAGTCCACACAGACAATAAGAATGACAGGGCATATGAAGAAAGAGTGTGGCTGACACCAGTAATGGCGTGGGAATAAATCGTCCATATAAATTGCATCCATTTGAAGGCCATTACCGATAGATTCCAATATATTTTCGATGAGGCAGGATAAGTTTGTATCAGGACACTGGTGCTGCTATTGGGACAATATCGGTGAGACGCCACCCGCGTTACTCCTAGGACAGTATCGATGAGACGCTACCCGTGCTACTCCTGGGACAGTATCGGTGAGATACCACCTGGGACAGTATCGGCGAGATACAACCCGTGCTACTCCTGGGACAGTATCCGTGAGATACAACCCGTGCTACTCCTGGGACAGTATCGGTGAGCTACAACCCGTGCTACTCCTGGGACAGTATCGGTGAGATGCCACCCGTGCTACTCCTGGGACAGTATCGGTGAGACGCCACCCGTGCTACTCCTGGGACAGTATCGGTGAGATGCCACCCGTGCTACTCCTGGGACAGTATCGGTGAGACTACCACCGCCACCCGTGGGACAGTACGTGCTACTCCTGGGACAGTATCGGTGAGATGCCACCTCTGGACAGTATCGGTGAGACGCCACCCGTGCTACTCCTGGGACAGTATCGGTGAGACGCCACCCGTGCTACTCCTGGGACAGTATCGGTGAGACGCCACCCGTGCTACTCCTGGGACAGTATCGGTGAGACGCCACCCGTGCTACTCGTGGGACAGTATCGGTGAGACGCCACCTGTGCTACTCCGATGCCACCTCACGTTACTATGCACATGCATGGTAAAAACGGTTCCAGGGTAAGGAAGCAGGAGATTGCCATGGTTTTCAAAATCGTAATAAGTCCATCCTCTAGTTCACCATCACATCATTGCCGTTTTCTCGGGAATTCGCAGAGTTAACGAAGACAAATATTTTCCCCATAGGCGGATCAAGGTCCTCTTTCAACCTGTTCAAGTAAAGGGCATCATGCGTAGTCATTAGGTGGAGGAAAACCTGGCTGTACATGATCCTTCAGCACGCGTGAAGCTTCACGAATGCTTTGTGCACAGATGAATATGATGTTGCTAGTGGGGGTGGATTGAGAATGAGCGAACATGGCATCTTTTCAGATGCTTTTCAAAATAATGAGAACGATTCACCTTTCGGCATTACTTCTTCTCCGGCATAATCAATGAAAAGAGGTAGACGCAGGTACTCGGTGTATGCGAGGGGATGGAGGGTATACCTTAACACTCGCACGTCCGGAGGTCCGCGCCAACTTCGCATGTCCGGAGGGCGGGGGGGGGGGCAGATGTCTACCCCTCTAAGATCTCTAGAGAAATGCTAGCTAGCGACGAACGGAAAACGGCGTTGGATAGCTGGTGACGGGCTCCATCGAAAGTGTTTCGGTCATTTTTTCGCTCAGGTCAACAGTCAGGTCACTGGGTCATCATAGGTCAAATTCGACCAGATCAGGTGGGACTCAGATATTGACACATATCTCAGGACCTGTAAAAGATAGAAACAAACGGCAAACGCTATTCGACAGTCCTTGAAATGCGCTACCGACAATAGGCGGTGTAATTTAAGGTCAGGTCAACCGAAACTCAGGTCAAGGTCATGAAGTCATGACCTCAGGTCAAGGCCTAGGGAGGTCATGTAATGTATCAATCGACACGTCTTGACGGTAATTTCAGCCTTCTATCTCAATGCAGTGCGATGTAATGCGCATAAATGTGTAGTGATCTCAGGTGACCTCAGATACCTTGGTGAGGTCACTGAGCAAAAATGTCAGCGGTAACATTGAGCATAGCTTCCATCTACATGCCACAACCGTTGTGAGATCATTCCGAGCGCAAATATGTAACCAGGAAACATTTGTATATTTTACCATAGCCCTATAATGGGGAAGCCATGGCAGCGACCTGACCTAAGGTCAATGCTACGAAAAAACCCGATATACATATTATGGTCCCTGATGAGATCATGACATGCTATAAGTTTGAAATCAATCGCCCAATTATTGTGGAAGTTATGCCACCTAGAACTCCGAGTGTAGTTGGGTCACTTCGCCTGACCTGGTGACCTGACCTGAGATGACCCAGGATTAAAAATGTATGAGGATATGCGGAAAAGACCAATGAACAGCTATGCGAGGTTTGGCCTTGCTAACCCGATTAGTTTGGCGGCAAATGAGGAAAAACCGGAGGGGGCAGATATCTGCCCCCCGGACGTGCGCGGGTTAATAATCATTCCAACCGGTAAAATCGAAAAGCAGCTATGCAATATAGTTAAGTTCTATCGGCCATTCTGTCGCAGAGAAAACATTGACAATGCGATACGCTAAGTCCCCAACACTGCTGACAAGAGTAAGCTTATAAGCTACATTGTAAAAGGTTATTCGAAATTGTTGTGCACGTGGCGTCACGTATGATTTGGCTCTCATTTGTGGAGCAACATTTGGTATAATATTACCATTTACAGCATGACGAGATGGTGATTGTGAAATTGGGACGGCACATACGACAGAAAGATAAATGTTCATGCGCAGTGATAAGGAGTGGAAATTACTAATATTGGCGGAACATATTGTGGTAAATTTTCAGTACCATGTGTTTAAAAAAAATCTTCCGAATACCATGTTTATGAAGGAGACTAAGATAATTGGACCACATATTTTATGTGCAAATGCTTAGTTTTTAGGTCACTTTCATAAACATGACATTCTAAAGAGAATTTCAAAAATCCTAAAACACCTTATACCACAAATTTCTCATTCTGTCTGGAAAAATATAGTTTTTAACAATTGTAAATCCACAAAAAAGACATTGAATAAGAAGTGGCTGAAATACATTTTGGGGGGAGAGGTGGGCTACCCCTCTATCTTGTCCAAACTTACCGTGTCCCTGGTTTCTCTTACACGAATTTAGAAACCGTTGTTACACCCATGGTGAAAGGCATTGAAAGCTTCGCAGCAAATTTATTCAAAAGGTGAACACTGAACTAATTGGGTCCACCAGCCTTGGGACGAATTAGTGTCTTAAATATTAATTCTTAATATTTAACCTAAAAATAAATGGAATGCATGGCGGACAAATCAGAGAAATTGCGCAAATACAACGTTGGTTTAGGTAGCGTATCTATAACGGGCCCGGGAAGCATTTCAGCGAGAGCCTGGCTAAATCATGGCGGCCAGCCACAGCCATCAATCACGTTTTTGCCGTTATGTTCGGGAAGAGAAGCCGATTTACATGCATATGTGATAGACTCCAGAAGAGATTGGAATAGTTCGGCATTGACGCTAATGTCGTCGACAAAATGCACCAAACGCTCACGACATTTGGTGAACATGGTACCGTTAAATTAATGTATTTTTAAGCCGAAGTCACGTGAATTATCGGCGGTTGATTACGTCTTCCTACGCCGACGGGTTACATCTTTGTCCGATGGCAATGCTTGATGTTGCCATTGGACACGGGGGTCCCTCTCTCTCTCTCTCTCTCTCTCTCTCTCTCTCTCTCTCTCTCTCTCTCTCTCTCTCTCTCTCTCTCTCTCTCTCTCTCTCTCTCTCTCTCTCTCTCTCTCTTTCTCGAGAGAGAATTTGATCTTCAGTAGCTGAAGAAATCTGATCCGCCGTTGCTGCCGCAATCCACAGATAAAAAGAATCATCTGCGTCATCAACGTCCATGCCACTCAGGACATTTCTGGATTTCATGAAAGGAAAGGAAAAGTGCGCTGTAAAACTGGGAAGCAGGCTCCGCGATGACTTAGCATCGTACCACGTCTGGCACGAGCCGTGATGGGACTCGGCAGCTGACACGCGTTAGTGACGTGGAGGTGATCAAAGTCCAGGAGACGAATGTCTATTTGTTTATTTTTTATCTTAAAAAAAATTAGTCCGAGTTGTTGCTGGGGTGGCTTTAGGAACCAGGGTTCAATGGCTAAGCAGAGCCTGCTGCGTGAACCCTGGCCCCACCACCCGATCCACGAATTCCAATTCAACGGCAGAATTTTGATCGGAAGTTTAAAGTGCCATCAATGCACCGACACGGCCGCCCGGTAGCTCGTCTCCAGGCCTTATCGGGCCAGCTGCCAACTGACCCTCCCGGCCGGGGGCTAAATGCGAGCGCGCGAAGCGGCTCGAACTCTGTGTTGCCAGTACAGGGGAGACCAGTGCAGGCCAGCGCTCTAACCAACTGAACTACCGGAGCGGCACAACTTCGGAACTCGAAGCTGCTTGTCGGAAATGAATTTAAAATAATACCACCTCAAGTCGGTACGCCCACATGTTGTCAAAAATCGTGATGACTTACCTCTTCTAAAAAATGCTACTCTTCCCTTTGACACGTGCAGCAAAAGTGGAGCGTTGTTTGGAAGCCGCCAGTCAAGTTCGGGAACATTGTAGTACCCAGCCATGACAACAGGACGATCAGCACGGTCAGCTATGCGTTCTGCACGCTGAACATTTACCACTGAACGGACTGCATCCTCGTCTGGGGAAGTACGTGAACACAACGGTGACGATGGGACAAGACCCCAATAAGTCGGTAACCAAAGGCACGTCCCTTCCTAGTTCCGTTCGTCAAATAGGTTACGGAGTCGAGCCAACGGAGCACGCCCTTTCACAGCTCGTCTTATCACCCGGTCCATCTCGTCGGAATCAAGCATGCTTCCCGCAACCGTACAGCAAGTCCCGCAACCGTACAGCAAGTCCCGCAACCGTACAGCAAGTCCCGCAACCGTACAGCAACGTACAGCAAGTCAGAATCATTAACGTGCGTTTCTTGTGATGATTCGTTTAGCCTGATAATGTTAAACTTGTACAATTAGGGATAGCATGCAGACAATGCATTTCACTCGTTTCCTTTATGCTTCTCGCATTCCGACAAATGATTTGCAGGGTGCCGCGACCCGCCTGTGGTCGGGAGGGGGGGGGGTCAGCCGCCACCCGCTTGTGGTCGTGGGGGGGGGGGGGGGGAGACTCTATCGCAGCCCACCTGTGGTCGAGGGGGGATCTGCCATGACCGGCCTGTGGTCGAGGGGGGGTCTGCCGTGGCCAACCTGTGGTCGAGGGGCGGAGTCTGCCGTTGTAGGGACGAGGCTCCGGTTATTGGGTCCAGGGCTATCTCATCATCGCCGGAGATTATTGGCCGGGGTATATTGAACGTAGTTCGGCGAGTGCAAAACTATCCACTTGAATACTTTAGCTATAACTGGTTCCTTCGAACTTCAGCTTAACAAGGAGGCTTTGAGCTCTCTCCCATTCTCTCTCTCTTTCTGTCTCTTTCTCTTTCTCCCTCTCCTTCTCTCTCCCTCTCCATTTCCTTCTTCCTCTCCCCTCCCTCTCCCTCGCCCTATCCCTATCCCTATCCCTCTGGCCATTTTCTTTTGTTGCAGATTGGTATGAACTGTGATATCTAGATGAATACAGAAATAATCTTTTGGAAATGGTGAAAGTGCGCCGTAACGTTGAAAATAAATGAATGATATCGGACGAATACTCAACGACCTAAATGAAGAGCAGAGACGAACATTCCGACAGTTGAAAGATGTACGAAAAAGCTTATAAAAGCAGGATATGCTGTGGTCTTTAACAAAACATGCCAACGTGAAAACATACTGCGAAAACATTGGCGTCTGTGTGTAAGGTGTCCAACAATGGCTAGAAGTCTCAAGATAAATTCCTAATTATTATGTAGTCCTGACCTGCCACTCTTGGTCTGTCACACACCGTATCAAATCATCTTCGTCCAGCGATCACCCGTAATTCCTGTTTCTCACCTTTTCCAGCATCAACCACGAGACTTCTTTTGCCATGGTACAGCAAGTAATGTACGTTCCTGGTGGATTTTCTTTCTTCTTGGTGAACATTTACAAGGGGGACATCTTAGTGGCATCTTAGTGACTAATTCATGTAAACTATGGCACACCACATGTCCATTAATGAGGCTGTAATGAGCTTGCATTCCCCCACACACGCACATAGCGCAAGTTGAATAAATTTAGTTCAACAGTAATACATGCTAATGGTTTTCCTTGGGCCAGGAAGATAAATACATTATTGAAACCACGAGTGGTGAAGAGTTCCATGGTCAGCGAGAAGTGTGAATTTGAAAGTACTTATACTATACTTATGGTTATACCGATTGTTCTTTTTCAGTACCACATGTTGTTGTTGGCCACAGGCGCGCCCAGGGGGCCTGCCTCCTCCCCATTAGGGGCCCCCTAGGCCTGCCCCTGGAAAGTTGTGCGTTCACTATTCAAATTATCGGTTTCTCTATCCAAAAGTGCTCTACCATGGTACTTCGGGACATTTCTGGGTGCGCCCATGCTGTTGACCCTGGCCCACCCACTTTGAGACGTTCCTATACCTATGTCCACTGTTTATGCGTAAGCGACGAAATGTGAATGTAATTTTAGCTGACGTTGCAACCGGAGCTACCTACCTCGGTTTAAATTATTGCAGGTGCGTTTTCATTCCAGACTCCTCCACTTCCAAAAGGAAAATACATCAAGAGCCAATCCAGTGACAAGAGTCCTGCAAGGCTCAAATTCGCTTGCAAGCCGAGAGCCTTATCGCGGGGATCTCGTCCATGGCTGGCAGAGTAGGCTAACCCGCATCACACACCACACATACATTGTTGCATTTCACTCGCCTGTGTCCGTGTCCATGTTCGTGTCCTTTGCGCAGCTACGAACTCGACAATTTTGCTATGACACCCGCAATTGTTTGAGTTTGCTTTCGTTGCCCGTCAACAAAGTGAATTGCCCAACAGTGCCGGGTTGCCGCAACTGACGCCGCGATCACAAGGCGGCGGTATCATACCTAGCAACAAGAAAAAGAGTCATATTCATCGGAGCGTGGCGTTTTTGGTCTGCGGATCATATATCCTGAGAAACCCGGCCAGGAGTCCAAAGGTAGCCGGAAAGCTATCAACCGCATGGTGGATAACAGCTCTACATTATACGAAGTGATTGATCACTGAGTGAAGATGAAAACTGTGTCACCACTGATGACAATAATAAATTGCAGCATAAGCGAAAGGAAGAAAGTGCACAATCGATTTTGCATTTAAAATCAGCACGATGAACGCGAGCAAATCTACGGAACACAACGGAGCACAGCGGACCGCAACGTGAACACCAACCTTCAGCCATCACTGCCTTTTAGGACATAGTCGTCTACATTGACGGGCAATACTGCCTTTCACCCACACTTAATGAGCAACTTAAAATAATATAATAAAATCGCCATTTTATCCACAGTTGATGAGCAACCCATCCGTCCATGCGTCTCAATTCCATAATTATCCCTTACCTGATGACATCTTGGTCGCGGTGATTAGGAACGGAGCCAGGCCGATGAAGGGTCACGGCACCTGGCCAATGCAGGGTCACGGCCCCTGGACAAAGCAGGGTCACGGCCCTGGCCAATGCAGGGTCACGACCCCTGACCAATGCAGGGTCACGGCCCCTGGCCAATGTAGGGTCACGGCCCCTGGCCAATGCAGGGTCACGGCCCCTGGCCATTGCAGGGTCACGACCCCTGGCCAATGCAGGGTCACGGCCCCTGGCCATTGCAGGGTCACGACCCCTGGTCAATGCAGGGTCACGGCCCCTGGACAAAGCAGGGTCACGGCCCCTGGCCGATGCAGGGTCACAGCGCCTGGTCAATGCAGGGTCACGGCCCCTAGCCAATGCAGGAACATGGTCCCCGGTCAATGCAGGGTCACAGCTCCTGCCTAATGCAGGAGCACGGCCCCGAACATCCTTCATGGGCTGACCGACCAATTCACTGACGCTCGTCCTACCGAAGGTATGCGATTCGCAACCCTATCGCCCTCCGGCACGACGAGAATGCTCTTCATACAGGAATGTTCTATTACACCTCATCAACATACACCGGAAAGAGGAAGGGTAGTTTGCTCCTTTGATCGGCGCGTGGAGGAAATGTTCACGCCGCTCCACACTGCAAAGAATGCGTAATACGTTCAGCATTAGTGTATTCTGAGGTCCTATTTACGACTAGCGAAGCTGGTCGGGCTCCCAGCGTGTTGTGCGGACACGGGGCCGAAGTTCTGTCCTGCCTTGTGTAGGGGGGGGGGGGGGCAGGTGGCTGGCAAACATGGAGCAAAGATCAGCCACGTCTCAGTCTGTGTGACAGTCGGTCCGGCTTGCCTTTAAGCGCGTGCTATTAGTCTGCCCAAAGTGAGACGCAAACACGGTAATTGGCTCTCCTCCGCGCGGCGGTCCATAAAGGTAATGGCGCCGCTCAGCCGCAAGACGGCCAATACGTGACAGTCCTGGCCGGAATCAAACACGTGACAGTGCACGCTGTTGTTCGACCGCCAATGGCCGGGACCTTCTGGGCCCAGTGGCACGAACTGTTAAGTAACCGGCAAATACGACCTCACATTATTTGGCTGGTTATTTGGGCTTATGGACGCATCGGTACGTTGCGTGGATCCTATAGCGCCCATGTCCGACATTGTCTGTTGGATGGCGTTTGTTGGGTCACTTTGTGTGGTCATAAGTAAAAGGCTGGCAAGAAACATCGTGTGGGAAATCACGACAGATAGTGGACGTGCAGCCGGGACTTGATTACAATGAATTCGATGAACTTGCTGTTGTTCAAACAACAACATCGTCGACTGCTCAGTCGCCGATAACGAAGTGATACCTACTGTACCAAATTACCCATCCATGCCAATGGCGCTGATATAGCTAACATACCAAATTACCCACCCTTGCCAACGGCGCTGTTATAACAACTGCACCATATTGCCTACCCATGCAAATTACGCTGCTATAACTGCCGTACCAAAGTACCCACCCATGCCAACACCTCTATTATAACAACCGTACGAAAGTACACACCCTTGCCAACGGCGTTGTTATAACAACCGTACCAAAGTTCCCACCCATGCCGACACCTCTGTTATAGCAACCGTACCAAAGTACCCACCCTTGCCAACGGCGCTGGTAGTCGGCTTACACCACAGGCCCTCGGACAAACACGTTAACTTTGCTGAGTCTGTCGTTTTATGGTACGCTTTCCATGATTTGTGTGCTCGGCCCGTAATCTGCGCGTGACAAGTGGTTTGGGGTGGCACAGTACCTGGCACCCCGTCACACGACCGCAATGTCTGGTGGCCTGGAGCACATTGCCAACAATTTTACCCAACGGACGCTGGCTCGCTGAGGCATGGAAATCACCTTACACGCAGACTTTCTGAAGGCTACACGGGCGGTCCAGCGTCCAGGGTCGGCCATTTTATCCACACTTAATGAGCAACCTATCCATTCATACGCATCACTCACCGGTAAACCCTGTTTCATACAATCCACAGCTATTGTTGCTACCGCATTGCAAAAGCCCATGCTTGGCGGGTAAACTCAAATAAGAATCAGCCGTGGTGCGCTAACACACTGAGCTGACTGTCCATCAGCGGGCTACTCAATCAGGGTCAGCAGGTCAGCGGGTCAGCGGGTTACTCCTAGATATCTACACGCGACACTCGGGCTATTTTAGGTGATATATTATATTGTGAGGATCTACCCACTCTGGGTGGGCTACTGGTAGACAAGTGCCCAACCCCAATGAATGAACATTTCTTGTTTATTGGGTGGTTCACAACGCACTTTATGCACATGCACGGCTAATGGAACCGCCCACTCGCAGCCTGTGGGCCGCGAGATTGGGAAATGTTCCGAGCGGCGCTAGTGTCGAACCCGGGATCTTTGACACCCAGAGCCCAACACCTTAGCCACTCGGCCATCATCGCCCCAATGAGTGAACATGTACTGCCTGGTTAGGCAAATATGAATCCACACACAGCTATGAACAGGCGTGAGTAAAGTTTGACAATGTTTCCCCGCCGGGAAAGGCATTCTCCAGCCCGTCATGGTGGACTTGTCTCAGTGTGTGCAAAAGAGCAAACAAAGCGTAGAGCGAGGATCCTGTACCTGCGCTTTTTCCAGAGCAGCCGTTCCGGTGGATGGTAGCGCCATCTGGCCGCAGCCACGTTCGAGTCCGTGTCCACCATGCGATGATCACCACGTCCGAGTCCGCTTCCACCGTGTGGTGATCGCCACGTCCACATCCGCTTCCACCGTGCGGTGATCGCCACGTCCACATCCGCTTCCACCGTGCGGTGATCGCCACGTCCACATCCGCTTCCACCGTGTGGTGATCGCCACGTCCACATCCACTTCCACCGTGGTGATCGTCCACCGTGTGTGATCGTCCACGTCCACATCCGCTTCCACCGTGCGGTGATCGCCACGTCCACATCCGCTTCCACCGTGCGGTGATCGCCACGTCCACATCCGCTTCCACCGTGCGGTGATCGCCACGTCCACATCCGCTTCCACCGTGCGGTGATCGCCACGTCAACGTCCACTTCCACCGTGTGGTGGACGCCGCGTTCCATACATCGAATGCAATTGACCAAAAGACGAGGGCGCACCAATACGCACACCGCACCGTCTGCTGCTGTCCTTCCAGCATTTGAACCTTGGGGTGCACCTGAACGCCGAATGAAGACGAGCAGCAACATATGCACAATATATGAGCAATATATGATATTTAATGTCGCAGTCGGTGCGCATCGCTGCGTCGTTGTGAATAGACCAACGTGAGCCAGCGAGATGACAACTCCCAGGTGCCGGGTCGTGCACTGGGGGGCACACGTGCACGCAGTCTCTGGACGAGACCTACTCGCTGACACAGTCTCGGCGGTGTGGGGCTATCGGTACGAAGAGCCAAACCACGCGTCACGTGCCAGGTCCCCTCCACCGCGGCGAAAGCCACTGGGCAAACACCGTGAAACTTGCGCCCAAGTTGGCCGACTCCTGTCGTCAACTCCTGTAATTTGATCACTCGCTTGGCCTCGGTGATGAGCCGGTGCTCATCAATGCGGGGCACGATCCCCGGACAGAAGACCGCCTCACCGTCTTGGCTCGACATAGGAGGTCGTCCATAGGGCCGTTTAAAAACAATGGTATCAATAGTTATCAGACGTAGAACAGCATCAGGTGCATATAGAGGAGCACTATGGCAAGGAGTGATGTCAAGTGTTGAGAACGTGGGCAAGTCGAATTTCCGTGTCATTGCCAAGTGCTTTACATAACCACTCGTCTCCAAGTTTGTATGCATGGCTAAAATGATTTCAAACGTGATGCATCCACCAAATTGCATTACTAAAGGTCAGTTCTTGCAGTATATAGGCATATTGAGTACATAAACCATTCAGCTTTCACGCATTGCTAAAAGTCTAAATACAAAGAGCCATCTGTCCCTAGGATTGTACTCAAGGCCCCCGGAATACTAGCCAGCCACGTTTCCACATTGCCACCGTGACCAGATGGACCTCGTTGGTTTCAGTGCAAAATCTATCTCTGCCGATGCATAGGAATGTAGCTACCAGCCCCTTTCTTAGAACACAGATTTAGTATAGTTTGGATGAAATATTGTGATGGAAGCTGGCAAGTTTCAAGCTGTGAAGTGAATATTTGGCCCTGGGTGAGAAAAATTCAGCTTGAAATGTTGTATTACATCAAGAAACTCTGTTCCGAGTTTCCATTGGGCGGAAGTAACGTCATATGCATCCTTCCTTCAAGAAAGATTAAGACTACTTCACGAAGAATACTAGGATGACAAACGGATGCAAATTGAAATTAGAATGGAGCATCTGAGTCGGAGTGACGAAATTATACCGTCAAACATTGCAACGACGGTGCCAGATGGAACAACGGACTAGGCCAACGCTGCGCTGGGACGAATTAAGGTTTGGAGAAGGGACATAGCCCACGCAAAAAGCATCAAGTGTACACATATGCCTTCTGACAAACAAAATGCACTGATGCAGTCGCAGGCCCGTTTCCCAACCACCACCAGCGGGAAGTAATCATAACATACCAATGGCGAAGTAAGGCCATATGAAGCAGGTGGATGTGAAAATGCTTAAATTGCATAGGAGACGAAAGCCCGTTTCAAAACGATTGATATGCGCCGGGATGCAATGTCGTTGACTTAGTCGAGTAGGGGACCAGTGGTCTAGGGGTAAGTTTCCCGTCTCACGATCAAAAGATTGTGGGTTCGAGTCTCACCTGTCGCCACTCTTCGCCCGCAACCAATCGGCGTGAGATTGGCGACGCTACATGACTCGACGGTCGGCGTGTTGTAAAAACGAATGACCAACCGACTTCGTCGAGTGGGAATGGAATATTATCAGACGTTCCGTACTTCATCTATATGTTTGGAATGCTTCGCAATATATATTTCTCAAGTAATAGCTGAAATGCAAAACTGAAGCAACATGATGTGAAGTGCCATATTCTTTTTATCATAGTGATGTACTTACATTTTCCTTTCAGAAAAATGTAAGTACATCACTTCCCGATGGTGTGATTCCGCCTTGATGCTCCTCAATATAACAAACTCTCGTTACTCTACCTTGACGTTCTCGAATATGCCAAACTCTCACCCCTCGACCAACGCGTTGTTTACAGTTCCAATGCTGTACGTTATGAAACACCACATAAGTCTCCTAGTTAGTTAGTTATTTGGGTTTTAACGCGCCTCGACTACTGAGGTGATTTAGCGCCCATAACTCAAGGTGTTTTCAAAGTTCGGTTCAGAGTAGTGTCAAGTGTCCAAGTGCAAACTAAAAAACAAAAGAAGCACCAGTTTGCAAAACAAAAAGGACGAGTTCCCAAAACTAAATGATATTATACATTTTCACGCGCACAGGAAAGGGCGGATGGGGGTGGGGCACCCGCCTACACATCGTGCATTTCGACATCTCATAGACGGGGATATTGTAATTAAACATTGTGGTTTTCCTAAGAATTGATCAGCTCATCTATGCAAGGCAACATTTATGAATTCGTTGGCAAATATAGAAACTATGGCGGTACAACGTCTACGGACCGGCTACCGATCACTGAAGGTCACGCAGGTCACATAGGTCACATAGGTCACACAGGTCAGACAGGTTTCGTCGCTGCGGTGGAGCGGCGTTGCGTTCGTCAGCTTTTGGCATGTTAAATATAGTTGACTGAAGACTACCATACGAAGCCAATGACTTACCGAGGTCGAAGCTGGCTGGCGACATTGATCAGAGTGGTACGCTGCTCGCAGGGCTTGACGTTTGAAGACCACCGAGATTGCAAGCAGCTGTTGCCATCGCGTTTACTTCGGAAGTCAGGTTCGTGTGATTTGGCTTCCCAGGTCTTGTTTGTTTATTGGTTGGTTCACGACACACTTTATGCTCATTCACGGCTAATGGCGCCGCCCACACTGTTTCGCCGGTGGGCCGCGGGATTGGGAAATGTCCTGAGTGGCGCTAGAGTCGAACCCGGGACCTTTGGTACCCATAGCCCGACACCTTAACCACTCGGCCATCCCCCGCCCCTGGCTTCCCAGGTCTCCGGCCGGACGTCGAAGGCGATAATTTATAGAAACATTGTAATGGCTTGTGCATAAAGAAGATGCTACTGCACCATAAACCACCAAAAAGTTGTCACTTTGGAGAAGTGAGCCTGCTGTGTTTGCTTATTTATAGGCTTGCTTGGTCGTTTATGTAGTTTAGGCGTCTTCAGATCAGCATAATTGATACGGACTAAGTTCGCCATTGCGATTTCTAGTTCCGATCCCACCGTCCACCGGCGAAACAGTGTAGACGGCACCATTAGCCGCGATTGTGCATAAAGTCTGGTGAATGACCGGTCGCCCATAGGAATCGCATGCAAAACAGAGATTTTTCGTTCGGAAAATCACCAATTTTAACGCTCCCATCGACCCGATTCAGACCGCCATATCTCGACAACCAATGGACCGATCGACACGAAACCAGCACCTCAGCGTTGCCACGACAATTGTCAACATTGCCGTGGCGACCGTTTGCGAGTCACGCGCCACAAACACGCGAGGGGGGTAGAAAGCGGAAGAGACGTAAATAAGCGTTTTTCAAGATACGGTCTAGTCTGGCTCTCGGAAATGGATAAATTAAGCGACTTGCCGTCACCTTCACATCATGGCACCATGTACCGGCTACAATTTTCCAGTTGACGATCAGTGGCTGCAATGTGTGCGGGTGCAGTCATCGTGACACGGGCTGCACGTGCTTCGGTCAGTGAAAAAAGGCTCCGCCTCCCACTGTCTCCACACCGCTGTCGGATGAAACTTCGCGGCGACAGTTGTATGCACGGATAGTCACACTCTTTGTGATGCTCGTAGTTCCTTCGGATTTCACCCATCGCAAATAGTTTGGTTGCAATCGTCAATGCCCGCAACCGTTACCAGACGTCACGTTCGGCAATCTCAAGCGGCAGACGGGGCGGGACAGTGTCCTGTCACCGTCCAGAGATTGAACCCGACGCAACAGTTCCGTTTTCCGGCACAGTTTGTTTTCAAAGCTAGTGTGTACGTATCTACCTAATGAGTATCAAGGCGCTGCTGAAGCCGAACTTGTGTATGTTTGCGTAAGAGGTTCTTCGTCTCTGAGTCAGGACAAGTATTGGAAACATGACCTTGTATTTGATGTTGCCCGCCAAAAATCTTCTTATCTCCGGGAATTTATCCACTTCTTTCTTTCCAAAAGATTAAATGAGTTTAACAATGACTCATATCTTTGCTCTTTGGTCATGGTCATGGGAACATGGAAACAAGGATAGTGACCGTGAAAAGTTAATTACCCAGCCATATAAAGCTGTCTGGTGCAGTATTTTATGCAAAATATGTATCAATCAAAAATTTCATGTCAGCCATTTTTCCACACGGACTTGTGGAATCCTTATCATGAAAAATAGATGTTTGGGTTCTTCCAATAGGTGCTTTTGTCATTTTGATAATTTCATCTGGTCACACCCATGGGTTGATTTATTTGGGTTTAGGCCTATGTTTTGTCGCCAGTAGGACTTTTTGAATTGACCAAAAGTGTTGTACATTACTTGAAACCAATGCAAAATATGACCCATGACATTTCGTCCTTGATATTGGTGCTATAGTATACGGGAATTCACTTCGTAAATGGTATTGGCAAATTTAATTCTCAAGGAGCATTGGACTTGAAAAAAGCATGTTTCAATGCCATGTTTGTCAGCATGATTAATATGACGTGACCACTGATTACCATCCTAAATGTTTATTTTTGGTTGGAAATCAAAACTACTATTTTAATATTTTACGTAACATAGTCAGGTTTACATTACCACCTGTTAACGTTTCTTCAACATGGCAACAATTTGTATTCAATAATAAACAAAATGTTAAGACATTTAACCTGGCCTTACCTTTTTTAAGAGAAAGGAAAATATTGTCTGAAATATAGTGAGCACGTAAAATCTATTATATTTAAGAAATGTATTATATTACATGAAATCTAAGCATATATATCTACATATATTCGCAATAAAATCTAGCCTTGCCTGTTGTTTTGCTTTGCTAAGGAAAATTTGTGTAGCAGATATTTTGAGCACATTAAGCCACAGTAATACCATTATATTTAAGGATGCAACCAACAGAAGAAAGATTAGCTTATAGAGTTCATTACAATTTGACATATTAATTAATGATTATGATTTGTTTTGTATGTATGGGCTAGTGCAGACGACAAAGGAAGTCAACATGTGCACATGCTGAAACTGCAAAGTGTACCCACCTCATTTTTTAGCATGACGATCAGTTTTTAATGGGCACGCCCACATGGATTTGGGGAATGCTACATAGGGTCCCATGTTAAAAGTTGACATTAGTCGGTTGGGGCACAACCAACATTTGGTGGGTGGGGCAAATGCCCTCCCAATATCATACAAAGCTACACCCATGCGGCCTGCATGCGGCTCATCTTATTCTTCAGAAGTGAATGCTCCATGAACACAGAACAAAAATAGTGCAGACATACTCACTTCATCACTTCTATATTTCTCTACAGTTCACGTCACTGCTGATCACCAAACCAGTGTCTTCTTCAGCCTGTATCAGTTCACAGAGCGGCGAGTGTCTCACGTCAGCCTGTAGCTACACATAGTGCTGAATGTTGAGATGCAAGTGTTTGGATGCTAACTTGACAATCATATATTGACTAAATCATTCTTCTTGGTTCCAATTCAGCATCGTTGTCAATATTTCGCTCCCGCACAAATGTGTGCGGGTCTTACTGTGAGTCATCAGCATGGGACAACCTAGTGGTGTTCGATACTCTGTAGGTAAGAGGCTGGACATGCCTCCACCTCTTGATTCAATAGTGATACATTCCTCCATATCCACCCTCCGCTCCAAGTGCAGCTGAATGGTACAATACAACATTACAAGTGTATAGGGGAACTTATTGTGGAACAAGTTGAAAAACGGTAGGCTAAGCATCACTGTCGTGCTTATTTTGCTGTTTCCAATTTGCTGTTTTTCACTATTTGGTTGATGGTGTGTCTGCGCAGGCGAAGTGCTGCATGATTGATGTATCGTGACCTGAGCTTAAAAAAGGCATGTTTTGAATATTCGTATCGATCATATTATCTTCCTTCGTCTGAACCTAAGACATTTTCGGGACCGTATGTTGTGAAAGTCACATTGATGAAATATACTCCCTTGCTATTTGTGTTTTGGATTACATTTTGCGTGCAATATGTGAATTTGCGGTGGAAGTTCGAGAAAGGCGTCAGCCGAAACGTTGCTAATAAAATTATGCTCCCATTGCTCTGTGTTTTCACAATTTGTCATTTCATCCGAACTGGTAACTAACGATCCAGTCCTAACCATCCTAACTAACGATAAATATCAAGTTTGTATATTTCATCTATGTGACTTTCCCAACATACCGTCTTGAAAATGTCTTGGGCTAAGACGAAACGTCGATAAAATACAGAGATGACCTATGTGTTAATAGTAATCTTCAACATCATGTACTTCAACGAAATACTACACAAACACAACGAAGGGACAAGGAAGATAATACGATCAATTGAATCCACAAGCAAGAAGATCACCCTATATTATCTGTACCTTTGAAGTGTGTTGTGGGGGTCACGTTATGTGTAGATAATTCAAATGTGAAGGTGATGTCACTTTATAGCCTTACCGGAATGCATTAAACAGATAACGATCCCGAGACGGGATTGAAATCGGTTTTCCTAAAAACATTTGTTTTTGACTACGCGCTTCAACTAACCGTGATCATATATACACCGTAGTCACACACATTAATATCAAGAAGATCACCAAGCCTGAACTCGCGATCATATTCAACGAAACACGCATATAAAGTAATCTGCTTCCAAACTACTCATATATGTAAATATCGATATCAATATATATATATAAACAACAACGATTGGCGAATAAATACCTTAAACTAACAGACAACATTACTTGTATAACGTTTCGACCTGAAGAGCACAGAAGCATAATATCCGAGAATGTCAGGTAACGTTGGCTGAAATTGTTTTTAAGAAACATGTGGTGTTTCACGGTTGGCAATTCGCGGTCGCTATTATCGCCACAGGTTTTGCTCAATTGACAAAATCTGCTTTCAAATTCATGGTATTGTGGATACTAATGTAAACAGCTTCGGGTCTTCACGTCTTTCGGGTCCGTTTGTTGACATTGGTAACCAAAATGCTAGCTTTGGTCCAATTCGGTAGATTTTTGTATGCATCAATACGTGTAGCGATTGCGCTACACTGTTTGCGGCACCGCAAGTCGCGTTTGTACTCGTTAATTTTCCTCTAAGCTAAACTAATTTTCTTGTTTCTCATACATACGTTTTTGGACATCCTGAGAACAGGATTTCATATACAACATTGTTTTCTGATCGATGCGCGTTTCTGGGCCTATCCACCACGTCCCCTAATTTCATTAAAAAAAACTGATGGAAACTTTAATGTCTTCTGTTTCTAAGTGGTTAGTCTTTGTCATCGCATGTTTCGAGAACGGGATTGATGAAACTTGTACGCCTTCGATGTTGACTTTCTAATTCTTAATATCTATGTTGACTTTGCTGCAACTTCTGAAAGCTCTCAGGGAGAACATATGACATTTACACTCTTCGCTGTTGAAAAAGGCATATATGTATTCTATATTTGCTGGCCTTCTGTACACTTTAAATCGAATAGCTGTCTCGTCTTTCTTTGTGGGGATGTCCAGAAATGGGACAACTCACTCTGCATCTAATTCAATCGTAATTATATTGCTACCTGTAATCTGTTGAGTTATACGATCTTTTTCAAGTCTGTGGATTTTGTTGCGGCCACTAGGACGTCATCAACGCACGAGTCAAAATGTGTTGTTCCCAATGATATCCAAGAAGTGACCATGTTCTAAAAACTCCATGTAAGGAAAAGCTGTAACTGGACTTAAGGGCCAACCCATCACTAATCCGCTCTGATGAACATGTTCTTCATCAATGAAAGAAAATGACCCCAATTGTATCCACAAGGCAATTAGTTCCACATGTGACTTCGGAAGTGGTAGCTCGCTGTCTTCTTGGAGATCAATAACCTTTACCACTTCCAAAGTTTCATCCACTGGCACATTGGTGAGCTACGATTCCACATCAAAACTAGCCGTATTCATATGAGCTACACCACCGGTCTCCTGCCTTGCGATTACTTCTGCGATATGCTTAGCATGCGCATTGCTTATCGTATCCATTGTGTTTCTGAGGGATTTAGCTATTATCCCGCTAAATTGTGCAGAGCGCTTCCGATGCCAGAAGTAATCGTGTGCATCGCGATTCCTTCTTTATGCATTTTTGGTTAGCCTTTGATGCGATGAGCTTTATAAGATTCTTCTAGCAGATGAAATAGCGTTTCATCTCGTTTTGATTGCCTCAGCAATTTTCTTGCCTTCTGATTGAATGTCACCGCCATTTTTTTCGTGTGTTGTTCTATCGTTGATCATTTCATACGTCTTGCTGAGGTAATAACATTGGTTGATGATTATCGCTACACCTTTTGATGCTGATGAAGTTCCTTGTAAGAGAGCTCAATCTCTATCAAATATAGTAATTTTGGAAATATCCTTCGGAAATAGCCAAGGAGACGGTCAGATTATATCTAACAGTGATACATCATGCTCATTGCAGCCGCACTAACACACATACAATTGCACCACCTTTGTCTGCCTGGAAGGAAATGCTCGGGCAATATATGTATATGTATATATATATATATATATATATATATATATATATATATATATTTATATATATGCATGTATACATATATGAAAGAACACACTTGACGAGCATTCATCGTTGTTAGCTCTCAGAGTGGCGTTCGTAATTTTCCTCTGTTCTTCACAGGTGGAATATATTACAACAAAAGAGTATGTTGTTCGCAATACATTTTCAACGTTCCATTTCATTTCAGCCACACACTTTCAACGTCAAACGTGGATAGCATCTTCATAAATAACAAAAGAACAAAAGGAAGGAAAAGGACAAAAGCACGTGATAAACATGCAAGAGTACCCCCGCCGTGCCTAACCAACACCAGGCTTCTCAGTAATTCAGGTCACCACCTTCGGAGGGTAAGCGGACGCCATTGTGCTCAGCTGCGATCGCGTCCTATGGATGGGTAGTGACTCGATAATTATCAGACCCAACTTTTTTTACACTTCCAGTTAATAGTAAAATTGTCAACTCCACAGTGAGAGCCGTTCTCGAAGGAATGATCAAGTGCGGGGAGGTGTCCGGGATGAAGAGGATGGTTCCTGTATGAAGAGACTTTCATCAATGTTGCATCATAAGGTGGAGGTTACGTTGGCTAGAACCTTGATTTCGAATCGGCTCACTCTTCTGCTCCAAAGATAGGTTACCCAAGTGTTTATGACAAAGGGACTAAAAAGAGCACGCACCCATTTTAACTGCTCGACTTTATTGCCTTCGTTAGGAAGGACACATCTCGCCCAAGCTTAAAACAAATGTTGATTGATAAAAAGAAAGACAGCTAACACGATAAGGCTCGACTCATTCAGATATGAATCAAATCAACCAGTATATATTTATGATGTAAATGCTGATCAGTAACATGCCAAAATTAAAAAAAGAAAAATGTGGCCTAAAACATGAGCGAGCTTTCGGTATTCGTACACACACACACACACACACACACACACACACACACACACACACACACACACACACACACACACACACACACACACACACACACACACACACACACACACACACACACAAAATCTAAATCTTTTAGCTTTTGCACACCATGAAAAGTTCCTGGTCACATTTCCATTGAAATTGTCACGCCATATGTCCTGCATTGGACTGCATTGAATTGCCATTGCCATGCTCTTCACTTTCGCTCTGGGTTAAAATTCCCTATCTCCAGTGTTCTCGTCCCATCATGTGTCTACACTTGTCCGATATCTTCATCATCGAGGATCTGCAGTGCTGTGTGTGTGCTCGTTGTTTTTGCATGAAAGCTTGGACTTCAAAATATTGTCAATCCGAAAGCTCGTTTATTGTTTAGGCCACATCTCTATAAAAAATATACTAATTTTGGCATCTTACTGATCATCTTTCTCATACTTGCATCCGGTACACATGTAGTTTGTGATGACATGAATGGCATCCGGCGTGAGATTTACTCGAAATACTATGTATTACCAATTACTTGGCTGGAGTACTCGAATATATATATATATATATATATATATATATACAATAAGTGGCACAGTGAGAGAAACTATATTTCCACCACAAAACACATCACCAACGTTTCGGCCACAGGCCTTCTTAGGGTGACACAACTACAAAATGTTAAAAACAACTTCAAGCACACAATCATGCACTCAAATTCTTGCGTTCGAAACGTAACACGTATTGCACCCTCTCGCTGAGTTGACGAACGACATATTGCGAAATACTACGTCAATGGCGAAAGGCAACAAAACAGAATACAAAAACCATGGCTGGCTTTCGAGAATGTGACGTCCAATGTAATTCACATCATCATGTGAGTGAATGAGTGTGTGTGTGTGTGTTTGTGTTTTTTCTTTGTTTGTTTGTGTGTGTAGGTGTGGGACGAACTCTAACCCGGGTCAGATTCCCGCTGCACCTCCACCACATCCGATAGATGCGATAAATTGCTTGTATGATAGCGTATATACATGGACATATATGCAATATATGCATATATTCGATACATTTATTGCAAACTCCAGGAAGTAAATACCTTCACTATAAATATTACATCTTCGTCCTTCATAAAATACCAGCGAATTTCCGTATCCTCAATATCCCATTTGGTACTTGGTACTAAGCTATAAACGCCACATTTATCAATACCGAGGATTGCATCAACAGTTCACCTGGATTTGTCAAGCTTGCTAGCATGATAGCGTACCTGGTGCGGGACGATGTGGTGGAGGTGCAGCGGGAATCTGACCCGGGCTAGAAATTGTGTCACCCTTAAAGGAGGCCTGTGGCCGAAACGTTGGTGATGTGTTTTGTGGTGGAAATATAGTTCCTCTCACTGTGCCACTTATTGAATAAATTGTCCAATTATTATTCAACCTAGTATATATATATATGTACATATATATATATATATATATATATATATATATATATATATATATATATATATATATATATATATATACATATATATATATATACATACACATATACATATATAAATGTGCATACACATATATATGTATATATACACATGTATATATGTATCTATGTACACATGGATATATATGCAATATATGCGTATGATGTATATATTTATTGCAAACTCTAAGAAGTAAATATCTTCACTGGAAATATTACATCATCATCCTTCATAAAATATCAATAAATTGCCGCATCCTCAAAATTCCATGGATGTATTTGCGTTCAGTAACAATACATGCCGCTTGGACTGCTCGGCTCCATTTCTAGGCTGAGGCCATCATGTAGAGTAGCGGCACGATGCTGGTCTGGGAGATGGTCCGCTGTCGACAGGCACAATTACACCGGATAAGTCTGTGATGCCGCAAACCAACTGTGTGCTCGTGAATATGATTCTGCAAATGTCTGTCCGTTTCTTCAAACGCCTGACCGTTTCTCCAACTGTCTGCCCCAGTATCCACAATATGCCTTCTCACAGCCACCTTGCGGTATTCTATGCACCGGTCCCGGATTGGGCGTAGTCGCAGCACCGGTTGCGCTATGTTAGATATGCCAGTGGCTTTTGACTATGTCAGATATTTTCATGCCGGACGTCCTTGCCAAGGTTAGATCGCCCATGCATCCACTAACATATTCCGTTAACTTCCGTGTAGGCGCAGATGCGTACATTCTGGGAGTGATGATTCCTGGGAGTCTTTGATGATCTCCCTTGTGTTAGATGTGCTTGGCTTTGTTTCCAAGGGTCAGCAAGACGTCAGTGAGAAACTGCATCTTTCTAGATGTATTTGTGATGCAACCAATCATCCACTCAGCACGCAAGCACCAATGAACAAATATTTTGTGCGCACGTGAGACAAATCCAAGCACTACCTCCGTTGTTCAATTTTCTTGCTGTGACCCGAGTAGAATTGAATCGCATCATTTTTGTCCGTGGTTTTCTATATACCGAAGACTTATGGCGACTTACTCCGTCTATTCCGATGGTTTCATCTATAGCTAAGTTTTAAGATAATTTAAAGTTTTTGGTCATGGTCTCCCTCCGAGGTAAGCTGTACACATGATTCTACACTGTTCAGTGCACTCGACATACTATTCAGATCGCATCTTTTGGTACAATCGCAAATAGGTCGTTGACATACCGCATCCATTCCGAATCGTTACTGATGTGTTTGAAAAAGTATTCCAGAGTTTCTATGCATAGGTTGGCAAGGGCAGCACTTGGGGTCTATCCCACGGCGAGATCGTTGATTTGAACACTCTTCACCGTAAAAGTAGAAAGACACAAATCTGACACACTTCTCTTCCAAGTGCATTACGTCTCGTTTTTACATTGGCAGCACACTTCCATCGAACAATTCCAACGTTCGTCCATCTGCTGGATCGATCGATCGGACTGCTGGTCCACGTCCATCGTCCATCCCCTCTGCGCCAGATGTGGGGACGTTGGTAAATAAGGACTTGACGTCGAAACTGGCCGGAACTTTTTCATTCACTTCCAAGTGCTTCAGCCGATTCGACAAGCATCCCGAGTTCTTCAAATGCCAGTTGCTGATTTAGCCGAGGTTCCGAGCAGCAGGTTCGGTCAGTCGCTCAGCCAATCAGCGAGGCGCGCGCCCAATTCCTGACGCGATCTGCCGCATCGAAACACCGGGTATATGTATTTTGGGCAGTCCACGCATGGATGGTAGCACTGGATGCTCTTCCAAAACATGAATGAACATTTTACCTTTCCGGGATCGCTTCAATGTGCATTTGGCGCCTCTTCGATTCCTCGTACTCCGTTGAAAAGATCTGTGCGCTGATGCATCGACCTAATGGAAAGTACATTGTGTTAATGTAAACCGACCTGTCCAGAATAATGTCACCCACCCCCGTATTGGTAGTTGATATGAACTAGCTATTGATTCCGCCTAGCTTCTTCAGTGCTAGAGAACATCTTGTTGGCAGCACACTTATAGTTGCTTCAGACATTTACTCCATGCCTTATTTAAATCCATTGCCAATGTCACTGTTGGTTTCACGCTAATTAACGACCAGGTCTAAATAGCTGCGGCTGTTCTTACCGGTGGAGAACTTGAGACCAAGTGAAAGGGCTTCTCGTTCTATGTTGATTTACTCATGGCTCAGCAGATTATTTATAAGTTCTGCATTCCCAGAATGTATTCCCAGATTTATATATACAAACATACATATACACACGAAGTTGATTCGTGTAGATTATTGGGTGGCAAAGATTTCGGGCATACGCACCATGAGGAGTATGTAAACAACACCCCGGTATCTCTCTCTCTCTCTCTCTCTCTCTCTCTCTCTCTATATATATATATATATATATACATTTATGCATATAGACATATACATATATACATATATACATATATATATATATATATATATATATATGTATGTCAATAGACTGCTGGCTGACCTGTATATGATCGCAATCATAAACAGAACCTTGAACTGAGATAGCGATAACTTCGACGCCCGATACTGTAGATTGTTTCCATTTATACCTGCACTCTGTTAATATATACGTGCGTTTCCTCAAGATGTCCAAAGATGGACGAAACGTCAAACACCACATGTTGAAAGTTTACCAAATGTATGTTTAACTTTGGATCCTTGCTCAATGAACACCGGCCAGACAGCAAACTACTTATGTGGATAATTGCAAGCATAACGTGGAATATTTATAGCAACAAAGCTGCTGACATTTCACAATTTATACCTACCAAGGAATCTGCTTCCAACGTATTCTATTAGACATATACATATATACATACATATATATATATATATATATATATATATATATATATATATATATATATATATAAAATATACATATATATTGTAACAGGAATTGTACAGGAACGTGCACATATAAACTACATCTAGAATTCGGAACCACAACACAATCAGCACAATTACTGTGTGTGTGGGCAACCTAGTTTGGTTTTAATCGTGGTCCCACAGTAGGTCCATCATACAAGAGAAGGGTACCACGTACATTGACCTGACGGTCAATGAGGGGGTCCTTCGCGCTAGTCAAGATGGTTTCCAACACTTGCAACCTTCTCCTGTTTGGCTGTTTTGCAAAACAAATTTCGAATCATTATTGTGTGACGTAGTGCATATGTGTGTAGTCCTCCGCTTTATACGTGTACCGGAAGTCGGCTGCTTGTTGTGCTTGAGTCCTGTGTAGCCACTGTGGGGAAGAAGTGAACAGTCTCCTATATTGCATTTATGATGGTAGACTACGTAAGACTGCTTGTGGGATGTCATGTCTTCAGGCAGGTGGTTTTTGACAATGAACGAAAAAGTTGTTGGGTTCTCATCGTGTACCACAAGATTCAATTCGTCCTCTTGGGGAGTGCTTTTGCAGTTGCGTCTCACAATACTTCGAAATACTATGTCATGTTGTTTGTAAGCTGGGACATACTGTTGTGGTGAAATAATGTATGCGTGCTAACTCGTGCACTACTAGATGGGGTACGGCATTTCTGCAGTGAGATGAGCAACTTCGTCATCAATGACTTACATTGGGCAGCTATTATTCAACAGCATTAGCTTCACTCGAGTCAATTCGGCAAATGATCAAATATATGTATATATATATATATATATGTATACTGGTTGGTTCGTTTGATATCTGTGTCCAGGTGATGCCTTGCTTGCACTTATGTCTTTGTATGCACTTATCTTCCGTTTTATGAATCGCCAATGGTGTTACCAGGCCGAGTCAATAGCAATCAGCTGCTGGGGTGTCGTTGAGCTACATATACGACGCGTGTGGCGATTGCGATAGATACCGTGTTTATGTACGCGCGCCAGGTAACCAATTACAGCGTAGAATTGGAATGACGATAAAAATAGCATTTGTGAAAGGCACCCAATGTAACGCAGCTGTGCGTACCTTCACATTTGAAATCTCTCCCACGGGAGCTGGGCTGGCGTGGCAGCGCGTGGGCTGATATCATTTTCAACCGATGAATTTGTCTGAGCCGATGAATTCTCATTTCCACAATCCAATGATGAAACATCAGAGGATCAAAGCCTTTCTCGAAGTTCCTTATTTGACTCAAGCAAACCCGGCGATTGATCGATGGATCTCGAAGCCGGCTCGTCGAAAGCTGGTTAGTTATTGTCACAAAAATGCTGCACTGTAATCGGCTAAGTTCATGCGCCCACATATAATGAGCTGATGTCGATCACAATCACCAAACTCTACGTACATGTAGCTAAACGACACCCTAGGGGCAAACGCTATTGTCCAACCTGACTTGATAGGCCCTAGGTTTTATATCTTGACGATACATGTGTGAAGGAAGGCAATACAACGGAGACGTTGAAATGATTGCGTACTCTTCTTAGCTCCTTTACTATCGTGTCAGAATACCATATATCGTATATATCGTGTTAAGTTTTATGTTGGCAAGTGATGTACGCAGACGAGTGACATCCTAAAAAATATTTACACAAACAACTCAACGTTTCGGCCGCCAAAATCCTGCATTGAAGAGCGTGACGCGCATCGTACTTCCCGACGAACGAAGGAACGATACAATATGAACAATACGACAATTGTATAAGGAAGCACACAAGAATGCACATAAAAATGTTTTTGGCCAAGTGGCTAGTTACTATCATGGTGGCTATTTGGATAAATACAGGTGAAATTGTATGCATCCCTCGGCGTCGATAAACATATACATATTTATGTCGATGTTCCTCCACAGCATTCCTAAGCTCGTCCTTTAAGTGCGCTATTTCGCAGGCCCCACTGGCGGATCCGAGGGGGGGCATTCCGGCCATGCCCCCCGAAGCGCTTCAAAGGGGAGGGGGCCATCATGTCTTTTGGCCCCCTCAAACCAACAGAAGTAAACCAATTTAAAATGCGGTAACTTTGGCAGGTTCGGCGCAGTGCAGCATTGAACATAATAATGAGTGAAAATGCGTTAAATACACCTTGAGGTCGGCTTATGTTACTGTGTATGTTTTTGCGAGTAGGTAGATATTGTGATATATGAAATGAAAGCGATTCACTGTGCGGTGGCATGTGTTTTTGTGGTTTTCGAAAATGTTTACTCTTGAGGAAGGACCGTGGCCGAAATATATACAGTGCGAATTTGGATCCATTTCTTTGTTTCATTATGAGCATAAGTTTATTTTTCGCCCTTTTCCCAGCTTTGGCCGAGGTTAAAAAGTAGCGCTCCGAATGAAAATAATCTCCAATGGTAAAGATGTTTTTAATAATTGCTTGAAAGCCCAATATGACAGCATAGTGTATTATAACGCATATCGAGGATTCTATGTTGTTGATGTTGTTGAGGTTGAGGTTGGAGCGTGTAGTAAAAAATGTTTTTTTTTAGGGAAACCGGTTTCCATCCCGTCTCGGGATCGTCTTCAGCTCATTATATTTCGGTAAGGTTAAAAATGAAATCACGTTCACGCTTTAATTATTTACACATAATGTGACCACCACGACAAAACGCTTCTAGGGTACAGATAATATATACACGATCGATGATGGCACGATGCACGGTGGTGGCTAAAAGGCAGCAGTTCAAGAGATGATTTGGGCAGCTTGAGAAACAGATACATATATATATATATATATATATATATATATATATATATATATATATTTATATATTATATTATAATATATATCTATTTTCTATATATATATATATATATATATATATATATATATATATAATATATATTTATATCTGTTTCTATATGTATATATATATTATATATATATATATATATATATATATATATATATATATATATATATACATATATATACATATATATATACATACATTATACAATAAGTGGCACAGTGAGGGAAACTACATTTCTACCAAAAAACACATCACCAACGTTTCGGCCACAGGCCTTCTTCAGGGTGACACAATTACAAAATTTAACAAACTTCAAGCACACAATCATGCGCTCCAATTCTTGTGTTCGAAACATGACACGTATTGCAACCTCTCGCTGGGCTGACGAACAATATATTGTGAAATACTGCATCAATGGCGAAAGACAACACAACAGAATACAAAAGAAAACTATGGCTGGCTTTCAAGAATGTCACATCCAATATCATTCACATCGTCATGTCAGTCTGTATGTGTGAGTGGGTGTGCGTGTGTGTGTGCGTGCACCTCCACCACATCGTCCCGCACCAGGTACGCTATAATGCTAGCAAGCTTGACAAATACAGGTGAACTGTTGATGCAATCCTCGGTATCGATAAATGCGGCCCCTATAGCTTTCCTCCTAAATTGTCCTTTAATTGGGTTATTTCACAGGCATCATCCCAACGCGGAAGGTGCCCCTCCTTCTCTCCGTAAACAACCAGTGCGTTCAACATCCTGTGGTACGTAAGGTCAGCCCTGTGTTCCTGGACACGTTGTTGAAGAGAACCCCCCTTCTCACCAATATGGGCCTTCCGACACCCACTGCATGGGATCCTGTATACCACAGAACAACGTCTGCTCTCTCTAGGTTTAGGTATCGGTGCTCTGGCTATTAAGTCCCTGATTTTACGTCCTGACGATTCTACTAACCATATCCTCCCGCCATGAACTTGCACATTCTGCCGCGGTGTTGGGGAGGGACCACAATAAACTGATTGTTCCCCAATTCCCGCGCCCTGCTACCCCTCCTGCGGATCTCCAGAGCCATCTCCTTCAGTCCTACGAGCAGACCATGTGGTATTTTATTTTTATAAACGTATCTATCAGAAAATTGATCTCCCCATTGAGGCGATCGGGTCTCGTTATGTATAAATAATTCAAATGTGAACGTGATGCCATTTTATCCTTACCGATATATATTGAACTGAAGACGTGAAGACGTCTCGATCCCGAGACGGGATCGAAACCGGTTTTCTTAAAAAAACATTTTTAATACGCGCTTAAGCCAACCGTGATCAGGTATGCATGTAGGTATTTAGACCCTGGGATCCTGTATACCACAGAACAACGTCTGTTCTCTCTAGGTTTAGGTATCGGTGCTCTGGCTATTAGGTCCCTGATTTTATGTCCTGACCAGCCATATCCTCCCGCCATGAACTTGGACATTCTGCCGCGGTGTTGGGGAGGGACCACAATAAACTGATTGTTCCCCAATTCCCGCGCCCTGCTACCCCTCCTGTGGATCTCAAGAATCTGTCCTTCAATCCTACGTGTAGACCATGGGGGTATTTTATTTTTATAAACGTATCTATCAGAAAACTGATCTCCCCATTGAGGCGATCTGGGGAGCAAATCCTATCGGCTCGAAGGAAGAAGCCTTAGTGTTTTATCGTGGTGGTCACGTTATGTGTAAATAATTCAAATGTGAACGTGATGCCCCTTTTATGCTTACCGAAATATATTGAACTGAAGACGTGAAGACGTCTCGATCCTGAGACGGGATCGAAGCCGGTTTTCCTTTAAAAAAAACATTTTTAATAGGCGCTTAAGCCAACCGTGATCAGGTGTGTAGGTATTTAGACCCTGAATAAGAGATAACTGGTCGGTTCGCGAGTAGGCGAGATTTGGGTGGTAGGACTTTAAGGGTCTTGTTGCAGTTTTAGGTATATACGAGCAAATTTTGCCCATGTACCCACATGGAGTAAAGAAATAGGTAAGGTTTGCTTAGGGTGGTTCTGTTTTAAGATGGACAAATTATCAAAAACACTTTTGGGGATGTTTTTCCAAAAAATCGATCCATCAAAGAAAAAGGTCAGGTGATGTTGGGTTAGATTAAGTTTTTTAAGTTGAATCGTTTTATGAAAAAAGCTGCTTGATTAAAAAACATTTGTTTTCTTGCATGGCAGGTTAGGGTAGGTAAGGTTAAGCTGGGCTACATTTAGGCTGTACAAGTTAGGTGAGGTCTTGGTGCATTTTTATTTGCTTTTTGAGATTGTAACAAAAACATCCTTTAAACGAATTCTGGCAAGGAATGTTAGGTTGTAAATTTGTGCCGGAAGGTGCTTTATAAATCCTTGGAATATGCCTTTCTAATGCAATATTTATGAATGTGACTAACACCAATTAAGGCCACACATTTTATGTGCAATTGATGACGTTTGTGAGCAAAATAACACCAAAAAGAGGCTTTTTCGAGTTTGATAAAAAGCAATGCTTAAACAATATAATAAGAATACAACAGAAGCTAATCTAGCCCAACCTCCCATTGGAGATACAATCATGGAATGATAATCAAATGGGATATTTTCATAGATGCAAAACGTTTTTTGCTCTTGTTGTGGCAAGATAATTGTCTGAGCTGAGATGTTTAGGAATAAAATAATGTGAACTCAAAGGTGCATATTGAAGCATATGTTTGCCCTTTGAGATGGATTCTCCATCTCAACCTTTTCCTGAAGGGGTTGCTTCTGCCTCCAACCTCTCCTGTCTCGATCTTCTGCCGCACCGGAAGTCGGCCCCAGCACAGCCTCTGCCTGCTGCGATCCAGAGTTGCACCACCCTAATGAGACTGAGCTCATCTTGCTTGCTGTTGCTTTAAGTAAGAAGTTCACATTAATCATTTTCTCAATATTGATTGTCTTGGAGACATCTGCTAATGTGGTCAGGAAAACAGCAGGCCCGGCTTTTTGCCCAGTGGAACGAGTTAGAATACAACAAGCATGCAACTGATTTATGGTTCCAACTTACCATACGAAATATTTAAACTTTTTTCATAAAAATATTGAACAGAGGGAAGCCTATTGCTTATGCCAGAATAATTTGGCATCAGCCATGGTGAATGTATGCTGCAGTGCAATTGCCAGTATTGCTATTAAACCAAAAATAATGGCAGGATGGGCACCCTCAAAATCCCTCTGACCCCTCTCATGCCAATCATAGGCACGCAATTAAGGGGGGGCTGAAGCCCGAAAGCTGCCCCCCCAAACCAGTGGGCTGGATCCGCCAGTGGGAGACCCCATCCCATTCCCAGGCGGTGCCCTTCCTTCTCTCCGCGAGGTACAAATGCACTTGACATCCTGCGATACCTCAGATCGGCCATGTGCTCTTGCAAGGATTGCTGAAGGGAGCTCCCTGTCTCACCGATATAAACCTTACTACACCCACCACAAGGGATCCTGTATTCTACCGAACGACGCCTGCTGTCTCCAGCCTTAGGTTTAGGTGTCCTGGCTATCATGTCCCCAATTTTCAGTCTCGCTGTCTCCACAAACTGAACTCCGCCATGCACTTCGACAGGCCTGCAGTGGTGTCGGATGCAGTCGTCAAGATAAGCTGATCATGTCCAAATTTACGCTATCTGCCACCCATCTTGTGGATATCTAGTGCTTTTACCTTCAGTCCAGAGAATATCAATATGATATTTCAGCTTTCTAAGCGCATCGACCAAAAAGTCAAGCTCCCTGTAGAGGCGCTCGTGAGAGCAAATTGTATGCGTCCGCAGGAAGAAGCCTACAAGGAAGAAGCCTATATATACCCGCTCTCTTAATGCGTAAATCGCCTTGAATATAAATACAGGATATCGTTTCGATTTGTTGGCCTTCGGTTAAAAATGAGTCTGATCGGCCTTGTCCCTATCTCCAAAATGGAAGCCTCTCGCTCCACTGCGCGTCAACGCTGAACTGGAGGTGTGGGCTGGCGCTACTTAGTGCGTTCACGAATTAATCTTGGTGGGCAAGTTGCGGTAAAATAATGATTAGTTATGGTTGGTTATTGGTTTTGCGACACATCGACCGTTGAGTCATGTAGCGTCGCCAATCTCTCACGCCGATTGGCCATAGGCGAAGAGTAGCGACAGGTGAGGCTCGAACCAACGATCTTTCGATTGTGAGACAGACAACCTACCTCTAGACTACTCGTCACCGTGGTAAGATACTGAAACAATCATCGAGGTGTACGAGTATCACCCGGAAGCACTCGTGATAAATTACGGGGTGGAAATAGGCCATCTCCAGCATCTCCACGAACAAGCTGGGGAGTACAGCGCTCAAAGGTGAGCACATCGCCACCAAATCTACCTGTTTAAATGCTGCACTCTCGACCTCAAACGTACCGAATCTCACATGTAGCTCGACCACCTCGACAGAGTCATTTCTCGGAAGGGGTACAAAGTCATCAGCTGGGTCTGGCATAGCTGCTATCTCCCTCGTGAGAGCTGGCTCCCTGGTGATGGGTACTGTCCCATGGTGATGGGGGCTACCCCTGCTAGCTACCGCCAGACCTTGCAGCTGCGCCCAAACCGTCATAGGCACCGGACGGCTTCAGCCCGTGGATCTCCCTGCTCAGAAATGTCGTGAGCCACTCCAAATCCGTTTCCTTACCAGTCATCACGGGCCTACTTCAGACGAATGGCTGTCGGCAGCTTGGATAAGACAAGCGAGATCAGGAACACACCGTACTTATCACCTCCCACATCGAGGGCCTCCAGAGTGCGGATGTCCACCAGCAACTCGTCCTGTAAGATTTGAAGAGAGTTAAACTGAACAGAGCCAAGCTCCAGCAGTAGCTGGACGTGTGAGAGCACGATTTGCTTTTGGCGTCCAAGCCTGTCTCTCGCGATCTTGAAAGTGGTGCTCTACTTACCTCTGAACGATTGTCCAGCAGTACATTGCTTCGCTCCTTCCTGCAAGAGTGCTCTCAGGTATGTGAGCTTGGTGATGACAGGAACAGCAACAAAGGCCTCAGAGGAATCCCAAAAACTTGGCCACTGGATGGCATCACCCGCAAACTTTGGCAGATCTAATTTCGGCAGCTTCATGGACTAAGCCCCACTGCGACTGGCTACAGAGGATGCGGCCTGGGCTTCCGAAAGTGAAAGTTCCTCAGCCCTGAGGCGGACACATAAAACACCATCTCTGAATTCATCAGCTTCCGACAGGTCTGACTATAACTGCGATTCGTCCAGCTCAAGCTCAACTAAGCTTTGAGCTTTATCACCATGCCGCAAGTATCTGGTCAAGTTCGCGTGTCAAGATCTGAAGCTCCCTGCTGTTGCACGTCCTTTGATCTACTTCCTCTTTTAACTTGCTCTTGGCTCAGTTCAACCAGCCCTTTGCAGCTGCACGTGCCCTCTTGAAGCGCTACAAATCAGCCATCTGAATCTAATTCCCTGGCTTCGGCACCGATGCTACAGATTCTTATGCCTCTTTTTCTGTTAAATTAGAAAAACAGCTTCTTCACGCGACCTGTATTGATCAGTCCTCGCCACTGCAATTACCACGATTCAACCAGAGTCCAAACTCACACAAAGTTGCTAATCAATACCAACTCAACCCTGCGTCGCCGCTCTCACTCTTCAACTGACTAGTACCTCGCTTATCACTGCTCGAGGTTAACTCAACGGCCAACGCCAAAAATATAGCACTCTGGAACAAACCGTATTCGTCCCATCCGTGCTACACATGGTTCTAACGCGCCACAACGCCACCTGTTGCTGTCCAGCACAACGACTACCTGGCGTGTCGTCGCTAGGCTCTAATTTTTAACACAACTGCCACAGCGTCCACTGCCCTGGTAATCGAGATGTTGATAGACAACGATTGCGCATCCAAGCTGGTCATTTTTTCCCTCAATCGATACTTGATTTACTCTTTCCACAGTCCCCCGAATTCCTGACATAACTGACGTTGATTAGTCCTAAAGCGGCTGATAAGGGCTTCGCAAGCACATTTGCCGGACGATGGGACGACGGGGGTGCTGTCCATCACGTGATAGGACGCATAGGGACCTCCGGTTTATACGTCTTATACGTTTTAGGCAACCCTCACACCTGGGGTGACCTGAAACATCCCACGAATAGATGCAATATGCCATTTGTTGTACTATTCAATATCCGTCTGACTTTCTTGTTAAATTTTCCTCATTCCCACTTTTCACAGATCCAGTTTTCATCGTCACGTAGATAGTCGCGTCCCAGAGAAGAGTTTGCATTTTGGTGGCATAGTCCTCCTAATTGAAGATGACAACGCCGCCGCCTTTGTCCTAGCTTGTGATCACAATAGTTTCCATCCAGTTTTAGCTTTAGCTTAATTAGAGCTGTCACATCTTCTTGACAATGCTGATGATGAAGTGTCCCCACTCGCAGGTATGTACGCCACCACACCTTGCTTGAACCCCTGGCACACATCGATGCTTCGGGTATTTGACCGAACCATGCCAAATAAATCTGTGTTGCTCTCGCCGGCTGATTAATTAAACTCCAGAGCTAACGCTAGTATTTGTACGTCTGTGAGTTGATGATGGGAAAGGTTCATCACCAATGCTCTAATTTCAGCATCTTTCCCAGAACTGCTGCCTTCCAAGCATTGAAGTTTAACCTCTAATGATTTTATGCATTCTCGATTGATGCATATATACATGTATATATTTATGAATATATATATATATATATATATATATATATATATATATATATATATATATATATATATATATATATATATATATATATATATATATATATATATGTATACCTACATACATCTATTTGCCAACCCTTCGGTGAATTCAAGAAGTGGTGTATCGGTAGGCAGTTTCTCCCAAGTGTAGGTGCTAATCAAGCTCGGAGAAACTAAAACTGTGCGAAAAATACAAGAATTGAGCTCTGCAAAGTGTGCTAAAACAATAATCGTATTACACTCGCGTGCCACGCGCTTATCCTGGAACGTTCAAAAGAACCGAGGACGGGGGTGGAGGAGACTCTTCTCGGTTACCAGCTTGCCAACAAGAGCACTTTGGGAAGGTCCCTGAAACGTCTGGTGATTTTGCACCTCCATCTTCGCATTTAATATCTTCCCATGCAAGAGATATAGGCTGAAGTTTAGATGCATCACACGTCACAGATAACCGGCTCATCTGAAACTTCTGCAAGATGATAGCTCAAACGACCTACACGACGCGCCAAATTTCATCCATCCATCTCTGATACTTTACCGCCACAGCTTGCCAAAGGGTAGAATGCCGACACAAGCATGGCCATTCTCTTTAATGAGGTGTTCGTACTGGGCGGCGAACGCTGCTCCAAGCGATCGAACTCCACTCCGACAACCAATGCTCTCCACTCTGGCAACCAATACTCTCCACTCTGGTAATCAATGCTCTCCACTCCGACAACCAATACTCTCCACTATGGTAATAAATGCTCTCCACTCCGAAAATAAATAATTTCCACTCCGACAACCAATCCTCTCCACTCCGACAACCAATGCTCTCCACTCCGACGACCAATGCTCTCCACTCCGACGACCAATGCTCTCCACTTCGACAACCAATACTCTCCACTCTGGTAATCAATGCTCTCCACTCCTACAATAAATACTTTCCACTCCGACAACCAATGATATCCACTCCGACAATACATACTATCCACTCCGACAATCAATACTCTCAACTCCGACAATAAATGCTCTCCACTCTCACACTAAATGCTCTCCATTACGACATTCAATGCTCTCCACTCCTACAATCAATGCTCCCCACTCCGACAACCAATGCTCTCCACTCCTACAATCAATGCTCTCCACTCCTACAATCAATGCTCTCCACTCCTACAATCAATGCTCTCTACTCCTACAATCAATGCTCTCCACTCCTACAATCAATGCTCTCCACTCTCACACTAAATGCTCTCCATTACGACATTCAATGCTCTCCACTCCTACAATCAATGCTCCCCACTCCGACAACCAATGCTCTCCACTCCGACAATAAATGCTCTCCACTTCGACGATACATACTCTCCACTCCGACTGTGACGCACCAGCCACCAGTGTCCCCTGAGTCCAGTGGCCAGCCGCGCTATTGCACCGATGGGTATCGCAATCACAGCGACAATACCGGCCTCGTGAAGCATTCATTTGAAGCGCGATTGGTTTTGTTCGGCTGCGTCACCCTGGTGGCGACAAAACACGCGCCAGCTTTGGTGCTGCTCTGAGGAGCACCGGCTGGACAGTTGTGGCCGGCTAAAGTTCGACATCGTGCTTAGTTTATCGTTGGACTTCAATTAGCTTATCGTCGGACCTATCTGCAGCAGCTCCACAGCACTGGTATGACATCAGGGCGTAACACTGGCTGGAGCACGTATACATTTCAGTAGTTTGAACTAGACTATGGATCGGATTAAATCGAGGCGCTTCAGAACGTGCCGATCCCGATGGGATAACGGATTGGTCTGCCAGGCGAGTTTTCATCCAGAACTCTGAATTATCAACCATTTGGAGCAGATAATTGAAATGAGAAGCGCGGTGGGTCGGAAGCCTGCTGACAATGCTCTGAAGTTGCCGCTAACTCGCTGAATGATAAATTACTACTGTTGCACTGAATTAATACTGAAAAGGAAAAGAAGTAGAAGGGAACTAGAGCAAGAAGAATGATAAGATGAACTGTTGGCTTTGGTGACGCAGTCGGGTGGTTTCTGTCTCCGCCTCTTGCTGACACAGAATGTCAGCGGGACAGACGGGCGACGACAGCCAGTCTAGAACACGCGACACTTCGACCCGAGGCGGCGGCGCCGAGCATTGACCACTGATCACTGCACTGCTCTTATCACGAGAGATCATTGGGGCGGGGATGGCCGGGTGGTTAAGGTGTCGGGCTCTGGGTACCAAAGGTCCCGGATTCGGCACCAGCGCCGCTCGGGACATTTCCAAATCCCGCGGCCCACCGGCGAAGCAGTGTGGGCGGCGCCATTAGCCGTAAATGTGCATAAAATGCGTCGTGAAGCACCCAATGAACAAACAAACAAACGAGAAATCCTTGCTCCACCCTCCCCACGGGACAGCTCACCACCCGCGCCAAATGGGGCGGAGGCAGACGGGACGAGTCGGGAACGTGTGTCGCCTGCCGAAGCGCGGTCAGCTGGCTCAGGGAAGTGTCCTGGCAGGCGTCCTGCTCATAGGCGATGCCCTGTACAAAGTGGCGGCTGAGGAGTCGCACACACAGACCGCCTGAAGTCGGCATACGTCCCGCTCATAGGCGACATGGGACAAGTCGTGAGCATCAGCTGCAAATTATTGTAAAATAGGTGACAAACATCGCTAGAACATCTCCGAACGTTGAGAGAAAGTTTCGGGAGTGCGACAGAACGTCGCTTGGGTTCCTCCTGCAAATCCTGTGAATGCCACTTGAAACCACCTGAAATGTCGTAAGGAGATCTTTCGCCACCTGTAACTCACTGCGGCCCTAGAAGCGTTGCTGGAACTTCACCTGTTACTCATCCCGGTCCTGGGGACGAGTGGTCTAGGGGCAAGCTGCTCGCCTCACAATCGAAAGGATGGGCGCTAAATGACCAAACCTGGCCGATGCGCCATAAAACTCAAATAACCAGCCAACAATCGAAAAGCTGTGGGATGGAGTCTCACCTGTCGCTACTCTTCGCCCGCGACCAATCGGCGTGAGAGATTGGCGACGCTACATGATTCAACGGTCGATGTGTCGTAAAACCAATAACCGAACAACCATCCCGGCCCTGGTAGCGTTGTGGGGGCGTCACCTGGCACGTTAACACCATCGCCGGCGGCGTCAGAGCCCTGGAGAGCCCTGAAGTCGCCCGACCGGCAGGCAGCCGTACGGCCGCCGCCAACCTCCAGTCGCTGGTGCCGGTCCAGCAGAAGTTTCCTCATCAGAGCGGCTGGACGGCGAGGATGCCGAGTGGGCGTGGTTTGAGATCGCGGCGCGGCCCCACCGGCCGGCGGTTCCGGCCAACTGCTGGCCCAATCGTCCGCCGACCGTGTCCCAACTCGAGCACGCCTCGCGACGAGTTGTGACCCTCCAGTTGAGCACCGTCTGCTGGTGGAAATTCGCCGGCCCGATCGCTCGATCGACGCCGGCGGCACGGCCGGTCCCTCCGTGGGCTCCGTGGAAGATCACGATATCGGCCGGCTCCGTGGAAGATCACGATATCGGCCGGCTCCGTGGAAGATCACGATATTGGCCGGCTCCGTGGAAGATCACGATATTGGCCGGCTCCGTGGAAGATCACGATATCGGCCGGCTCCGTGGAAGATCACGATATCGGCCGGCTCCGTGGAAGATCACGGTTGTCGGCCGGCTCTGTGGAAGATCACGGTTGTCGGCCGGCTCTGTGGAAGATCACGGTTGTCGGCCGGCTCCGTGGAAGACCACGATATTGGCCGGCTCCGTGGAAGATCACGATATCGGCCGGCTCCGTGGAAGATCACGATATTGGCCGGCTCCGTGGAAGATCACGATATTGGCCGGCTCCGTGGAAGATCACGATATCGGCCGGCTCCGTGGAAGATCACGATATTGGCCGGCTCCGTGGAAGATCACGATATTGGCCGGCTCCGTGGAAGATCACGGTATTGGCCAGCTCCGTGGAAGATCACGATAGTCGGCCGGCTCCGTGGAAGATCACGATATTACGAATTTTGGCCGGCTCCGTGGAAGATCACGGGTTGTGAGCCGGCTCCGTGGAAGATCACGATTGTGGCCGGCTCCGTGGAAGATCACGATATGTTGAAGATCACGATATTGGCCGGCTCCGTGGAAGATCACGTATGTGTGCGTGACAAGTCCCTGAAGTATAGATAGTGTGTTGACTGGTCCCTGAAGTATCGAGTGTGTTGACAAGTCCCTGCAGTATAGAGTGTGTTGACGAGTCCCTGAAGTATCGAGTGTGTTGACGAGTCCCTGAAGTGTCGAGTGTGTTGACGAGTCCCTGAAGTGTCGAGTGTGTTGACAAGTCCCTGAAGTGTCCAGTGTGTTGACGAGTCCCTGAAGTGTCGAGTGTGTTGACGAGTCCCTGAAGTGTCGAGTGTGTTGACGAGTCCCTGAAGTGTCGAGTGTGTTGACGAGTCCCTGAAGTATCGAGTGTGCTGACGGGTCCCTGAAGAGTCGAATATATTGACGAGTCCCTGAAGTATCGAGTGTGTTGACGAGTCCCTGAAGTGTTGAGTGTGTTGACAAGTCCCTGAAGTGTCGAGTGTGTTGACGAGTCCCTGAAGTGTCGAGTGTGTTGGTGAGTCCCTGAAGTATCGAGTGTGTTGACGAGTCCCTGAAGTGTCGAGTGTGGTGACGAGTCCCTGAAGTGTCGAGTGTGTTGACGAGTCCCTGAAGTGTCGAGTGTGGTGACGAGTCCCTGAAGTGTCGAATGTGTTGAAGGCTCCTTGAAATATCTCGATTGTGTTGATGAGTTCCCGAAGTATCGAGTGTGTTCTCGGACTGTCGTTGACCAGCAATATCGAGCCAACTCCTCCTCCGGCCTTCTTCGCTACGGGCGAAATCAATGTCCCAAGAAATGCATATCACGTTTTATTTGAAGTAACCCCTGACGGAGAAGGTCGACTGTGCGTGCTCAGATTTCGAGGTGCCGATAAGTAAGCATTGTGTTTGAGACACGCACCATCCACTCCCAGGATTCTGGGGTAGGTTTACAAGAACTGATTCGATTAACCACACTCGCTGTGCAGCCACCACATCTCTATTTCACCCAGTGGGATAAACGTGCACTGATGCCGCAGCGCACATATTCCAAATGCATATCCCAACGCACTCCACATATTTTCCATTCTGATCCGGGCGAATCTCCAGGCGATGGGGGTGAGCCTCGCTCGCAGTTTTGGACTTCCCTCGAAACGATCCAGCCTCAATCACATCTAATCCACCCGTAGTGGTCATTGACTTTACGACACATCGACCATTGAGTCACGTAGCGACACCAATCTCTCATGCCAGTTGCCTGCGGGTGAAGAGCAGCGACAGGCGAGACTCGAACCCACAATATCTCGATCGCGAGACGGGCAACTTTCCATTGGACTGCTCGTGCCCGGATCTAACCCCCCCGCAGCGTGCCGGTCTCCTGTGACCCGTCGCCTCCCGTCGGCAGTGAACGAGCGACACCATGAGCGTCACCGTGGCGTCCGTCGACGCCGGCGCGGACGCGAACGCCTCCTGTCTGGCGCTGGCGCGCGCCTCCCTGCCGACGGCCGTCACCGCCGGCCTGGCACTGCTCGACTGCGCGTGCGCCAGCGCCAACATCAGCTCCGGCGAGTTCGTGCGCTGGCGCTGCTCGCAGCTGGAGCGGCGCGACCGGGCGTTCGAGGCGGGCGTGTGGATCAGCTACTTCTCCATCATGCTCGTCTCGGTGGTCGGCAACCTGCTCGTCTGCTACGTGGTGCTGTCGTCGGCGCGCATGCGCACCGTCACCAACTACCTGATCGCCAACATGGCCGTGGGCGACCTGCTGATGACGGTGCTGTGCGTGCCGTTCACCTTCAGCAGCGTGATCCTGCTGCGCCACTGGCCGTTCGGCGAGGCCATGTGCTGCCTGGTGTCGTTCACGCAGGCGGTCACCGTGTTCGTGTCGGCGTTCTCGCTGGTCGCCATCAGCGTGGACCGCTACCGCGCCATCGTCTACCCGCTGCGGCCGCGCGTCACGCGCCAGCACGCGCGCCTCATGATCCTGCTCATCTGGCTGCTGGCGGCCGCCACCTGCCTGCCGATCGCGCTGCAGTCGCGCACGTGGCAGCCGCCGGTGCGCGACTACGTGCTGGCCGGCCGCGTCGTGTGCCAGGAGCAGTGGGCCAACGGCGGCCGCCAGTACTACAGCTTCGGCGTCATGGCGCTGCAGTACTTCCTGCCGGTGGCGGTACTGGTGTACACGTACGGCAGGATCGCCGTCGAGGTGTGGGGCAAGGCGTCGCCGCTGTTCGAGCAGAACGACCCGCGCGAGGCGCGCCTCACCAAGACGCGGCGAAAGGTGGGTCTCGACATGGGCTGGGGGCCTGCTCGGGTGCGAGCTGTGATGTTGAAAGGTAGGCCAAGACGTAGGTTGGCGATCTGCTTGGGTGCGAACTGTGATGTCGAAAGGTAGGTCCCGACGTAGGCTGGGGGTCTGCTTGGGTGCGAGCTGTGATGTCGAAAGGTAGGCCAAGACGTAGGTTGTCGATCTGCTTGGGTGCGAACTGTGATGTCGAAAGGTAGGCCAAGACGTAGGTTGGCGATCCGCTTGGGTGCGAGCTGTGATGTCGAAAGGTAGGCCCAGACGTAGGTTGTCGATCTGCTTGGGTGCGAATTGTGATGTCGAAAGGTAGGTCCCGACGTAGGCTGGGAGCCTGCTTGGGTGCGAATTGCGATGTCGAAAGCTGGGTCCTGACGTAGGTCGGGGGCCTGTTTGGGTGCGAATTGTGATGTCGAAAGGTAGGTCCCGACGTAGGCTGGGGGCCTGGTTGGGTGCGAATTGTGGTGTGGCCGATCGTGAACAACTGATTCCTTAGTTAGCTAGACACACAGTATTTGGAGTAAAAGCGCAAATTTCATTTACAAGCGAGCAGATCGGTACCCAAGTCATGGCGACTTGTATCGAAGCACCTCTCGCACATTCACACACACACACACACACACACACACACACACACACACACACACACACACACACACACACACACACACACACACACACACACACACACACACACACACACACACACACACACACACACACACACACACACACACACACACATACACGCACACAAACATACACACACTGACATGTGTGTTTCGATCGGAAAACAAGTCGTTCTTTTTGGCATCAGAGGAACAGAAAGAACAAACCGACTAATTATACATAAATTCGATGTTCGATGACGTTGCTTGCTTTCCCACCATAGCTATATTTAACTTCAAGTAGTTTCCGTGGCTTGTTTCATTTTCAACAGCAGATAGTCACGACTGACGGAAGGTGGCTTAGAACCTGTCGGTGCTTTTCTCTCGCGCAGTCCCCCCGGGCCCCCTTTCAACATCACCTTCACCACCACCCACACGCGCAGTCCGACAGCGCGCATTCTATCGGGCATGACCGCTCGAATCCGTCAAAATACGTATCAATTAACTCTGTGACTCTTGGACTCTTGGCCACAGAGTCACACAGTCACAGACAATTCCTCGCCATCTTCTCCTTAGCCAATCCTGACATTGAAGGCCAAGCCAACAGAACCCTTGTCATCAAAACTTAAACCCGAGCCTAGACCAAAACCATCCTCCGTATCACCACATTGTGTGGAAAATCCGTCCCTGTCACTCTCCATTCCAATCACAACACCACCAGGGGCACCATCTTCGCGCCGGAGCTCCGCTTCATGACTGAAACAGACATCCAGTCGGAGCTCAGGCCGCGGGGGTGACCCACGTCCGCCGCATCACATCCTTCAAAGATGGCCAGAAACGTGATACGAGCCTCCTAGTCCTTACGCTTAATTCTACCACTCTTCCCAAGACCCTCCTCGCCGGATACCTACGCTACCAGATCCCCGTCTATATTCCTAATCATCTCTGTTGCTTTAACCGTCAGTGCTTCGGCCATGGCAGCAAAACATGCCGCCAACCAGCTCGATGCTCCAAGTGCGGTGAACGGCACGGACTATGTATGTTACCTGCTTAGATAGGCACGGGAATGGCAATGAGGGTGGCAAATGCTGGGGCCGAAAGCTGAACTAAAAGTGTCCAGGACTGCTGGGGTCGTAGACCTGGTTTTGATGTGGTGCTTAGTCAGGTCTGAACTAACTACTACCAAGGTAGCCCTCGTCGGGCCGGGAAAAGGCGCTTCTCCAGGAAGGTTCGGGTGCACCCCTCGAATTTCTGAGCTAGAGGCTACCATCCGGGAAAGCTCGTGTGCACCCGTCCTCCTCAAATGTTTCAGTCAGAGGCGACTCTCGAAAAGCAACGTGGCGCCCCTCCGAATGTATGCCCCATGACAATCCCTGGATATGCCCCTGTGCCGGATGGAGATGCTTGGTCGATTATTTTCCTGGCCGTGTGCGGCACATTAATCCGGTCCGAAGCGAGGGAGGACAGAGGGTGTAGTGCTCCCTCCTGTACTTCCGACAAGATTCACATTGACCCTGTCGACGTTATGTGGATATATGCATATATATAATATATATAATATAATATATATATATATATATATATATATATATATATATATATATATATATATATATATATATATATATATATATATATATATATATATATATATATATATATATATATATATATATATATATATGTATACCAATGCATGAACTTCGAAAGCAAACATACATGTATGTATATACCAACAGAGAAGTTGTTTTTACTGATTGACATCCACTGATAATGTCAGTTGCAGTGCAATGTGATGCGACAAGTTGTAACATGACTAATTTTTCCTCTCAACACCCGTCTCCGCCCACACTTAAGAAGGCATTGATATAGCTCCATAGCTTTTACCTGGAAGTTCTTAGCTGTGCTCCCTTAAGTTCACTGACGATCATGTCGACCACTACACAACAACAGGTTAAGGTCGCCGAGGGTCATGGGGTCGGTAAGGTCATAACCCCTGTGACATCACTCCACACATGTCAACGCGCTCACTCGGAGTATTATGCGTGATCGGAGTATTGTCGAAGATTGTGCGTGTCGTGTGAAAGCTACCGCAGTGACTTCAATGCTGCCAGGCTTGTTTGCAACACAACACCAAAGATCAGCATCATTATGTGCTGCCCTTGAGTCTGGGCGTTACCATGTGAATTGGACCCTGGTGTGGGTGAGCGGTGGTGTGCTTGGAGGGGGGGGGGGGGGGCGGACCGCAGAGGTCACCTGCTCCGCCTCTGACCCTCCCGTCATTCCAGTGAGATTCTCACACACCTTCACCGAGGAGTCATTAGAAATTGACGAAATTTAGTTTTAGTCATTATAAATTTTGCTTACGTACGACGTATAATTTGGAGATTAAATTGGGATACTCTAATCTCCAAACCATACGTCGCACGTAAACTAAAGAGGTAAACAAAACACAATATTGGGTATCTAAACACTATCGCTGTACGAGTAAGGCCAGACATTGCCTATGTTTTTCCACAAAAAGGGACGTCACTAGTAGGGTTTATGTCGTCACGACTGGCGTCATGTTTTTGTCTCTGAGGAGTTCATTTTGGAGAAGATTTCAAGAGCAAAACTTACTTGGGAATGAGAAAAGGAAAGCGAAATGGACCAGGGTTCCGAGATCTGTAGCTACCCAACACCAATTTTTCTTCAACGTGACAAAATTTTGATTTCCCGATTTGTATTCTTGTAATGGGCAGAACACACATGGATAGAGCACTATTGGATAATGGATGGAGATGCTTAGCCTCATGCAAGGTGCATACCTCAGCCATAATTTTCGATTTTAGCCCTAATAGGCAAATGTACAAAACGTATGTCATGAAAAACGCAAACAAATCACAAATTTACCTGGTGCGTTTTGTTGCATCTCTTTACGACAAGCTAACGCTGACAATTTACTTCAAATATCCATCCACTAAAGCGTGGGAGTGGTTCAACAGTTTTGGAGGTGACCTCACTTCACCATAATCAACTCGATGACTATGGATGACCTGACCTCAAAATTTCCTCACTATATATGAAATTGACGTGGAAAAAGGTATGCCGAATTTCCACGCGCCACCGTGCGTCGTTTTTCCCTACCCCTAGAAGACCTCAGGGAGTAAAAAGACGCCTCACGAGACCGACCATGCGGGCAAGGAGGTAATCGCCGACATCGCCTCTCACGCCGGCTGCCGCGTGCTAGTAGCATGCAGTCTATAGAATGTGCGTGTGTAATCGTACATGGGATCCCCATGTACGATTACACAAGCACTGACCCCATATCATACATGGGGTCAGTGCGGTGTTTGCCAAGCGCATGTCGGCCCATCGATGTCTGGTAGTACCCCTACAAGTGTACGCATTATGGTGGTATCCCTATACAACGCCCTTGTTCAAACTTGCACGCAAAAGGGTGTAGGTCTGGGAGGCGACCCCAAGGCAACCCTATCGGCTTGACGGTGCGTCTTTCCCTGCGAGCAACGAAAAGGGGCCTGCATGGTACACAAGCGGAGCATAGCTGTCATAACGCATTCCGGGACCCCGGGAGGGGGGTAGTGTACCATTTGTATAGGCACAGTCCAAAAGTATAGGCTGTTTCTTTTCATCAGGTACACCGGTAGACAAGGTTGTCACATTAAGAGGGGTCTCTGTCACGTGACGTCATTGGCACGTAAAGGACACACCTCTGTTTCTCATAAATAAGGTCAATGAATCCAGCCGGTGATGTCAGTGAATACGTGCACGGCACAGAAAACAGGTAAGGTACAAAAGGTGGGTACAAAAGGTGGGTCAGGTACAAAAGGTAGGAACAAATGGTGGGTGGGTGCAAAAGATGGGTACAAAGGGTGGGTACAAAAGGTGGGTGCAAAAGGTGGGTACAAAAGGTGGGCAAAAAGTTGGATACAAAGGGTGGGTACAAAAGGTGGGTACAAAAGGTGGGTACAAAATGTGGGTATACAAGGTGGATCGGGTACAAAAGATGGGCACAAAAGGTGGGCACAAAAGGTGGATCAGTTACAAAAGGTTGGCGCAAAAGGCAGATCAGGTGCAAAAGATGAAATAATTCCATTAAATATTTTAGCCAGATACCATGCTCGTTGAGGGATCTTGGATATTATTGTCCGTGGAGGGATTCCCTGTTTATGTGTGTTGACGTTGCTGTAGAAACATCCGGTGTCATGGTTTATGGTGGACCCATCAATCTCACCACCAGATAAATGCTGATTGGCCTTCGTGATTGGATTGCTGGCCTGTTGTTTCAGTCGTTCTACAGGGTTTTGCGTGATGGCCTTGAACATCGTGTCAACACTTAGGATCTATCGAGTCTTACTTTGATAGCCTTGAACGTCCAGGATCCGAAATATCTGTGACTTATACTGAAATATCTGTGAAATACCCTTCAGCACAAAGTGCATGTTTCCTCTCAGCTGCTTAGCATCTCATAGAAGACTAGGGCGGAGTGACGGCTTCCGAAGTTTGCATATTTTTGGTCCTATCTGCTCTGAATTCATCTTGGGTATTACGGTTCACATCGTCTAGATAAGATCATCTAGATCTTTCAGTCTGCAGATGCCTTGGTACATCATCTATAGTTCAGCTTTGTTTGACTCAGCGTCAAACTTGGACGAGAAGGTGAGGTTATTTCCAATTGTAGTAGTTTCTTTTGATCATCGGTAGGATACACATCACAGATTAGCATATAAATCAGCTTCCTTGGGCACAGGTTAAAGCCCACTATATACTTTGCGCGGCTTCTTTTGTATTCCACCTTCTACGGCTGTTTGGTAGATAGTTATTCTGCCATCCTTACCGGTTTCTTCACGTAAAGGCTGTCTGATAGGAAGACCGCTGTAAGTTTGCGAGTTCATCATTTTCTGGAGTTTATTTCTCAGTTTCAGTGGCGAGGCTTATTTCTCGCGTTTCTGGTGGACCACTAAATCCCACGGGAACTTCATGGTGAACTTCTCATTACCCATCGTTTTGTTGATGCGAATATTGAAATATTCTGGAAACGTTCGTTAGACGTGTTTGATTGACAAACACGGCAACTTATGCATTCACGTTTCTGTTTTGGATCAACTCCATTTTTCCAACACAACTCTCTCTGTCTCTCTGTCTCTCTGTCTCTCTGTTTCTCTGTCTCTCTGTCTCTCTGCCTCTCTGTCTCTCTGTCTCTAGGCTTTTTTTGTTGGCCACGACAAAAAAGCGGATTGCTTCCTCCTACTGTTGTACGGGCCACGGCGCTATGACTACTGTCGTATGGGCTATGATACGACGGCTACTGTCGTACGGGCCACGACATATCTGCTTCTGTCGTACGGGCAACGACACTATGGCTACTATCGTACGGACCATGACACTATGGCTACTGTCGTACGGACCACGACACTATGGCTACTGTCGTACGGACCACGACACGACGGCTACTGTCGTACGGGCCACGACACGTAGGCTGCTGTCGTACGGGCCACGACACTATGGCTACTGTCGTACGGACCACGATACGACGGCTACTGTCGTACATGCCACGACACGACGGCTACTGTCGTATGGGCCACGACACGCATGATGCTGTCGTACGGGCCACGACACGACGGCTACTGTCGTACGGGCCACGACACGTAGGATGCTGTCGTACGGGCCACGACACGTAGGATGCTGTCGTACGGGCCACGACACGCATGATGCTGTCGTACGGGCCACGACACGTAGGATGCTGTCGTACTGGCACGTGCTGTTGCTAGCGCTGTGCTAGTTTTATCGGTTATCGGTGGAAGCCTCTGAAATGTGAGCTGAAATCGTCTGAAACCCGCGGCGAAGAAACGGCCCAAAAAGTGTAGGAGGGGGCAAAACCTCTTATGAAGTTGGTTCTTTCCATGCATCGCCATGGCATTAATGTTAAGCTTTCATGAATATCGTGGGATGGCCCCTTGTCCCCTGTTCCTACACCTACGTCTAAGACAATCTGAAACTGGTGACCTACATATCTGGCTACGTATAGGTCATTGCGTAAAAACCATAGCTTGCCACATCTTCCAATTTCGAGAAAATTTCGGGTGAGGTTTCATTGTTTATTGGGTGTCTCACGGCGCAATGTATGCACGATCACGGATAATGGCTACCCACACTGTTTCTCCGGTGGGCCGCGGGATTTGGAAATGCCCTGAGTGGTATAGGTGTTGAACCCGGGAGCTTTCATTTCCAGAGCTCAACACATAAACCACTCGGCCATCCCCGCCCCTGATTTAGAGTGTGGTTGATAAGTTGGGCGAAAGTGACGGTGATGGTTGATAAGTTACGATGGGGTGGGTTTAGAATCCGATTGATTCTGCATTACTTAGATCGTGAAAAGTGTTCTCTGCGTTGGTGAGGAAAAGCAATTCGTGTGGCGCGCGCGATAAATGCTTGGATTTCCGAAGTGTTTTTTCATGTTGCTGTTGACGATAGCCTAATGCGAATGCTCGCGAGTTTTTGTGCCACTATTGCAGTGTTGTTGGATTTGCCCACTGAAGCTCCTCGCTTGAGACATAGAAGAAAGCGGCAGCAAACAGAGACACATTGGAATTTAGGCGTGGGTTTCAAAGACAAAGAGCAGCTGTATTTCAGTCGCATAGAGCATTGCCACGAAGAACGCTGCATGAAAATGACACGTTAAAAGTAGATGCGTAAAAAGTGTCCCACAAAGACTTGTTTTATTTATCACAAAGTCGTGTTTCTTCACTGCGAAGTCCCTATGCCATGTCATATGAGCTGATGTTTTGAATTTTGTCGCTTTTATCCCGCGATACTTTTTTGTTCAGCCACGCAGTATTTGTACTGCATCTGCAGCAGGAAATGTGTGGCCCACGTGCCCCGTATGTCCCGGGATATTACACGGTGCTACACGATATGCAATGCCCAACTGTATCTGCTTCAAAGCTTATATTAGTTTAATAATGCTATTGCTTTGGGTACGATGTGCCGCAGGGGAGATTGAATGTTTCGGGAAACGTTCAAAATCATTCAAAATCCCAAAATTACCCTCCAGTAGAAAAACCCTTTCTACTACAGCGCCTTTCCCTTGCAGGGGACTGCGCCCGCCTACGGTTCGCATATGGAACTATGGAAGCGGACCAAAGATGATTGTGTTGTCCGCAACCAGTGTCTCGCTGGCTACCCAGCTCTGTAATTCTGATCGTTGCTTGCTGTGGTGGTGCACGCTTAGTCCTCAGTCTTGCGATACACTGGTAGATCACGGTCTCTATATTTTCACTGTCCACGGCTCGACTACACACGCTGCTACCTCTGGCCTTGCCCTGACGCGACTGGGCCCTGCCAGGGCGAACAGTCGGAAGTGGGTCGCGCGTCCGTGGTGCCATAAACCACGGCCCGCGCTCGGCACATGCGACACACGCACAACACCTCCCCTCCAAGTTCATGGTCAGGTTCCAGGCTATGCCAACGACTACTACACATTTCCACCTCCCCTCCGAGTCGACGACGACGGCAGACGGTTGGTGTCGACTCACAACACCCTGCCGCCACAGCTCGGGCTACAGCACAATGCTTCACAACATGCACATCGTACCGGCGAGTGCGTGAAGGCTACTCGTAAGAGGGAAGCCTGGGGTCGATTTGGAGGCGAGCGGGGCGGTGAGAGCGTCTGCCGCTGCGACGGGGAACCGGACTGGTCGGTGGCTGTGGGGGCGGTGACCGTCGGTCGGTCAACTCGTCCGCAAAACGAACAGTGCGCGGTGGGTGGGTCGGCGCGGCCTGACTGGGCGGCGCGGACGGACACGGCGGTGTGTACATGGACACGAGCGGGCGGAATGGGCGCAGGAAACGGCGATTGCGCCAATATATGCGGCCACTGGGGAGCTTCACTAAGAAGTCACGCCGTCGGCCTACACCTACGATAGTTCCTCGCCGATCCCATAATCCGGTCGAGGGGTCCTGAAGGGACACGTGGGTCCCAACGCGCAGGCTGGGCAGTGGCATGGCCGCTCGATCATAGCGGTCACGGGCCGCTTGCCGGAGTGAGTCGGCGCGGGCGTCACAATCGTCAGCGGCTCGCTGCCACTCAGGTGCGAAGGCACGGTGGTGCATGGGGACCGCTGAGCGCAGAGGACGGCCGTAAAGGATTTGAGCGGGTGACCGGTGGTTCGCACGCGGGGTGTTGCGAAGCTCTAGCAGCCCACGAGCGAACGCATCAGTCATGGTCCGCCGCTACGGTTACTTTCTGCACCAGTCTCTTCACTAGTTTGACGGCCGCCTCAGCGTGGCCGTTGGACTGGGGGTAGTGCGGGGTAGACATGTGATGTGTTACGCCCCAGCGCCGCAGGAAGTCTCTGGTGAGATGAGCAGTGTACTGCGGGCCACCGTCGCTGCGTAGCACACAGGGAACACCGGTGGAGGCGAAGATTTCCCGCAGGTGCCGGATCAGAGTCCGGGCGGTGGCGTCGCCGGCGCAGTGCACAACTGCGGGCCACCCGGAGAGCCGATCAACGTACACCAGGTAGGTCTTGCCTGCGTGACTGAAGAAATCTGTGGACACAGACTCGAAGACTCGGCTCGGCGGGGGGGTCCGACATCAGTGGCTCTCGCTGCCGGCGAGGCAGCTGTTCACGGCATACCTGGCAGGAGCCAACGGTGTCGGCAACATCGCGGTCGATGCCGGCCCAGTATACAGACTGGCGTGCGCGGCACTGTGTGCGTTCGATTCCTTGGTGCGAGTCGTGCAGGCGCTGCAGAGTCTCTGCTCTGAGGCTTCTGGGGATGACAAGCCTAGTACCACATACCAGGATGCCGTCGTCAACGGTCGGGCGATTTCGCACGCCCCAGTATGGCCTCAGGGCAGCGGGCAGGTCACGTCTCTGATCAGGGAAGCCGTTTGTCACGGCCTCGCACAACGCTATGTACTCGGCGTCGGCGCGGGCGGCGTCGCGGACGCGGGTCAGCGTGGCATCCTCGATGGGAGACACCCGGGCTCCGTCTGGATCCAGCTGGGTCACTGAGCGCACGACGAGACTGTGGATCTGATGAGTCACGTCATCTTCGGCTTCCTCGTCGTCTGGTGTGGGGTCATTCACGGGAGCTCTGGAGAGAGCATCTGGGATACAGTGATGTTTGCCAGATTGCCAGATGGTCGTGAAGCTATACGCCATGAGCTTCATGTGGAGGCGTCGCAGTCGGGGATTGTCGATCTCCGGCAGAGATTTCTGGTTGGGGATGGGACCAGCGGCCGGTGGTCGGTGAGAACGTCGAATGACGGGAGGCCTGCCAAAAACAGGTGGCACTTGCGTACGGCCCAGGTCGCAGCGAGGAGCTCCAGCTCGATGACGGCGTATCGTGATTCCGTGGCCGACAGGAATCGTGAGCCGCATTGCACCAGCCGCCACTGTTCGTCGTGACGTTGGAGAAGGGCGTATCCAAGGCCGTGCAACCGAGAGGCGTCAGTCTGCAAGGCGATGGGTCGTCGCGGGTCAAAGTACGCGAGTATGGGGGTGACACGAGCGTCCTTTTCACTGCCTCGAAGGCCTAAGTGTGAGCCTCGGTCCATACCCATATGTTCTGGGGCCGCAGCAGGTCACGCAGCGGCTCAGCCGCCAGCGCAGTGTCAGACGAGAAGGCACCCAGTTGGTTCACGAGTCCCATGAAGCTGCGCAGATCTGTGAGATTGGCAAGTGTAGGGAACTCAGTGATGTCCATGACCTTCCGCCGGTCGACTGTGTAGCCGTCGGCAGTCACATCGTAGCCACAGTAGCTAACCGACGGCTCGGCAAACACCAGTTTACCGGGGTGCAGCGTGATGCCGGCTGCGTCACACCGCTCCAAGATTTGGATCACGTGTTGCAGGTGCGGTGCATACTGGCAGTCGTGTGCCAGCACGTCGTCAACGATTTACACGTACGACTGATGCCGGAGAGGGCTTGGTCACCTCGCCGGTTATATTCGTCTCCGCTCGCGGAGAGACCTTGAGGCAGTCGTAGCATGCGGTACCGGCCCCACGGCGTAATGAAGCAGGTGAGGTCCTGGTCCCGACGGTCTAGTGGCACCTGGAAGTAACCAGATCGGGCGTCCAGCTTCGTGAAGTAACGCGCCCCGACACCGATGGTGGAGACCGTCTCCTGCGGTGTGCACACCGGGTGGGCGCCACGCCGAACGTACTTGTTCAAGCGAGTGAGGTCGACAGTCAGACGCACTGCTGAACCATGGCTGCCCGCAGGATCTGCGTGTTTCGCTACTGGGACGATGGGGTGGCACCAATCTGTGGGATAATCCACGGGAGCGATAACACCTTGCTCCAGAAGCTCGTCCAACTGCTGACGGATATCATCCTGCCACGCGAAGGGGATGGGCCGAGCTGCTGTGACAGCATGTGGACGGGCATCGTCCATCAGCTCGATGCGTGCCGGGCCACCAGTCATTTCACGAAGGGGCGGGGCCGTGCTGAAGACGCGTGGGAATGCTTCTTTGAGCTCCGCCAGGTGAGCTGCTCGTTGCTGCCGGGAAGGCTCCCCAAAAGCCGGGTCCCAGGTCGGGAGCGGCCCACGAACAGAGCAGGTTACTGGATCATCTGACTTGTGCACCAGTGTCGGGTTCGTGCTGACTTGTCGTCGGCGAGGGGGTCGCGCCGGCGCCTCCTCTCGCGTCCTCGTAGAGGTGCTGCCATCTGGCGGCCGTGACAGCCCCTCTCGTCTGACAGTGCTGCCGCTAGGCGCGGCTTCCGTATCCGTTCCACCGGCGGCGATACTCGCCACCTGACTGGGGAAGTCCGGTGGCAGAATTCCGAGGGCGATGGAGTCGTGCCAGGAGAGCAGGGCGCTGTCCAGGCCCTGTATGACATGCACGGTCACTGTCGCTGTGATTGCACCCAATGTCAGGTCACACTGCACAGTCCCATAGCACTGCAGCTCGTGGCCACCAGCTGCATACAGCTTGTCCGCGGGGGAGACAAACGACTTATGTCCACGTTCAGGTCCGCAGCTTGCGCCACACCAATGCAGGAAGTTTCCGCTCCGGTGTCGGGTGTCCAGAGGGTTGAGCCGGCACCATGATGGTGGGTCACAAACAGCCTGATCCTGGGAGAGCGGCGGGACGACAGGCCGTAAACTCGTATGTCGGACACGTTCGATGATACTGGCCCGAGTCCCTTTGTCTGGAACTGTTGCGCTACGCTGGGGCTGTTGTTCCAGATGTCGCTCCACGTTGACGACACCTTGCCAGAAAATGGCCGCGACGGTGACACAGGTGACACGTGGCCGTCAGGGCAGGGCATGCCTGCTCATCGGCGTGCGAGTAGTGACCGCAGGCGGGACACCTGTCCAGAGTCGGATGCGAGTCTGTCCAACGGGTGTTTGAGCCGCTGGGATCCCTTCGACGAGTGCCTGGGCGGCTGGAGTCTGACTGACGGGCACGGGCAGTCCTGTTCCGACGATATGCGGACACAGGTTGGACGTGGCCGTTTGTCATGGCAGCCGAGTTCTGACGGGCGTTTTCTTGCGCACGGCAGGTGTGGACTGCTGACTGCAGGATGAGATCACTTTCGCTCAGAAACGCACGCAGGGTGTCCTCATCTCGGATCCCAGTGACGATGCAATCACGAAGCTGTGAGTCTGTGCAATGCGGACAGAAGTCGCAAAACTGGGCGATTTCGCGCAAAGCCATCAGAAACTCATCAAATGTCTCACCGTCCGCTTGCCTGACGGCGGAAGAACTCTCGACGGTCCAGGATAACGTTACGCTGCCGACGCAGATGACGCTCCATGCCCCGGATGATGGTCTGGATGTCGGACGTGGAGACGTCAATATCCAGTCCGTGACGTAGGGTTCGCGTCCATTGGTCGTCGAGCAGGGCGACGAGGGCGGCAGTTTAACTCGCCGGCGGGAGGTCATTCAGGCCGATGAGAATGGTGTATCCCTAGAATTTGTCCCGCCAAGAGGCGAACTCGCGCAGGCTGGCACCTTCCATCAGCCTGGGGGCAGGCGTTGCTATCGCACCCAGCCGTCTCGTGCCGCGAGTGGCTGAACCAGGGTCAGCGGTCTCGGTGCGTTCGGCAGCGGAGTCGGTCAGCGTGCTGTGCTGCGGTCTGGCCTGGGTGGCCGATTCGGCCAGCGCCAGAAGCCGTTCCTCTCTCCTGGCGGATGCTGTGGCTTGCTCCGTAAGCAGATGCGTCGGGCGGGAAAAGGTTTCGGTGAGAGCGTCCGGATCCTACTACCGACGCCGCGCCATGTGGTAGTGCACGCTTAGTCCTCAGTCTTGCGATACACTGGTAGATCACGGTCTCTATATTTTCACTGTCCACGGCTCGACTACACACGCTGCTACCTCTGGCCTTGCCCTGACGCGACTGGGCCCTGCCAGGGCGAACAGTCGGAAGTGGGTCGCGCGTCCGTGGTGCCATAAACCACGGCCCGCGCTCGGCACATGTGACACACGCACAACACTTGCCATTCCAGATCATGTTAAAATCCTCAGGTTCAAGCATCGCACGCTGCGTCTTGAGGTCCTAAAAAGCGAACCAAGCGCCTACAAACCAACATAAACATCGTAGCGCCGACTTCATCTTGGCACTTCTAACGTGCAACGGAATCGAAATGATTTACCATTAGTATCATGTGAGTGTCATGGTGAACACTATGGTGAGCTCACCATCATGAGTACCATGGTGAGTATCATGGTATGCGCCATGGTAAGTACAAAGGTGTGCATTGTGTGTTGAATGATGGCAGTTTTGCGAATTCGCCAAAATTCCAGTGTGTATGCCCAGATCCGAGTTTGCGTAGCCTTGACTGAGTTTTCCTTCACCTTGACTGAGTTCTCCTTGGCCTTGGCCGAGTTTTCCCTGACATTGACTGAGTTGTCCTTAACCAATAGGTTGTCTCAAAGTAACACTTTTTAAAAGAGAAAACAGTAGACTAGACCTGGACTATCGGGAACAGTAGTCTAGGGGAAAATTGGGCGTCTCACCATCGAAAGGCTGTGGGTTCGAGTCTCACCTGTCGCTACCGTTCGCCCGCGGCCAATCGGCGTGGGAGACTGGCGATGTTGCATGACTCACTGGTTGATGTGTCGTAGCTGTGGATGCGTTCGCTGATGATTCAGTACTGGATCTTTTACGTTCGGTCCTTCACAGTTAACACAAAACCGTCGTAACATCAAGGTCTGTAGTGTAAAGACGAAAATTGCGCAACGGCCGCGTATATGGTAGGCAGTATGACCATGAAATATGGATTGCATTGAGAAGGATATATTGTCAAGTTTGAAAAATTACAAATATCGAGTTTGGAATTGTGGATCTAATAGTAGAATGGAGAAACTTTGTCGTGTGGTGTGCAGGATGTTTCAGATTACCTCGTCCATGATAGTAATTTTGCCGCCTTTGGATTAGAAAAGTAAATATTTAGCCGTGCATTTTAAAATATGCGTAGTTTTGGAAGTGTGCTGTAACTACGGAAACCTGCCAATGTAAAAATACTTCCTGGCGTAGAGCATCATTTTTATTTCCCCTTAAATTTACTTGAATTTGTTCACAAATAGTTAAGGTATATTGCTTTTACAGCTATGCACAAGAAGCACTTATATTGGTCTGTTGCTGCACATAAAATGCTATTGCGGACGTCTGTTGCTGTGTGTCTGCTGCTACCGCGGACGTCTGTTGCTGTGTGTCAGTTGCTACTGCGGACGTCTGTTGCCAGCTGCTACCGCGACGTCTGTTCTGTGTGTCTTGCTACTGCGGACGTCTGTTGATGTGTGTCAGTTGCTACTGCTGACGTCTGTTGATGTGTGTCAGTTGCTACTGCGGACGTCTGTTGCTGTGTGTCTGCTGCTACCGCTGATGTCTGTTGATGTGTGTCAGTTGCTACTGCGGACGTCTGTTGATGTGTGTCAGCTGCTACTGCGGACGTCTGTTGCTGTGTGTCAGTTGCTACCGCTGACGTCTGTTGATGTGTGTCAGCTGTTAGCACTGACGTGACAGCCGCCGACGTGACAGCCGCCGACATGACAGCTGCCGACGTGACAGCTGCCGACATGACAGTCGGCGACGCGACAGCTGCCGACGTGACAGCTGCCGACGTGACAGCCGCCGACGTGACAGCCGCCGACGTGACAGCTGCCGACGTGACAGCCGCGACGCGACAGCTGCCGACGTGACAGCTGCCGACGTGACAGCCGCCGACGTGACAGCTGCCGACGTGACAACTTCCGACGTGACAACTTCCGACGTGACAGCTGCCGACGTGACAGCTGCCGACGTGACAGCTGCCGACGTGACAGCCGCCGATTTGACGCCCGTGACAGTGCCACGTGACGGCCGCCGACGGACAGTCGACGTGACAGCTGCCGACGTGACAGCTGCCGACGTGACAGCTGCCGACGTGACAGCCGCCGACGTGACAGCCGCCGACGTGACAGCTGCCGACGTGACAACTTCCGACGTGACAGCTGCCGACGTGACAGCTGCCGACGTGACAGCTGCCGACGTGACAGCCACCGACGTGACAGCTGCCGACGTGACAGCTTCCGACGTGACAGCCACCGACGTGACAGCCGCCGACGTGACAGCCGCCGACGTGACAGCTGCCGACGTGACAGCGCCGACGTGACAGCCGCCGACGTGACAGCCGCCGACGTGACAGCCGCCGAGTGACAGCCGCCGACGTGACGGACGTGACAGCGCCATAATGCAGGGCGCACAGACGTGACAGTTGCCGATGTGACTCGATGTGACAGCCGCCGACGTACAGCCGCCGACGTGACAGCTGCCGACGTGACACTTCCGACGTGACAGCCGACGTGACAGCTGCCGACGTGACAGCTGCCGACGTGACAGCCGCCACGTGACAGATGCCGACGTGACGGCCGCCACGACAGTCGACGTGACAGCTGCCGACGTGACAGCCGCCGACGCGACAGCCGCCGACGTGACAGCCGCCGACGTGACGGCCGCCGACGTGACGGCCGCCGACGTGACAGCCGCCGACGTGACAGCCGCCGACGTGACAGCCGCTGACAGCCGCCGCAGGACGCGACCGCCGGCTGCTGGACGTCGGCAGCTGACGCTCGCTGTAGCCGTGGCCGCCTGTGCTGTTTGTTTTGGATCGTGCGCCGGCCGACTTTGGATGGCCTGTGCTGGGCGGCGGCTGACGTCCAGCTGTGGCTGTCCCATGTAGGCTGGCGGTGTTAGTCTCCTGTTGGCTGGGCGGCTCTGTTAGTCTCCTGTAGGCTGGGCGGCTGTGTTAGTCTCCTGTTGGCTGGGCGGCTGTGTTAGTCTCCTGTTGGCTGGGCGGCTGTGTTAGTCTCCTGTTGGCTGGGCGGCTGTGTTAGTCTCCTGTTGGCTGGGCGGCTCTGTTAGTCTCCTGTTGGCTGGGCGGCTGTGTGGGGTGGTCTCCTGCTGACTGGTTAGCGGTGGTGTTAGCCTCCTGTTGGCTGGGCGGCTGTGCTAGTCTCCTGTAGGCTGGGCGGAGTCTCCTGCTGGTGTTAGTCTCCTGTTGGCTGGGCGGCTCTGTTAGTCTCCTGCTGACTGGGCGGTTGTGTTAGTCTCCTGTTGGCTGGGCGGCTATATCCAGCGTGGTTGGTCCCTGACCACTGATGCCGTGCCTGTAATGTGCCTGTGGCTGTGGATACCTGGGTGGTTGTCCGCCGACCACTGTGCTGTCCCTCATAATGTTCCGTGGCTGTGGATACCTGGGTGGTTGTCCCTGACCACTGTGCCGTCCCTTGTAATGTGTCCGTGGCTGTGGATACCTGGGTGGTTGCCCCTGACCACTGTGCCGTCCCTGGTAATGTGTCCGTGGCTGTGGATACCTGGGTGGTTGTCCCTGACCACTGTGCTGTCCCTTGTAATGTGTCCGTGGCTGTGGATACCTGGGTGGTTGTCCCTGACCACTGTGCCGTCCCTTGTAATGTGTCCGTGGCTGTGGATACCTGGGTGGTTGTCCCTGACCACTGTGCCGTCCCTTGTAATGTGTCCGTGGCTGTGGATACCTGGGTGGTTGTCCCTGACCACTGTGCCGTCCCGTGTAATGTGTCCGTGGCTGTGGATACCTGGGTGGTTGTCCCAGACCACTGTGCCGTCCCTTGTAATGTGTCCGTGGCTGTGGATACCTGGGTGGTTGTCCCTGACCACTGTGCCGTCCCTGGTAATGTGTCCGTGGCTGTGGATACCTGGGTGGTTGTCCCTGACCACTGTGCCGTCCCTTGTAATGTGTCCGTGGCTGTGGATACCTGGGTGGTTGTCCCTGACCACTGTGCCGTCCCTGGTAATGTGTCCGTGGCTGTGGATACCTGGGTGGTTGTCCCTGACCACTGTGCCGTCCCTTGTAATGTGTCCGTGGCTGTGGATACCTGGGTGGTTGTCCCTGACCACTGTGCCGTCCCTTGTAATGTGTCCGTGGCTGTGGATACCTGGGTGGTTGTCCCTGACCACTGTGCCGTCCCTTGTAATGTGTCCGTGGCTGTGGATACCTGGGTGGTTGTCCCTGACCACTGTGCCGTCCCTTGTAATGTGTCCGTGGCTGTGGATACCTGGGTGGTTGTCCCTGACCACTGTGCCGTCCCTTGTAATGTGTCCGTGACTGTGGATACCTGGGTGGTTGTCCCTGACCACTGTGCCGTCCTGTAATGTGTCCGTGGCTGTGGATACCTGGGTGGTTGTCCCTGACCACTGTGCTGTCCCTTGTAATGTGTCCGTGGCTGCGGATATCCGGGACCCGGGACGCTGCTGCAGTACAGCCTGTATGTTTTCTGCATTACTCTGTAAGCTTCGAAGAGGCATGTGATATGCTATAGCTGTTTATTCAATTTTGTTCACGATATTTTCCCCTTCAATGATCATTCAGTCGAAGAATCATGACAATTTGATCTAATTTCATTTTACAATCTGTCCTCGCTTGAGCACTCCAAGTAATTATATTTATATATATGTATATGTATATATATATATATATATATATATATATATATATATAGTATATGTATATGTATGTATATACATATACGTAATACACCTATCAATCCTTTATTTCTTTAATTCCAATGCATCAGCACGTTAACAACCATGCACCATGTGATTGCTAATTGGAATCATATTAAAGGAAAAAACATGTAAACGGAAACTTCTAGCACAGCATTCACTCATCTGGTTTCATGCCAGAAACATCCAATTGTAGGCGTGTGAAGTGAAGGGGAAGAAAGAAGAAATAGCCTACTTATTAAGGCAAATATTTTTTCCCCGTCATTTTCCATCCGGTCTACGATTGTACCCTCATTACCATAAGCCAGATAAGCTTGAGTGTAGCGATGACCCGGTCAGCATGTGAATGCTTCCTGTAGCGTGGATCCGTTTTCTCCAGGGAGCGTCTGTTGCCCATGCATATGCCACGTTTATCTCGGAAGCACCGTGAGCGTGCGCTTTTCTGGGAAACGAAAGCCAAGTGTTTACGGATCTGTCGAGTAACAACATCCTCTCGACATTTACCGCCGACTTCACGTGATTATTCAGGGGATAGATTTTCGCGGTATTGCAGTGAAGGAGTGAAGTTTCAATTCCGTTTAGAGATTGGGTGATGCCTGGCCTGAAATGGAGAAGGCAGCTAATTATGTGGAATTTAGAGCACCGATCAGCTGCTCCTTGTGGCTGGAAACGATAATGTTTCTTCTGTCTGCTCAACCACGATACAAAGTTGGGTAAAAGCAAGTGCTCTCCTTCGCGGAGGACAATAGCATCGGGGTGGCGTTGCATTTATATGTGCATCACTATTCACTAAAAAAAATTCCTACGTCGAACGACAAGCTTGGAGGTATACAGTCATTACGTCATGGACGAACTACTGTTGTGAGACAGTGCCAGTGCAGAAACTAAATCAATTAGCACGGCTTTCCGCATTGTAAAGGCTGCTCTCTTTAACTGAGGTTCCTTCGCAAGTTCCGGGATTTCTGATCAGCTTTACCAGTTGTATCACATCCTCCCGTTGTCACATCCTCCGTATCTCCAGGTTCGTCACAGCTGTATCGCATCCTCCACAGTTGCATCGCGTCCTCCAAAGCTGTATCACATCCTCCACAGTTGTATCGCATCCTCCACAGCTGTATCACATCTTCCACAGCTGCAGCACATCCTCCAAAGTTGCATCACATCCTGCACAGTTGTATCACGTCCTCCATCAACAGCGGTTGGGCATCGGGATTTGCCGTGTGTGTGGAAGATGGGGGAGGGGCGTAGGCAACAGTTGAAGCCGTTATGCTTTCAATGCCAATACAATTGTCTGGGAAGCATCAAAATGGAGAAAATACTTGGCGCATTGCTGATTATAATTATCGTTTCCTGAGCACAGCACGTTTCGAAAATCGTCAACTTCAAAAGTTCTTCACGAATTTTCCGGAAGGGGACAAGTGTGTTTTTTCTTCCCTAGGATACACTTTCTAGAGGTGCTCCGATCGACATAAAATGTCTTGTTCGCACCAGGCAAATGTCTTTTTCTCCACCTTCATTTCCCTGATGGTTGTAACCGACACGTGAGTACGAAGGTGAGGGTGAAGCATGTTTTTTTTCTCTAGGGCATTACGAATAAATTAACTTTCATCCATTCTCATATTTTGTAGCTTGCGAATGCCACGTTCGTGTGACTAATGTTCAAGGTATTTATGTTTGCATTCAGTCCATAATCGTCGCCGTAGTTTCTTTTTCCTGGAGTCTGTGATCTTGAAAGTACTGCCGTATTGAGAAAGGAATGATATGCTCACGTCCGGCGTTTTTATCTGATTTTCTCAAACATCAACAAGAAGCAGCTGACCCTTCCCCTAACTGCTATCATTGCCCTTGTCTGAGTCTCTGAAACTTCTCGCCACCTACCCGAAATGTTGATAGCACAAACGCCAAGCATGTTTCCGGCATTCCTACCCCTCTGTGGGAGGGGGGGGGTCCAGATGGGCACAGAGGGGCATGCGCCACCCCTATGGAAATGTGACACACATTTGACTTGAAACAACCGCCCTTTCAGGGACGTTGGAGTAGAATCCCACTTCCCTTCGGCTGTAATGCTTCAACACAAGTTCACACCCAATATTTCAGCGCCCGTTTGAAGAGAGAAGGCCCCCCTAGGACACTCGAGTGCCCTTCTTTGGACTTTCTCACCAGTGTCGGCCGTCCATATTAATCTGTGAGTTGCACAAAAGTGAGCTGACTCTTCGTCATCTGTTCGTGTCAATGGATGGAGTGGCAAGCAGGCCGCGCTCCTCCACAAGACCGTCTGCGAAACTGGTTCGGTTCACAATAAGCCTATCGTAAACTTCCAGCCAATCCAAGGCAAGTGTTCCGACCTTGCCTTCCGAGGTGGTGGCTGGAATCAGCGCCGGTCGAATGCTGCTCTATACCAGCTCGCTCGGGAGACTCATACAGCCGCGGCTTCAGATCACATCGGCACGTGGATGATTGGCCCGTCGATGCGAGTGTCCTCGACCCAGAAGCTGATCGACCTTGTGGCCACATTGTCCGCCATGACGCCCCAGTGTGGTTTCATATCAGACGGTGGCGCTCGTTTCCCGAAGATTCTAATAACGCTTACTGTCGTATCGAGTTGCTGCCATATCTGCCCGAACACGTTCAGGCAGCCATCCGATCCACCATTTGCCACAATTGGTACTGGCCTCCCCTTGAAGCTGTCCCATTGCCAAAGTGCGCGAACGGTGACAGAACGTCTGGCTGACCTTTCGAGAACCTTCTGACTGTCGAAATGCTGACCAAATCCCGTGCTGGCGCGAGTGATCACGGGATTCAGCTGTTTGACACTTGACGTTGACGTTTCGTCAAGCGTTCAGATGCGCCCCTTCCGCAGTCCAAGTACTTTACACCAACGCTACTTTACACCTCAAGCATTGCCATGAGATGACAGGATGACCACTGTAGCCATGACCTGGTCTCACGCTTACCCGGGGACCGACGAAGGACGATATCAGTCAGCTCTCAAAACACTGCCGCTGAACGTCAGTGCGCGCGCTTTGTCGCCGAAGCCACAGGGCTCGCTGCGCGCAAGGTTACTGCTGCGTCTCTTATTGGTTGGAGCTCATAATGATCCTAACTCGGACGGATGGGACGGTCCAAACGCTGCGGATTCCGGGGTTGGACCGTTTATTCGTGGGCGGCCAAACCCACATTGCCTTGGGCTGCCATACTCAGCGGGAATATGGCACAGTCAGAAAGTCTCCATAGCCACACAGCACCTCCCCCGAAGATTGATTGATTGGGCTTAGGGGCGCATCGACTGCTGCTGGTTATATAGCGCCCACACCTCCCCAAAATCCACAATCCAGCAAGTCCAGTTGTACAATCACTGGACTCACCTGCGTCTGATAACAAGTCGTCAGACATCGCCGAAAGCGCAATGTCGCGCAGGTACGATAGCACTGACACCGACATTGACGGGCACCACCAGGACTGGCTACACATTGCGGTACGTACTCCCGCCCCAGGTCACCACCATGCGACTCGGCCCTCGGCGACGGCGAGTCCCGCGTCTCGGCACCCGGTCACCACTGGTTACACCACCGTCGATCTTGTCCAAGTCGCCGTCGGCTGCCTGGTGTCCACAGGCGGCATACTGGCTGTCGTTCGTCTCGACGCATGATCTGTCGTCAGCTCCTGCTAGGCGCTCTGCTGGCCTTCGCGAAGGGCGCAGTGCTGCTGCAGACCGACCTGGACAGCCTCGGCGGGCTGCTACCTGCCGCTACCGGTGTCGTGACGCTGCAGCCCGATCGGGACGGTCACCAGAGGGCGGAGGGGTCGGAGGTACCGGCGGTTCCGCCAGTGTGCTCGTCCGTCGGGTCGTTCGACTCTGGTGGGCGTCTTCTCAGATATCAGCGGCTCCTTCTGTTGGCTCGGGAGATGCCTCTGACACGCGCCCCAGGCACCGATGACGTTAGCGATGTCCTGATCCATTCCCGGCCGGTAGACTAATTGTCGAGCGCGCCTCTTCGTCCGGTCCACGCCTTGATGACTGGCGTGGGCAGTGTTTCTCGCCGGAGACCTCTGGGTACGACCAGCCGTTGTCCGTGTACAGTCGGGCCGCCGTCCACAGCCAGACGATCTCGGACACCCCAGTAGGGTCGTAGTAGGAGGTCAGTCGGGCCGCCGTCCACAGCCAGACGATCTCGGACACCCCAGTAGGGTCGTAGTAGGAGGTCCAGCTGGCATTTGTGTTCTGAAAATCCAGCCAGGACGACTTCCTTCAGCGAGATGCACTCTGGATCGCTGCCAGTAGCTGACTGGGTCATCTTCAGCGTTGAATCTTCTAATTTGGACAGGCAAGATCTGTCTTCCTACATTGCGGTGACCAGTCGGGTGACCATGCTGGCGATCTGGTGGAACACATCCTTCTCGGCGTCCTCATCTTCTGCCGATGGGATGTCCACTGGAACCCTAGACAACGCGTCTGAGATGGCGTGTAGCTTGCCCTTCCGCCATGTGGGCCAGAAGTTGAACCACATCAGCTGTCCACGAAGACGCTGGAGCCGCGGGTTCTCGATGTCAATCAGGCTCTTCGCGTTCAGGATCGGAACGAGAGGCCGATGGTCCGTCACCACCTCGAAACGCTGTAAGCCGCTGAGGTACAACGAACACTTCCTGCACGCCCAAGCTAGGGCTAGCATCTCGATCTCGATGACCGCGTACCTCACCTCGACGTCAGACAAGAAGCGGGATAACAGTTGGCGATAACCACGTCCGTCCGCGGGCCGGCAGGCGAGGCCCCGCCTAGCGCCTCGGGCGCCGTGAGCGAGCCGCCAAACAGTCCGCGTTCCATAGCGGTCAGCTGTTGCTGCTGTTGGGCCACCAGCTGCGTGAGCAGCTCCACTGGCGAAGGCTTTGCCTCGGTGGCCGGCTCTTCGGCCGCTGTGCCTGGCGACGCCCCTGCGCTGTCCATGCCCGCGGCGCCGGTATTCCAGGTCACAGTCGCTATAGTTCACCACACTCCGCACACGCACACGAACTGTCCATTCAGAGAGTACTGTCGATCTAGGAGCACACCGAGCAAGTCATGTTATGTCTCTTATTGATTAGAGCTCAGAATGATTCCAAGTCATAGACGGTTGGGACAGTCCAAACGTTGCGCTTCCAAGGTTAGACTGTTTATTCGTGGGCGGCCAAACCCACATTATTTTGGTCTGCCACATTGGGCGGGAATATGGCAGCGAGTCAGAAAGTCCCCACAGCCACACAACAGTTACCAAATCGTGTGTGGCCGTAGTCGGTGGGGGGTAAGGAGCGCCCCAGCTGATTTGTTCCAGCATCAGTCACCTTCCGGTACCGTGGATGTCGCAGTCAAAGGAAAGACATCGTGTTTCATGATATCTGATTGAAGCGCCTAATTCATTACCGGAATTATCCAGAAGCACGCAGCACAAGGGAAGGCTTGTGAAGTGTTTGATCTCGATGTATTGCATATGGTGATCCACGTATTTTTACCATCCATGACGCGGAGAATGGTGACGTGTGGTACCATCAGTGTGATTATGATGTGGAGAATGTAACGACTTCAAATTCATATGTTTCCGGTAGATGACGAGGAAAAACCTGCTTTATGAAATTTGGCCGCATGGTAGCAGCACCGTCGCCTTAATCTTTGTTTTTTCTGGTCCATTAGATGGCGATGCTATTGTGTCGCATTTTCTCGTGTGTGGCCATTGCCACGATGTACCTAAGCTAGCGGTCGTCGTTTATGCTCAGCCATACGAGTACCAAAGTGATACACCTTATTGTGCGTTGTGCAACATGTTGCACAAGGCACAATGGGATGACCATGTATGTCACTGTGGAGCATGTGTCATGTTATGTCCGTCACCGTGCAACATGTGTCATCCCATGTATGCCAGTGTCATGTCATGTCATATGTGTCATGCCCGCTACTGTGGAGCATGTGTTATGTCATGTCTGGCACCATGCAACATGTTCTACAATGAGGGGTGCACACATCCAATGTGCTGCCAGTGTCACAATGTCATGTCAATACTGGGGGTGGCACACAATGCCCGCAATGTGGAGCATGTCAACATGTCCTGCGGCACTATGCAACATGCTCCCTGACGAAGTACTGAGGGGATGACACACAATGTCCCCCGGCGAAGTAGTGAGAGTTGTCACACAATGTCCCTTGACGAAGTACTGAGGGGGTGACACACAATGTCCCCTGACGAAGTACTGAGGGGGTGACACACAATGTCCCCTGACGAAGTAGTGAGAGTTGTCACACAATGTCCCCTGATGAAGTAGTGAGGGATGGCACACAATGTCCCCTGACGAAGTAGTGAGAGTTGTCACACAATGTCCCCTGACGAAGTAGTGAGGGATGGCACACAATGTCCCCTGACGAAGTAGTGAGGGATGGCACACAATGTCCCCTGATGAAATAATGAGTGGGGGCACATAATGTCCCCTGACGAAGTAGGAGGAGTGACACATAATGTCCCCCGGTGAAATAGGAGGGGCGACACACAATTTCCCCTGATGAAGTAGGGGGGGTGACACACAATGCACCCTGGTGTCTCGAAAGCCTACAAGCCAGGTTGCTGGCTAAAAACGGCACTCGGTATCGTTTGACGTGATCAACATTTCTACAAGCAAAAATTGGGAAGTTTTCGACCAATGTCGTTTGAGGGGCTCAACAAAGGAAGGGAAATCGTGACATTTCCCAGATATCGCTGCTTCTATATTTTGCTTTTTTTTTGTTATGCCTTGCACCAGTCCACAGCTAATGAAGCGACATTTCAGTTCAAGAGTGAGAGCAGATCGATTCGGGAAAATCGGACCCAAATCCAGGCCACAAGTCCACAACAGGGGATTACTTTAAGATTACATATGATTAATTTGTAATACAAATCTGGAGAATTCTTTTAATATTTTTTCTTCACATCTGAGGCGTCCTTCTTCGGAGCAGCGTCTTCAGCTGAAACCTTCGTTGAAGGGGGATGCTCAAACATACTGGAGGGGCACCTTTTCATCTCAAAGGCGCGCCTTTTCCTCTGAAATGGCGCTCTTCGGCTGAAAATCCATTGAGCGGGCGGGGGTGGCACCCCAGATTCCTGAACGGGCACTTCCCTGGCTGGAGGGGCCGGTTCCACGGAGTGCCCAAAATTCCCCTCCTGCATCCGCCCTTGGTCGTGTTCGGTCGCGTGGTTCGAGCCGTGCACCTACGGCTACTCCTATGTATCTTGTCTGAAGTCGCCTGAGTGCCATACACACGAATCCCTCATGGCGGAGCAGAACGAAGCGCCGACGAGTGCCGGAAGTGACGAAGAGCACGTGGGACGCGCCGGGCATGCTCTGTGAGCGGCGGCGGCATCTGCATAATCTCTGGCGCCACAGATGTCGCCGACCGCTCCCCGCCCGCTAATGCAGTCGGCGGCGCGCATTTGGGCCGCATAATGAGCCCAAAAACGCCCAGAGCACGGCCAGCCCAGACGGTCGCCGCGCCGTGCGTTCGGCTCGGCGAGACCTGCGTTGAGCTGGCAGCGACTCCCATCCGGGTGTTTTGTGAGTTCTTTTTAGAGCTGGATCTCCGGCTCTCGAAATCGTTTGAGCACACCGTTGTCAAGCTGGGAGCGGCGGCGGAAGTTTTCCGCCGAGTTCAGTATGCTGAACGGCGCCTGGTGGGGCGGTCAAGGCTTTCGTTCGAAGCAATTTATCTCTTCTGCCGTTATTTGGCCGTTCCAATGTCGGCAGCTGTTGTTCTTTTGCTGAAGTTTATTTTGGAAAGCTGTTGTTTATTTATCGGGTACTTTGGTGCCCGAAATATGGCATGCCTTGCATAGAATGCATGCTGTGAAGAGCATCCATGGCGCCGTAGCAACACTGATGAATACACTTAGACCGCTCTGAGCAAACAGAGCTAAATGATACCTTAAAATACTCAACAGAGGTGAATCGGATGCATGTGCGCCTATCATGGACGCACAGCGCTCTACGCTGCCGTAATGATAACCCATTCAATAGTTGGTGGGTATCTACATCCAATGCATGGGTTGGACAATAGCGCTTCTTACTGGTTTGCAATGTCCTTTCACTCGTGGACACTTCATTGGGTCGCCCATAGACTCGCCCATAGACACGCCCATAGACTCGCTCATAGACACGCCCATAGACACGCCCATAGACACGCCCATAGACACGCCCATAGACACGCCCATAGACACGCCCATAGACACGCCCATAGACACGCCCATAGACACGCCCATAGACACGCCCATAGACACGCCCATAGACACGCCCATAGACACGCCCATAGACACGCCCATAGACTCGCTCATAGACTCATAGACAGTGTCACTTCATAGACTCGCTCTTATTGTGGGTTGGTTTCAGTTAATTAGAAGATGTGTCGGTGCGCGGTAACTAGGAGGTAGTATATTCACAATTCGCCACGTCAGTACGTAAATAAGACATTGATGAGGATGTAGCCAAAACGTGAGTGGTTACAGCGGAATTGGTGTCAATTGGTAACATTGCATCTGATTGTGATTTGGTAAGAAATTTACCAGCATAAATCGCGAAGCACAATGATACTAAATCTGTCTTGTTTTAACAAACCAGGTTCTCATATCACTTCTACTTTCGAAATAATTCATTGTGAAAACCATGGTCTGATGACAAGGTTGATACTATCTATCCCTTTAGATGTGCCGGCAACTTTGCAATATTTATGAAGAAAGCAATTGTGTGAGGTACGAATCGGTTTATCTTGCTATTTATGATCCACCAGAAGAAAAGGAGACAGAGACGTCCAAGACACTACGAGAGGGTTTTTTTTAAGGTGGATTGCTTCCATGAACGCCATAGGCATGATGTTCAAGTTCGTGAAATAAGTAGGACGTGTTCCCTCCCCCTGCCCTCCTCCCCTCTTGCCCTATCGAGGCGATATCCATGAGTAGCGGCCTATCGTTATAACTTGGACACACGCGTTGGCAGAGTTAGGACAAGGTTCCGAGGAAAAATAGAACCTGCCTGCTTATTTTATGTCACACATCCCAAGACCTTGACCTGGTATTTAAACTCGGTTTGATCTTCCAAGCCCCTAGATGTTTGGATCATTCGGAATGTGTTGGTGGCCCTGAGGGGAAGTATACTTCTCGAAAGGTCGCTTATGGTTTCGCCTGTTTTATAGCTCTCCCTGGTTCATACAGAAACAAGATATGTCGTTTGTTTTGTGAAGTTTCGATTTACGAAACACGAGCAAACGAGGTTTGGTTCAGGAATGGAATATACAATGAAAACGTATTTAAGATCTCATTCAACATCTGCAGACAGAAGGAACAGCGAATTACGTTGCACGAGAACACCTGCATGATGATGGATCATCATCATAACTGATCAAATTACAGGGAGTAATTAACCACATGTGTAAACAGTGGGGCTGGCGTCGTTGGTATGGTACTCTAATTTGGTGCGTCCGGAACAAAGCTTGAAAGCACGGTGAACAGAGCGATTAGCTAGCTGAAAAGCTCGCTGGAAAGTTTGACCGCTGAGTTCTGGACGTCCACAGGCCCTTTCGAACTTCTGCAGGTCCTTACAAACGTCTGAGAGCCCTTATGAATGTTCGCGGACTCTTAACGAACATGTACGGGCCCTTACGAGTGCGTGAGGGCCCCTATGGGAGTCAATGCGCCCATACAAGTGTTTACCGACTTTTACCGAACACAGAATCGACGTGCTTCTAGTTAGTTTTTATGTGCCGCAATCCAGGGACTTTTTATTTGTGAGGTAGTGCAAGCCCCTTCGCAAATTCCACCTCTCTGGACAGTTCCTGGTTGCGGCCCGCGAACTGTGCGGTCTGGGTGCGAGCTGGGTACGCACTGATGTTCAGTGGGTGTGTTTTGAGCGAACTGGGTGTGTTTTGAGCGGACTGTCCCCCGTCAGCTGCTTGGTAAGGGGAGGCTCTGTTATGGCTACAGTGAACCAGTTGAGTGCCCCATGTTGAGCAAGCTGGCAAACAGTGTGAACCAATAGCTAAGCACAATGATGGATTGCTAATTAGGTGTCGGGCAATTTGTTTTTGTCAGCTCTGCGTTTTTCCCGCTCTCGGCAGTTTTCAATCTCGGCATTCTTCGCGATATAACGCAGATTGTTGATGAAGTTTGTGTTTGTCGACAGCCTGTCAGGGCATACTTTGTTATTGCCGAGTCAACAAAAATGTTCGGTTTTCCTTCTAGCATTCGTGTCGACTCGTGTGAGGTAGTGAGAACCACGCACGAGATCGCAAGGCGCACAGCGCAGCTCTGCACTCTCACGCTCCCCCACCCTCTATTCGCAGAGATCACGTACTGACGGATACCCAGGGGCGCAGCCAGGACCGTCGTAAGTGGGGTGGGGTGGGTGTGGGGGGAGGGGGCGCCGAAAAAGCGACCTTACCGAGATCGCTATCGCGCTCCGAAAATGTCCCATTCAGTAAGATACAAGTCCCAAAATTACTCGTTCGGCTCAGTGATTTTTTCCGTTAATGGGGCGGCTCCCTCACCACCTTGACTGCGCCTCAGCGGGCAGCGGGAGCTGGCACTCGCATTACCCCGGGTGCAGGAGAGAGGGGCGAGCAATGTCAAGCGCCGGCTAGCCGAGACGTCGTCCGCAGCTCTCTCTCTCTGTGCCTCCTGCAGCCGCCGGGAAAGGCGACGGACGGCTGACTGGTATGGTGTGCAGCGTGCTATGTATCTGGAGGATGATGTTTTAGCATGGGGATAAATGCCGTTACACTTGAGCATGCATATTTCATCGCAATGCTGCTTTACATGCATTTGCTTTCAACTCCGCGCGGTCATGTAGTATTCACTTCCCGCTTCTATGACACTGCGTGCTTCGCAGCTAATGAAAGGCAAATATGATACAATGACGATATGAGTGTGCTCCAAAAGGCAGCCTGAGTTGAGCGGCGTGAGCTTTGCAAATTTGAATTGAACTATCTCTGAGAAAACTCGAGTTTTATGTTTTCTCCGTATGGCGGTGACACTGTCGCTCAGCACAATCCCTTCTTTACATCGTACAAGATATGGGTCAATTTTTCTTGCGCTTCTTTCCCTGAAATGCCACTTCTCAGCAGCTAATAAGCAGAGATGTGACCGATGATGAGATGTCAATTTGCGCCGTTGATGATGACACACCCTACTCCACAGTTGCTCACAACTGCACAACACGGAACACAAGACAGCCCATGCAGAACAAACATCACATGGTGCCGTGGTGACAGGCGAGGAAACACCAAACAACAACAGCGCATGATCAAGCAGCGCTTGAGCTTGAAATGCAACGCAACAATACAGTGTTGCGAACAATGCACAAACGTGTACAAGTTCAGAGAAAAGAGCCACTTAAACAATCGGCATTGGCGCAGCCAGGATTTTCCTAGGGGGACATGACCAGAAAATCGTCAAGAAATAGAGAACGTTTTCGGCGCTCGAGGCGCGCTGAACATTATTGTTCCACGTGTTGAAAACATCAGTGTCTTATTTCATCTTGTGTATATTAGCTGATGGGGGTGTGGGAGGATGAAGGGTGGCGGTCCCTTTGAACATCTTTGTTTCACATGTTGAAAATCACAAAATGTTTTATTTGATCTAGTGTATTTTTGCTGCCGGGTGGGGGGAGGGGGTAGGGGGTGGGGGGAGGGTCCTGACTGGCTGCGTCTCATAGTGGCAATCCTCCTCATTCAAACCGTCCACTCGCGACCAATCACATGCGATCCAATGCGGTGCAGTCTAATAATGGCCATTCTGGTCGCGTGGTACGGGCGGCGTTTTGATTACCGCGCGCGTCCACAATGGATGGCGCCAGATGCCCTGCAGAAATGGGTCAGGTCAACCAGACGCACGGACCTGCATAGCGCTGCCCTCCCAGCTCGGGCTGGTCCGTCCAGCCACGCGCCGCACCAGCGTCCATCGTGGGCGTGTGGCAGCTGGCAGGAGGTACCGTCCGACACGGGACTCCAGGCGGTGGTACCGTCCGACACGGGACTCCAGGCGGTGGTACCGTCCGACACGGGACTCCAGGCGGTGGTACCGTCCGACACGGGACTCCAGGCGGTGGTACCGTCCGACACGGGACTCCAGGCGGTGGTACCGTCCGACACAGGACTCCAGGCGGTGGTACCGTCCGACACGGCAGGCGGTGGTACCGTCCGACACGGACTCCAGGCGGTGGTACCGTCCGACACGGGACTCCAGGCGGTGGTACCGTCCGACACAGGACTCCAGGCGGTGGTACCGTCCGACACGGGACTCCAGGCGGTGGTACCGTCCGACACGGGACTCCAGGCGGTGGTACCGTCCGACACGGGACTCCAGGCGGTGGTACCGTCCGACACAGGACTCCAGGCGGTGGTACCGTCCGACACGGGACTCAGGCGGTGGTACCGTCCGACACGGACTAGGCGGTGGTACCGTCCGACACGGGACTCAGGCGGTGGTACCGCCCGACACGGACTCCAGCTCCAGGCAGTACCGTCCCCAGGCGGTGGTACCGCAACGGACTCAGGTACGTGACACGGCGGGGTACCGTCCGACACGGACTCAGGCGGTGGTACCGTCCGACACGACTCAGGCGGTGGTACCGTCCGACACGGGACTCCAGGCGGTGGTACCGTCCGACACGGACTCCAGCGGTGGTACCGTCCGACACGGGACTCCAGGCGGTGGTACCGTCCGACACGGGACTCCAGTCCGGACGGTGGTACCGTCCGACACGGGACTCCAGGCGGTGGTACCGTCCGACACGACTCAGGCGGTGGTACCGTCCGACACGGGACTCCAGGCAGTGGTACCGTCCGACACAGGACTCCAGGCGGTGGTACCGTCCGACACGGGACTCCAGGCGGTGGTACCGTCCGACACCGACCCAGATGTGATCGTCCAACTGTAGAAGAACAACCTTGGGTTCTTTCACGACGCATTCAACCGCTGTCATACTGCGTCGCCAACCTCTCACGCCGATTGGTCGCGGGTGGACTCTGTAATGCTGTCGGTTGTGGGATTCGAACCTACAATCTTGTGATCAAGAGTCCGACGCTCTACCAACTGAGCTACTGCGGTCCCCCTATCTTCCGACTGTCGAGCCGCAATAGCTGCCAGGTTGCTCCGGCGGAATACCATCTCCACGTGAGGGGAACAGCGTTGTCACGCGTTCCCTCGATAGCCTCGAGTGACTCGTTCACTCGTGCGCCACACAAGGAGAACGGTGAGCCGCCCCGGCTCGTACCACTTGCACGTGTCTCGTCCTGGGTTCGACTCTAGCGCCACTCAGGACATTTCCCAATCCCGCGGCCCACCGGCGAAACAGTGTGGGCGGCGCCATTAGCCGTGAATGTGCATAAAGTGGGTCGTGAACCAACCAATAAACAGCACGTGTCTCGTGATCGCGTCCCTCCCAAGGTCGCGTCGGACCGTGGGTCAGAGGCTACGCGGGCCCCACGGGCTCTCAGGTAGCCTCTACAACGAGTACCCCTCGTGCGGCGTTGGCCCGGCAAACTGGATACTGGTACTCCCAGATTGGCTGATGCACCCGGTAGTGTGAGGCTGACCACATTGGATTCAGGGAAAATGTAAGTGCCATGCGGCCAAAGACGGCCCTCAAAAACAGACGATTTCGGTTTTTCTTGAAATTTTGCGTCGCACAGTTAAGCGGGCTATTTTTGGACGTGGGTAGCGATGAAAGCAGTCAGCTGCATACTCACACAGACGTGTACCACACTCTGACGTCAAGTTCGGAGAAAATAACCATCTAAGCAGGCTGCTCGCTATACGGTACATACCACTGCTTTTCCTGTGTACTGCACCATGCCAAAATGGGAAGCTGGGCAGCTAGACTGCCTTCGTGGAAGCGCTCGCGTTCTCGTTCAGTGTGACGTCCTCTGTTCCTCCGATACGTGACTGGACAACCACGCCAGCAAGACCGAGCTTGAGTTTCGCCCAGACGTTCTGGTCGTGCTTCGACGTGACCGCGTGTCCCTAGGTGATGGCGTCCCCTGCTCTGTCTCGGTCTGGACATGCATAGTTCAGAAAGGCCCGTATCTCCTGCTGGTAAAGCATTCTAGGGATGTTAAAAGTTTAATTGATCTTCACGACCCAAGAACGGCTTCAAGTTAGAACAACTGTGAAGTTGCTTTGTGACGTTTCGGCCACAGGCTATGTTGGCCATAGCCATAGAGCATAGGCCAATAGCCTATGCTCAATGGCCTAATGCTTCAATATAGCTTGACAACTTTTCTAACTGGAGTTCTTTCTTGGATCATGAAGAGCAATTTTACTTTTAATATCTTTACATTGGTCCGGACAGCCATGTCCGGTTTCGGCGTCACGCATGGCCGTAGGTGGCGGGAGCGCCTGTGCTGTTTGGTCTTGGTCTGGACAGTCATGTCCGGTCTCGGGGTCTCGACACAACACACCTGTGCCCTCCAGGGTCTGCTCCCGCTGCTCCTACCGGGTCCGGCCGACACAGAGGTGCTGGCCAGCTGTGCTGAGGCGTGCGGCGGTAACTCTGGCCGTGTGTTGTGTGGCGGTAACTCTGGCCGTGTGTTGTGTGGCTGTAACTCTGGCCGTGTGTTGTGTAGCGGTAACTCTGGCCGTATGTTGTGTGGCGGTAACTCTGGCCGTGTGTTGTGTGGCGGTAACTCTGGCCGTGTGTTGTGTGGCGGTAACTCTGGCCGTGTGTTGTGTGGCGGTAACTCTGGCCGTGTGTTGTGTGGCGGTAACTCTGGCCGTATGTTGTGTGGCGGTAACTCTGGCCGTGTGTTGTGTGGCGGTAACTCTGGCCGTGTGTTGTGTGGCGGTAACTCTGGCCGTGTGTTGTGTGGCGGTAACTCTGGCCGTGTGTTGTGTGGCGGTAACTCTGGCCGTGTGTTGTGTGGCGGTAACTCTGGCCATGTGTTGTGTGGCGGTAACTCTGGCCGTGTGTTGTGTGGCGGTAACTCTGGCTGTATGCTGTGTAGCGGTAACTCTGGCCGTGTGTTGTGTAGCGGTAACTCTGGCTGTATGTTGTGTAGCGGTAACTCTGGCCGTGTGTTGTGTAGCGGTAACTCTGGCCGTGTGTTGTGTGGCGGTAACTCTGGCCGTGTGTTGTGTGGCGGTAACTCTGGCCGTGTGTTGTGTGGCGGTAACTCTGGCCATGTGTTGTGTGGCGGTAACTCTGGCCGTGTGTTGTGTAGCGGTAACTCTGGCCGTATGTTGTGTAGCGGTAACTCTGGCCGTGTGTTGTGTGGCGGTAACTCTGGCTGTATGTTGTGTAGCGGTAACTCTGGCCGTGTGTTGTGTGGCGGTAACTCTGGCCGTGTGTTGTGTAGCGGTAACTCTGGCCGTGTGTTGTGTGGCGGTAACTCTGGCTGTATGCTGTGTAGTGGTAGCTCTGGCCGTGTGTTGTGTGGCGGTAACTCTGGCCGTGTGTTGTGTAGGGGTAACTCTGGCCGTGTGTTATGAAGCGGTAACTCTGGCCGTGTGTTGTGAAGCGGTAACTCTGGCCGTGTGTTGTGTAGCGGGTAACTCTGGCCGTGTGTTGTGTGGCGGTAACTCTGGCCGTGTGTTGTGTAGCGGTAACTCTGGCCGTGTGTTGTGTGGCGGTAACTCTGGCTGTATGTTGTGTAGCGGTAACTCTGGCCGTGTGTTGTGTGGCGGTAACTCTGGCCGTGTGTTGTGTAGCGGTAACTCTGGCTGTATGCTGTGTAGTGGTAGCTCTGGCCGTGTGTTGTGTAGCGGTAACTGGCCGTACTGTGCGGTAACTCTGGCTGTATGATGTGTAGCGGTAACTCTGGCCGTGTGTTGGCGCGCGGCGGTAACCCTGGCCGTGAGTTGTGTAGCGGTAACTCTTGCCGTGTGGAGGTGTGGCGGAATCTCTGGCCGTGTGCTGACGTGTGGCGGAACATCTGGCCGTGTGTCACCTGCCTCCGGGTGATGACGCGACCCTCGCTCGGATATCTACAGCTCTATCGACCGCCCAGCTGCCCTCCGTGGGATCATTATCACCGGTGATATCAATGTACGCCAGATTGGCCGGCCGGCTGTGACCGAACGTCCCGCTGTCCCGCCGCCTCCTGTGCCTCTCGACATATTGGTGACGTGTGACGTGACGTGTGACGTGACGTGTGACGTGACGTGTGACGTGACGTGTGACGTGACGTGTGACGTGACGTGTGACGTGACGTGTGACGTGACGTGTGACGTGACGTGTGACGTGACGTGTGACGTGACGTGTGACGTGACGTGTGACGTGACGTGTGACGTGACGTGTGACGTGACGTGTGACGTGACGTGTGACGTGACGTGTGACGTGACGTGTGACGTGACGTGTGACGTGACGTGTGACGTGACGTGTGACGTGACGTGTGACGTGACGTGTGACGTGACGTGTGACGTGACGTGTGACGTGACGTGTGACGTGACGTGTGACGTGACGTGTGACGTGACGTGTGACGTGACGTGTGACGTGACGTGTGACGTGACGTGTGACGTGACGTGTGACGTGACGTGTGACGTGACGTGTGACGTGACGTGTGACGTGACGTGTGACGTGACGTGTGACGTGACGTGTGACGTGACGTGTGACGTGACGTGTGACGTGACGTGTGACGTGACGTGTGACGTGACGTGTGACGTGACGTGTGACGTGACGTGTGACGTGACGTGTGACGTGACGTGTGACGTGACGTGTGACGTGACGTGTGACGTGACGTGTGACGTGACGTGTGACGTGACGTGTGACGTGACGTGTGACGTGACGTGTGACGTGACGTGTGACGTGACGTGTGACGTGACGTGTGACGTGACGTGTGACGTGACGTGTGACGTGACGTGTGACGTGACGTGTGACGTGACGTGTGACGTGACGTGTGACGTGACGTGTGACGTGACGTGTGACGTGACGTGTGACGTGACGTGTGACGTGACGTGTGACGTGACGTGTGACGTGACGTGTGACGTGACGTGTGACGTGACGTGTGACGTGACGTGTGACGTGACGTGTGACGTGACGTGTGACGTGACGTGTGACGTGACGTGTGACGTGACGTGTGACGTGACGTGTGACGTGACGTGTGACGTGACGTGTGACGTGACGTGTGACGTGACGTGTGACGTGACGTGTGACGTGACGTGTGACGTGACGTGTGACGTGACGTGTGACGTGACGTGTGACGTGACGTGTGACGTGACGTGTGACGTGACGTGTGACGTGACGTGTGACGTGACGTGTGACGTGACGTGTGACGTGACGTGTGACGTGACGTGTGACGTGACGTGTGACGTGACGTGTGACGTGACGTGTGACGTGACGTGTGACGTGACGTGTGACGTGACGTGTGACGTGACGTGTGACGTGACGTGTGACGTGACGTGTGACGTGACGTGTGACGTGACGTGTGACGTGACGTGTGACGTGACGTGTGACGTGACGTGTGACGTGACGTGTGACGTGACGTGACGTGACGTGTGACGTGACGTGTGACGTGACGTGTGACGTGACGTGTGACGTGACGTGTGACGTGACGTGTGACGTGACGTGACGTGACGTGACGTGACGTGTACGTGACGTGACGTGACGTGTACGTGACGTGTGACGTGACGTGTGACGTGACGTGTGACGTGACGTGTGACGTGACGTGTGACGTGACGTGTGACGTGACGTGTGACGTGACGTGTGACGTGACGTGTACGTGACGTGACGTGACGTGACGTGACGTGTGACGTGACGTGTGACGTACGTGACGTGACGTGACGTGACGTGTACGTGACGTGTGACGTGACGTGACGTGACGTGTGACGTGACGTGTGACGTGACGTGTACGTACGTGTGACGTGACGTGTGACGTGACGTGTGACGTGACGTGTGACGTGACGTGTGACGTGACGTGTGACGTGACGTGTGACGTGACGTGTGACGTGACGTGTGACGTGACGTGTGACGTGACGTGTGACGTGACGTGTGACGTGACGTGTGACGTGACGTGTGACGTGACGTGTGACGTGACGTGTGACGTGACGTGTGACGTGACGTGTGACGTGACGTGTGACGTGACGTGTGACGTGACGTGTGACGTGACGTGTGACGTGACGTGTGACGTGACGTGTGACGTGACGTGTGACGTGACGTGTGACGTGACGTGTGACGTGAAATACCCATCTGGCCGTCCAGATTCAATCTTGAAGCCGAAGCCCCTAATGCACAAAGCCGATGTCGTAACGGCACTGGCGAATAGGCGAGCCATCCGATCGCGCATTCATCGGGCCAGATTCATCCGTCACGATCATCAGCATCCCATCCTCGGCCTGACATGGCCGCCCATCCGCCCATCCGCGGTCACAGGCTCAATTACTCTGATTATTTCCGGCGTAATGGTGACTGAATGTGTGCATTGGAAGCCTCCACAACTGCGACTCGAAGCTTCAGAACACTACGCGTGGGGTCACATTCTGAAGTGCTCTTTTGATGCTGGTGATGCTGAGTGCTCTTTTCCAACCACTTTTCTCCGATAGGTCTTTTATGACCCTTGCACTATGCACACTTTTCGTACTTTGAAATGTTTTCTGTATTATCTGTAGCTTTTTGGATACTCATTTCCAATTCGTTAATGGTTACTTTCACTTCCTTGTGCCAACTTTGAACATTTTGTATTGTTCATGGTAATACTTTTTCCTGGCAGTGGTAGAACATACCAAGTTTTAATACTCAGCTGGTGTTGATGCTGTCTGGTAGGGAGGAATTCTGAGACGTGGATTGCGCTTAAATTACACACGTGCGTGTTTATTGCAGGACAATTCAGAAGGCACGCGGCAGGGCAATCTGTCACAATACGTCTTAGGGTGGCGACGCGACTAAATACTGCCAACCCAGCCTCCTGGCACAGAAAGGTCCTAGGAAAAAGGCCACTTGAGTTGTGCAATTCGATAATTATTTGTGTGTTTCCTACAACAGAGCGTTACTGCTTTTACCCCAAAGGGGCATTGCCGGCCCATCGAGCACACCCATTGGCTGCGCCTCTAGTGAAACTTCCGACGAACAAACATTCTTAGTCGTCAGCATACTTTTGATTGACCCGTCCTGTGACGTCATTGGTGACCTCGATTGTGGATTGCACGATTCTGGACGTCCCTGACTACCTTATCGGAGAAATCGGCCCATTGTCTCCTGAGATGTCGAGGGAATATTTTGAGAACCCTCCCCAGTTGCTCCCCCACGATATGTCCCTCTCCCATATCTCACCTCCAGCAGCTTAAAGCTGGCTGATTACTCTTGCATATGCAGGGTTAAGGGCCATTTTGGAACAAATTCGGTGCAAGAATTTGCAAATGAGCGCATTTCTGCCAGAGCGCATTCTTGATGAGCTCTGGAACGCATTCCTGCCAGAACTGACAACTTTCCGGTGGAAAAAGGAAATCAAACTGAGTGTGTTTAGTTGGCTGTGAAAGCAGAAGGTTGCTCATTTTCTTAAGTTGGAGCTGAGTGTTTTAAAGTAGAAAATAAGAACTAAAAGTTTGGCGAAATGCCATACCAAGAATAATTGTGGCCTCCCTTATCGTCGCTTGTGGTATAAGTTGACATAATCGTTTTACGTCATTGTAGTTGTACCAAGCGTCAACAAGTAAGTCGAAGTATACTGCGTGATGATATGTGTTAAATGTTATGTCAAGCGTTAGTTAACGCTTGGCATCAAATTTTGTCAAATATTATTCCGTCCGAGAAAGGTAACGTAATTTAGTCAATCGCAAAGTCAAAAGCAAAGGAAGAATAATGACGTCATAAACGATGGTCTGGAACTTGATGTCTTGATGTCTTGATGCCTTAATGATCACCTGGTAGCTGAGGATAGACCGCCCAGGCTAGCTGAGGTTAGACCGCCCAGGGTAGCTGAGGATAGACCGCCCAGGTTAGCTGAGGTTAGATGTCTCAGAGTAGTTGAGGTTAGACTGCCCAGTGAAGCTGAGATTAGAGTTTCCGAGGTAGCTGAGGCTAGACTACCCAGTATAACTGAGGCTAGACTACCCAGTGTAACTTAGGTTAGACTGCCCATCACACACAAGCCAACATATCGGCAGCATCACTCGATACCGGCATGCTCACCACATACAGACGCAGCCGAGCTAAAATAGCTGAACTATTCTGCCTTCGTGACAACAGACCCAGCTTGCAATTGGCTGAATACTCCTGCATGCTGCCTGGGTTATCATGGGGCTCTTATGGGAACGAATTTTGGAGAATAATTTGCAAATGCGTAGTGCATTCCCTACATGCAAGAACTGGCAACTTCTCATCATGACCACTCCATCGCCATACAATTCCATCACCATCACCACTGCAAGACAACATTGGCTGATGACGATCTGTCTTGTCCAAAACAGCTATCACCATGGGTGTCACGCTGCTAAATTTATTGTGGTAGGCAATACATTTTTAATGGAATTTTTTATCCCGGAGAAGGGCGCAAACGGCTGAAAAAAAACGGGGAGCAGGTGGGAGGATGAGGGAGGGTTCTGTAAGTGCACCTCCATAGGATGAATGGTTAAGCTCCGATCGGATAGGGGGAATTAAGGATTGGGGCCTGCTGCCCCCTTATCGCGTACAAAATGGCCCCTGCGGTTACCAGTAATGCTCTTATGTGTGCATGTGTGTACATTTTGTGGTGTCTATGTGTATGTATTTTGTTATGTGCGCATGTGTATATATTATGTTATGTATGGGTGTTTATGTTATGTTTTGTTATTATGTTATGTGTGTACGTTTTGTTTTGTGTGTATGCGCATACCTTTTGCTGTGTGTATATGTGCATATATTATATAATGTGTGTATGTGTATGCATTTTGTTATGTGTGTATGCGTACATATCTTGCAATGTGTGTATGTGTATGCATTTCGTCATGGGTTTATGTGAAGATGTGGGCGACGCCTGACATTTTTTTTTTTTTTTTTTTTTTTTCACAAAACACAACACAAACCCCCCCACATTTTCGCCGGGGGGCCGCGGGATTGGGAATGTCTGACAAATAGCTGTTATATATGACAGTAAATATCATGGTTTATATTAGCTACAACTGATGTATGTTATTAGTCATGAAGAGTGGTGTTGTTGTATATACTTTTGAGGGGGCAAGTGTCTCCTCAATGAGGCTTTTCCCCAAACCCCAATAATTTTAACTTTTAACATGGAACCCTATGATGTGTAGCCTCCAATCCGTTTGGGCCTGCTCAGTACCTTCATGCATTTTGCCTCACGCCAATAACTTTCAGAAAACAACGCCCGAGGTTATGGATATCGTCCGGTAGCATGTAACGGATGAGCGTATAATCCAGCTAGGCCTGTTCCATTATATATTTTCAAGTTTGTAAATGTTTGATAGAAGAGTACTCCCATGGTGTTGTAACATAATGCGGGTGCTGTATGGGCGACCGATATTAATTCCAGAGACTGTACGTGTTTAATTTGCTCGGCACATGATTCGTCGATATGCTTTCCAATCATCCTGGCTGATTGACATTCAAATTCTGTCCGAAGAAAGGGCAACTCAAATACATACCAACCTTTAGGATGCTATTGAAGCTTCTTTTCTGACAAAGAGCGAAGGCAAACCTTTCAATTAATTGAGGTGATGATGCTCATCTTAGCCGTGAATTCAATCATGATCAATATTAGCTCCGCCCAATTCACGGCTTCACTACCACCTGGGAGGATGTCTCAGGTACTCCAGACCCATCAGCATGTTGTTGGCCCACTGCTGTAGTGGTTCTGCCTGTTTATTGTTAACTACATATGAGCGTAGTGAAGCACGATGTAAGTGATGAGCTCGCACAGATCTGGGCTGGACGTGGCCGTGTAGAAATTATACGAGTGCCCATATTTAGTCTTTGCTTTGCTTTTCGATCATGTAATGGCAATGGAAAACACTGAGCTCTTGTTTGAGGCTCGAACTGTTATTTATTGACGAGTAAAATTAAGCAGGAATCGCGTTGCCAAGTCATGACTAATATTATTAATGATAATTTTAGCCTCTCGTCCTCAACTTTTATACCACGTTCAATCGGTATGTACTAGAAATACACATTGGTATCATATGCACCTGGCATAAATGACTGGCCCGATTCTGCCTCAAGCAACATACCCTGACAGTTTTCAACTTTGAACAACAGCGATGGAGAAGGCAGGAAACAGCCACCAGTAGCCACTCAGTGAGAATATTCTGTTCAGCGATCTGCACGCGCCCCCGATGGCTTTGCTGGGGGAATATTCCCGAGAGAAGTGGCAGCGACCTTGCTCAACGGTCCTGTAAATAACCGCAGCCATTGTTAAGCGGTCGTTGCTTAGCGGTCCTGTAAATAGCCCATTGTTGAGCCGTCCAGCTTGTGGATCACCCCCAGCAGGCTTAACAAACCAGTGCTTAGGTTTTGCTCCAGCCAGCTGAGGAAGCTCATCATCGGCACCCGTTTTATCCGTATTCAGCGCTGCTCCGTCAAATCCAGAGCGACGACGCCGTAGCCTTGCTTACGGTGGTAATCAGCCGACTAGAAGAATCCATCGCTCCGCCCCAATGTGGCGAAAAGTGGCGGATGTATTCAGTCCCGGCTCTGACAAAACTGTCACATGCTCTTCAAATGATGCGATTGTCGTTCTGCCGACAGCTGTGGCAGCAGTGGCAGCTGTGGTAGCAGCAGCTTCTTCCCATAGCTCCCATACCTGGTTCCTTGTTCATGGACCTAATATATATAAATATATATATATATATATATATATATATATATATATATATATATATATATATATATATATATATAAATATATATAAAAATATATATAAATATATATATATATATATATAATATATATATATATATATATATATAATAATATCTATATAATAAGGACTTTTGCATTGATCGCGTCATTTGACAGTTTCACTCTTGCGCCCGATCTTGTTTTGCATCGACCAGTTTTTCGTATTGTACTATGCTACACGTCCTGAATCTGCTTGAAAGGCGGTAATTATTGCAGCTGGCACATTCATGGCACTTCACCTCCTACTTTTGACTGCACTCGCCTAACCCGGGGCCCGCACATTGATTCAAAATTTTGGTACATTTTCACTTTGGGGTAACTTTTGAATTCTTGGAATTTCTTTCTCCAATGGGGGAGGTGTTGTTCAGTAGTCAGTGTTGAACTCTGGATACGGAGGTCACGGGTTCAACACACGCACCACTCGGGACGTTTCCCAATCCCGCGACACACCGGCGAAATAGTGTGGGCGGCGCCATTAGCCGTGAGCATAAAATTGCGTCGTTAGCCGCCAAATCAAAAATGCAATGCTCATGGATGTGGTTAGCATGATGTGACCACTCATCTCCTCCGCGAAGGTACACTTTTTAGTTGGCAGCGCGAAATATCACCAAATTTTTTTTTTCGGTAGGGTTACATAGCATAAAATGCAATGCTGAAAAGGAAGAGAGAACGGTATCGTAACCAAATCCACCATCGCCTAACCTATGTAAGAATGCAAATTCTTTTTGAGAAATAGAAAGTTTCAAGGTGAAAAAGAACACGTTTTCATATTAAAAACCCGAACATATCCTAGCCTAATCCAAACTAGCCTATCGATTTTTGATGATTAAAAAAGCGTCAGATTAAAAAAGAAGTTCCCAGCATACAACAAAGACCTAACCTAAACTAACCAAACCTAACCGCATTGTTTGCTTCATGGAGCTAAGTTATATGTAAAGGTTTCCTCACTGATACCTTAGATTGTAATACTACACAATCTTTAACATGGGACCCTATGTGGTAAGGCCCGAATCGTATCGCGCTCTCAAATAATTTCGAGGTTCCTACGCTCATGGAGGCGACCTGGAAATTGCGATGACAAATTTCACATGCTATGGGAGTGGAACAATGAATTGGGATCACATTCTAAAACATAGTATCATTGTGATTTAATTTCTTCCCGAGACAGGTTTTGCACACATTTTAATTCCATAAAACAACCAGATGGACTATATTTATTGTGGTTAGTTCTGTTAGCTTAGGTTAGTCATTTTTTTCCCTTAATTTGTGAACAAAATTAGGTGTTATCGAATTCAGCATTAGCATATTTCTTTAAGGAATAGCATGTCATGCAATTCAACTTGCTACTGTTCTCCATAATTATCTGCACACTTCGAACTGCAGCCACTGTGAAGCTATAGCTAGGCAACTACAGACAGACTGATCAGCAATAGTGGCCGGACGTCTCCGGAGGAAAATGGACGAACAGTCCAGCATCTATTCTCATAATAGCCGCCACTCGCATTATTCCTCACGATGCCTCGATATAATTACACATGAACGTTGATAAATATACTTGGTCCATAACATAAACGCGCAAAATATAGGTACTTACTGCTTAAAACTACACGCATTCAAAACTTTGAGTCAGATAACTGTTCGTTCGTGAGCCACCTACCGAACATGTTCTCAAACCATTTTTTTAGTATAGACTAATTAATAGACGAGGTGACTTAAAATATGGAAAAAAAAGTTGATGGCATTAGCTATGTACTCCCTCAAGCATAGGAGATTAAGTGGTGATGCGATTGGAATGTAGAAATGTGTTTAAGGGGTAGATTATGTTAATCTGAAGTTTCATATTCAGAGTATCCCATAGGGGTCATCAATTCACGTGAGAAAATTCGAGGTGTAGGACAGCTAAACGGGTCTTCACTCAAAGGGTGGTTGATCAATGGAATAGGTTGCCTGCTGATGTTTTGGGGAGTACATCATTGAACGTATTTTAAAAGAGAAGATCTTCTAAAAAAACCCAAAGATCTTCTTTGGCTGGAAAATCTTGTTTTTCAGTTTTAGTTAGTAATGATTGGTGTGAAATTTATGCAAGTAATTGGACTCGGTATTGGCCCATTTAAGCAGGCATGGATGGAGTTTGAAAATTATTGTTGGAGCACTCGATCCAACAATAATTGGATCTAGTGTTAGGATCTAGTATACGTGTGTTAGGATCTGGTATATAGGGCTGGACAGGCAAGGTAGATTGGTTCTGATGGATGTGTGGGATGTTGATGGATAGTTCCTTTGGAATTCGAGATGTGGTTTTGGTTTGTGTGATAAGTTTTTTGTTGTCCAGATTTATGTTATCTTCCCTTTACAGTCTGAACCTGAATGGACCCTTGCGACTCCTATTAAGTCTGAACGCTTTATGACTTTATACTACCATATATATTGCTTGTGTCTATTCTGAATGCATCTGTACGTGCCGGGAGGAAACTTCATATTGTACTGGGAGGAATATGCAGCTGGTATTGCGGGCTGAGATGGTAGTTTAATTTTGGCTCGCGCATCGAAATTGCACATAGATCACACTCAGCACATCCAACATTAAATTCGCATCCACTCAACACAAATTACAACGAATTACCCGACCTAATCACAAAGTTCCATTGATCTTGCCAATTTCTTCACTTCATGGAAAGCAGAGCACATTTAACGATTTGATACATTTGGCTTCATTTTCGGTTCCAACATTGATTCAACATTGTTTCCCTCGTGAGAGTTTTGCATTGGCTGAACCGTGGTGCGAGTTGCGTTTCCATGGTTTTAATGCATGCTTGATCAGGGTGGGTTTCATGTTTTGGAATCCTGGGTCTGAAGAGGAGTATTTGCGGGATTTCCTAGTCGGATATGGTCCTTTTCTCTTCCTAAGTTCAAAGTCTTATCTTAGTACATTCCAGTCAGATTCGCGCATGCACATCACACAACAATGCGACCGCAGTTATTTTGAAAGTCATATTGAATGTGATTGTTTCAAAAAGATGAATGGGACCTATTCATCTTTTGACCAAAAAGTGAGAGCACAAGTTCCCGGAGATGAAGAGCTTATGTGTGGAGGGCTCCCGGAGTTTGGAAGTGTAATGTTTTTGATGAAGGGTCCTGATGAGACAGATGAAGGGCCCGTGACTCTGGCCATATGATAGCTTTCCCCAGGCGGAAGCCCGAAGACACGGTATGATGTCGACCTGCCGTTTTGTTGCGACAGATGCATCATTATGCAATTGTGCCACTTTAATACCGTCCGACATCTCTTCATCGCTATTACCATCAACTCAGCATTGCCATCAATACCAGCCTAAAATAGCAATGGACAACTCCCACCAGAAGCTACCGCCGGTGACGGTGGAGTCTGGAGCGGTGGTGGAGCGGTGGCGGAGCGGTGTCGGAGCGGTGGCGGAGCGGTGGCGGAGCGGTGGTGGAGCGGTGTCGGAGCGGTGGTGGAGCGGTGGTGGAGCGGTGGCGGAGCGGTGGCGGACCGGTGGCGGAGACGTAGTGGATCGGTGGCGGAGACGTAGTGGAGCGGTGGCGGAGACGTAGTGGACCGGTGGCGGAGCGGTGGCGGAGCGGTGGCGGAGCGGTGTAGCGGGGGGCGGTGGCGGGGTGGGGGTGGCGGAGCGGTGGCGGAGCGGTGGCGGAGGGTGACGTGGTGGAGCGGTGGCGGAGACGTAGTGGACCGGTGGCGGAGTGGTGGACGGTGGCGGAGCGGTGGCGGAGCGGTGGCGGTGCGGAGGTGGTGCCGGTGGTGGAGCGGTGGCGGAGCGGTGGCGGACCGGTGGCGGAGACGTAGTGGATCGGTGGCGGAGACGTAGTGGAGCGGTGGCGGAGACGTAGTGGACCGGTGGCGGAGCGGTGGTGGAGCGGTAGCGGAGACGTAGTGGACCGGTGGCGGAGACGTAGTGGACCGGTGGCGGAGACGTAGTGGACCGGTGGCGGAGACGTAGTGGACCGGTGGCGGAGCTGTAACGGAGTGGTGGCGGAGCGGTGGCAGAGCGACGGCTGTGCACCGATGTCCGTGACTACAGCGTGCTAATACAAACAAAAGTTGCTCTCTACGTGACACCCGATGCGAAACTCTCCGAGTCGCGCCCGATTGGTCCAATCAAAATATATTCCGCTCTCTGAAAGCGGTGTAGAAAGTCGGCTGACTGTCGAGCACCCTTTACTCTCCGAGCGCTGTCTGTCGTGTTCATCGCCTCCTCCTCTGCCGACGGGTGAAGTCCTCCGGTTCCTCGCCTTCCATGTATCTGCTGCGCGCAACGACTCCACCAGGGGCCTATAAATGACACCACAAATCACCACGGCTCAACAAAACGGCCGAAGTCTCTCAAATAAGCATGCAGTGCAAAACCGTCAGGGCGAAGCAAGCCCCGGGTGGATGCCTCAGTTAGCCGACTGTCTTGCACAGACACTGGTGGCTTAGGAGCTCGTGATGCTTGATCTACGGACGGGAGGGGCTGCCTCGACTCCACCAAGGAACGGTTGGAAGGCAAAACTGTGTTGCTCATGATAAATCATCTAGCTACTCTAACATCAGAATATATCGGAAAAATTGCACCGAAAATGAATTTCCCGAATCATGAACAACTTTGGGCCAAATGTGTTTGCTCCAGTTACCCTTGAAAACCATCCCTCAAAATCAGCCGAGTCAGCCCATAATTAACTTCATATTGTCAATGACATCGAACATGGCGCATCGTTACCTTGCGAATAGTTCCAATTTGTGAAGAAAGGTACGTCCGAAAAATGTGTGCCAAATGTTGCCAAGCGCACATCGACGACTTCAGATAATCCAACGACAATGACATGTCGAAAGCATCAACTGGGTGAAATGACCTAGCTAAGTTCCAGACAATTGGACTATCAGTGTCAGATGGAGTGAAATGAGTTCACATTTTCCGATGCATGATCCTCATTCCGTAAAACGCCCGGACGACGCGACACATATTAAGTGACGTGCGAAGCCAGTTTCTCTCCACTTTGTCTGGCCAGCGGAGCTGGTTGGTTGGCTATTTGGGCTCAGGGGCGCATCGACTGCCCCGGTCACACAGGACCCAGCCAGCCTGGTGGCTTGGTGCTGGACAGTCGCGGGCGCCGTCGTCACGCTCGCACGTCCAACACCGACCGCGGATCGCCTCACAGGCTCGACGACGGCGACGACGTGTCGGCGCGGCTGATGCAGATAAGCGGCCGGCCGTCGGCAGCCGGCCCGCTCGGGCGGCGGCGTCTGTACCTGGCGCGCGGGCCGCCGCCGCCTCCGGCGATAAAGACTCGACGGCTTTTCAGTCGGTCTGGCCGCCGGGCGGGCAGCCGGACGGCCGGCGGATTTGCGCGGGCGCGTTCGCAAAGCCGCCGGCTGTGACGCGACGCGGGCGCGTTCGAATATCCGCTCGCCGCCGCGCCATGCAGTGAAGCGGTCTGTTTGGGTTTATTTGGTAAAGCAGGTTTATTCCGAGCCGACGCGCCGGCTCGGATTTCGGCTGAGAGAGCCTCCTCGAGGATGTGTGAAGGGTGTGTCCGGTCGCCTGGCTCTCTTCACTTTCCGTTATCTGACGCGTGCAATTTTCTCCCGATCAATGGTTCGCGAGCTGCCCCAACTGTTAAATTGTTATAAAATGTTGTGTTAGATACATATAAGGCACTTGTTGACATAGGTGGAGAACGTTTTCGTATTGGTGTTGCCGAGGCGGTGACGAAGGCAAGATGTTACAAAGGTTCTCCCAAACTTTTCACAACTGCCAGACTATTGCAGTTTCCAACAAACAAAATTAATAGTTGGCATTCTTGGAGCGTATAGTCTTTGTACGTGCTATTTTCTAGCCTGGTATGAATTTTTAGGTTTCTCGGGTGGCCACGACAGGTGCCTGGTTGGCAACATCCACTGGACTTTGCCACGGCCATTTTTGGTCTCGCACTGGCAGGAGATCCTGGAGATCGATAAGAAGCTTGACATGGACTTAGTACATTTTACAGGCCCTACGAGGGTTTCCGGAGCCGGAGAGATCCCCTGGAGCGCAGGAGGGGTCTGGTGCTCAAAAGCCTTTTGTCCCATTGGCTATGCCCCTGTGCCACTAGCGCAGTCAGGATGACAAGGGTCAAACGAGTCATACCTCGTGCTCGTGTATTTTTGTTTTTATAAAGGCGAATGAAAACGCAAAACTCCATTTCATTTTGTCTATATGTGCCCAATTTCAATTACAGCTACTTCAAGTTTCACCTCTATATGAAATATTCGCATATTAATACATACATAATAATCATATACATATAATGGATGGCGAACATCGGCCGATAACGAATCGTTCAAGATAGCGGAGCAATTTGTGTGCATTGACCATTCGCAAAAATTCATTAACCTGGTGTTTCTGTAAGCCCTCCTCGCCTAAGGATTTTTTTCCACGGCCAAGTAAAATGGCCCTAAATTTTCAGTACCATTTCCTTCGTCTTTTCTGTGTCTGATGTGAAAGTTTCAGCCTCAGGTTATATCAGAGAATGGCCCTAGTTCAGGTCAAGGAGTATCACCTGAAAAACATGTTTCAGGATCAATAAATAATCTAAATGGAAGTGTATTGAAGGGAAACTTAATGCATGGCTGCAATTGGGCAGTGCCTACAAAACGTAAATATCTGATGTATGTTTCAGATCTGGTCAGCAAACTGAGTCCACGTCCGATTTTGGACCACTTCGAAATTTTGCAATATGCATGGTCTTGTAACCGCATTTTGTGCACGAATTCTTGGTGAGTGGCTATAATTATATTACTAACCAGCGCTTGTTACTTGAACTCTAGCCCAACCACCCGATCAACGAATTCCAGTTGTACGCCATAATGTTGACCGAGAGTGCAACGTGCCGCTATTGCACCGTCCCGATAGCTCACTCCCGGCCATATCGAGCCAGTTGCCAACTGACCCGCGCAGCCGGAGGCTAAATGCGAGACCCCGAAGCGACTCGAACGCCGCTGTTGCCAGGACAGGGGAGACCAGAGCAGGCCAGCGCTCCAACCAACTCCGCTACCAGGCCGAATACGATCTGTTGTTGATGAATTACATCTGTAGGTATTTTCAAACTCCTCAGACAGAACGATTTTCTGCCTCGCGAATTGTGCTTTCCTTGTGTGTGCATGGATGCATACTTTTATCTTGAAAAGCTGGGTTTTGATCCTGAACTGTTTTTGAAATACATAAAACTATTATAGTAAGCAGGCAATATCAGAAGGTGTGGTATGTATGGCTGCCACTTCTCTTTTTCTGTCTGGTGGAGTATTGTGGATTCAGGCTTTGAACTGATAAAATTGTTTGAATTGCCTTTTAGTCTGCGCCGTCTTTCAGGTTCAATCCCCACACCCAGCCTCAGGAGTGTGGCGCTATTACCGCCCCCTAATCTCCAAACTAAGCGTTGCACGAAAACGGAAGTGGTGTCATGGACCGGTGGGTGGGAAAACGGAAGTGCTCGACCGGTAGGTCCCGAAATCACACACAAAAATTTTCACAACAAATAGCGTTGATATGAGGGGGGAGGGGTCGATGCGATCACGAATGACATCAGGTTTTTGGCTCTGGGCAGTTTATATTTGGGATATTTTGCAAACAAAAATTGTTTGAAATCAGAAAAGGAAGGCGACATCGATCGTGAAGACAAAATGGTTTAACACCCACAAATGAGGCGATCAGCTTTTTTTCTGGAAATTTTCAACTTTTGAGCTCTCAATTTTCGTGAATTTTGCTTTTCCAATGGGTAGAGTGGACCAAGAAGCGTTCCTTTAAGTGAACCTGCCTTCATGAAAGTGCATTTTTTTGTCAGAATCTTCAATTTTAGCGACAATGAGAAATACGTAAAACTAATCAGTCATCAAAAACGAAAAAGTTCTGCTGCGTTTTGTTGCACCTCTCTAAGGATATTCAAACACTGCAAGTTGTATTTAAATGTATTTTTCCGTTAAAACTTGATGACTATTTAAGCGTTTTCTGAGGCTGCATTTCACCTTGATTCACTCGTTGACCATAGATGACCTGACCTCACAATTTTCAAACAACATGCCAAATTAATGTAGGAAAAGGTATGCCAAATTTCGACGCACTGCCTCTCACTGTTTGTTCACTAGCAGCGGAAAACTTACGGTGCGTAAATTGATTCCCCACTAACACCTGTATCTTTAACCCACATGGTTAAAAATGCAGGATATCACAGAAATTTTGTACGCCAATGCTCTGACCATACTTCCCATGGTGCATTCACCACCGATGATTGTTACCTTTGATATTGCCATCAGTGCTACTCCTCCATAATGAGAGCGAAGGAAGTTTCAATGATGCTTCTTCCAAAAACTGCTCCAACCGTCAGAATATGCTCGAAGGTGTCGCCAATTATGAATAATTATCCGATCCAGTTCACCTTTAGCTTATATTTGAATGCTGGTGGGCAACTGAACCGGCTTTCCAACAACGTTGAATGACATTTTTACCCGATTAAAGTTTATTTTCCTTAGCGGCGACAGATTGCCCGCTAAAGGTAAAGCAATGCTGGAGAAAATGCGAGTTCCAGTGTGCAAAGCCTCAGGTTTGCTTCCAGATTATAAATGTCAAGGACGAATTGAGATCCAAGTCGCACTGAGAATGCTAACTACAGGTAAAGGCGAAGCCAGCAAACGTCTACCACAGGCATCGAATAAAATAAGTTTGAAATGAACTCAGACTCAGTCAACCCCGACCTAGCCCGACAGTGACTGACCTGAACCACTGATGATCATTTTATTGCAGATCTTCGGGTTCTAAGTTGCTCACTCAGAATCCAACCGGCTGCTTATATTTCCAAAACCAGCTTGCATCCAATGTTATCAATGAGGCGCTTGCGTTTCATGTTTAAAGAATAGGATTATAGCAGAATTCAGCCGGCCGTCAGTCACTTGGTGACGTCACACCACGTGACCTGCATGCTCCAGGGGGGGGCGGTCATCCGTACGCCACAGCACGCAGCTCTGGATGGCTGTCCGCGTCATATACTGAAGCGGAAATGGACGTAACGCACTGTGTCACCTATGCTATTCGGACAACTTGGCACAGTGACTTCAAATGCGAGATTCGCCGAAGAAGTTCGGCAGGTGAGCTCAATTTCGCCATCAGAACGTCGAATATATAGTGGAACGGAATGTACTTCAGTGAAAACTGCAGACCTAAAGCCATTAACACATATAGACGGCCTCTCCCGCTTTCTCTCTCTCTCTCTCTCTTTCTCTCTCTCTCTCTCTCTCTTTCTCTCTTTCTCTCTCTCTCCACTCTCTCTCTCCACCTCTCTCCATCTCTCCATCTCTCCATCTATCTCTATGAACGCTGTACTATGACGAAACGCCAGGAACTGAAAAAAACACCATTTTGCATCATGTTAATTAGAAGCTGAAATTAGGCAAAAACAATTACTTAGCCTACCTGCTCTCTAACTCAGGTTCGCCCAAAGTCAATGAACCCCGGTGACCTTGTTCGATGTCGAGAAGGTTGACGACGAGGGGCGTCGGTAGCTCAGTGGTTAATCTGAGCGTCTGGCACGCCAGAGGTACGTGGTTCGATTCCCAGCGATGCCCGCCCTCCCTGCCGGGATGAGAGGCGGTCGACTGCCATGTGGCCTCAGCTGGTGAGTGCGTCGTAAAGCCGAGGCAATCCAATCCAAGGTTAGCGATGAGATGGCGTGCTCGTCTCAACTGCCGTGCTCAACATCTCAAGCCATGAAAATTCGAAATTCCGATGGCATAGCGGCAGTAAACGGGCAAAAATACATCAGAAACTGCTGCACGATTGCCCCGAGAGGACGCCTTTCCGTGACATACATTCGACAGACGGGCCTTCGGCAATCGAAATACAATATTTGATTTACGACAGAATGAAGCTTATTGACACTCGTGGGAAGTAGAGCACTGGAAATGCCATAACAAGTATGGTTAAGCCCAATAAGTATGTAGCTGCATTTTTAAACAAGCTGTCCAACATGTGCATCATATGTGAGGCTGTGATCAAGGAATACGAAAAAAATTACACGATGTAACAATTGTTTTACATGTACACGATCAATCCGCTCGCAGCGTTCAAGGTAGCTTGGTTAATGTTGAGTAATTTTTTTTTCGAATGCGGAGAGCGATGAGCTGTGTTTTATATGGGTTCAGTTCCGTTTGATTTTGACTGAACCATCTGTGCAAAATATCAAAGCAGTTACCATCCGCCCGAAAAGATCGGCCATTTGAATCTTATTTTTCCGACAACAATGGTTGTTGTCAGCACACCATCGCCTTTGTCTAATTATAGGCTTATGTCATCCTAGGGAATATTGTGGAGCAAGGTACGAAGAGAGACCCTTCATACATCCAGGATTAATTTGAAATTAGTACAGAGAAATGCTGCCCGTCTTGCGGAGCTTGGCTCACCGTAATTCATTTGGTGGCACATCCATCCTCTCCTGTTGAACATGTGTAGAAAAGCAACTGTGGAACTAAATGCTATCTATTCCACAAAGTTACAATGCTGAAACCATTTTTACGCTCATTCACATCACAGCTTTTACTGCAAGTCAACAAAATAAGAAAGGTAATCTCTATGTCGTGCATAACCTGAAGAGTGTTGTTCGTGACCACAATGAGCGTAGTTTCAGTGGAGTGCAATGCACGAAACTCATGCTGTGTACTGCCGGAGAGATGATCTAAGTTGAAACAGTGATATAATTGTCCATGAGACAATCCGCTGGACAGGGGTAGGAACGGGGATGGCTGAGCGACTAGAGCGATGAACTCTGGATACAAGGGTTCCGGGTTCAACACTCGCGCCATTCAGAACATTTCCAAATCCCGCGGCCCACCGACGATGCAGCGCGGGTGGCGCCATTAGCCGTGATCGCTCATAAAGTACATCTTGAACCACCCAATACACCAACAAGCCCGCCGGACAACTTTTCCTATGCAGGACACTATCGAGATCGGTCAGAAATCTTATGGGTCTGCAAGAGCACTCGACCATTTATACACACGCTGTAGGATACGGATTTTCCAGGAGGCCGGCACAATACTAGAAACTGGGCCGGTGCTGATTAAGCAAAGCATCTTGTCCTGAAGAGACTCGAAGCATTTCCTGAGAGAACACACCGGCACTCCGTCGGCGTGGAGTTCACCACTGTCGGTCACGATAATATGGTGCAGCTTGGCCGGACCCATCGGCCGCACTGGTGATGAGTAGACTAGGGGTAAGCTGTTCGTCCCACAATCGAAAGGTTGTGGGTTGGAGTCTCACCTGTCACTACTCTTCGCCCGCGACCAATCGGCGTGAAAGATTGGCGACGCTACATGACTGAACGGTCCATGTGTCGTAAAACCAATAACCAATCAGCATCGGCCGTGCTGTGAATCGGCGAGTGCCTACCCACGGCAGCCGGACCGGCAGCGCAGCGGCGGAGGCAGGGCGGGCAAGGGGGCGGCAGCCGGCCAGCGCAGCGGCGGAGGCAGGAGCCGCAGTGGGGGGGGAGCCGCAGCGGCGGAGGCAGGAGCCGCAGTGGGGGGGGGGGGCAGGAGCCGCAGCGGCGGAGGCAGGAGCCGCAGTGGGGGGGGGGGTGGGGGCAGAGCCGCAGCGGCGGAGGCAGGAGCCGCAGTGGGGGGAGGGGGGCAGGAGTCGCAGTGGTGGAGGAAGGGGCTGCGGTGGCGGAGGCAGGGGTCGGAGCGGCAGCCGGACAGGCGGCGCGGAGGCGGAGACAGGAGCCGCAGTGGGGGGCAGGAGCCACAGTGGCGGAGGCAGGGGCCGTCTGACGCCGACCTCAGCAAACCAACTGTCGAGTGTATCCGGGTCAATGTCGGGCCTCTTGGGCCTATCGGATCTCCTTCCCGCGATGGTGGGCTGGACACAGCAGTACAAGGAGCGCCAGACTTGGCCCGGGTCGCCCGCTGACTGGTCGAGCCGCGCGGGTCACGCGGGGTAGCGGAACGTACGCGGCGGATAAGCTCAGTGCACATAATTGCTCTCACCACGCTGCTGAATGGCGCGCCGATTGGTCAACAGATGCAGAGTAGCACGCCGATTGGTTAATCGTCGCAGAGTAACCCGCCGATTGGTCAGTGGACGCAGCGTAGCGCGCCGATTGGTCAATCGCCGCAGAGTAGCGCACCGATTGGTCAGTAGACGCAGAATAGCCTGCCGATTGGTCAATGGACGCTTTGTTTCGTAACTTATTGGAGCGGGCTCATGGGTGTCACTTTATAAAGTTGTTTGGTTGGGGAGTGGGGAGGGACGGAAATTACACGTCTGATGGCCAAGGCTTCCCCGAAAACCATTTGCGTGTGGTGTTCGCCCATGCAGTTAAGCTCACCATGAACCCCATGGTTAAGCTTCCCCTGACTGGAGGGGATGGGGGGGGATGGGAGGAGAGAATATAATATTGATGGGGCCAGTGGGGCCATTAGCATACATACCTGGGTGGGTATGCTACTCAATTTAACACGGCGTGCATATGCACGTCATGTGTACACCACAAGGCTGGTGACACTAGTCACTATATTGGCACACATTGCCATTGCCAAATATGAGGGACCAGTCTACGTTGCTTCAATGGGGTACTAATGCATCCGACCTAATATTTGTCCAGTGTCGGCTAGAGATGGACGCAGGAGGTGGGCGGCACCCCTTAGTACGAAACAAAGCTCCGGCAAGCTTCTGAGGGCCGAAGCTGTATGTCTGCTGACCTGATCGCATAGCAGAGTCTGCAGCAAGAACACCTAGTATCGAACCAGCCAGCGATAATGTAGCTTTATCGATTAATTGCACCAGTGAATGGTCACGGCGTAGTTAGGTGAGCTGGGCATCGGCTGGAGCACCCGAAAGTTTTACCCTTATTGCAGTTAATGTCGCCTGCGATAATTAGCCAGCTACAATGACCAGCTAAGCAGTGCTGTGGCTCTTGCTCCCGTTGGCTGGGTTCGGCGGCTGGTTGACTGCTCACTGCAGACCGAGGTCGATAGGCAAAGCAGAACAGAATTCCACGATCACGGACAGCATTGTCTTGACTTGACTTGACGTTGATTTTGGTGCCACGGTAAAATTCTGATTATATTTCGGATTGAAATAAATACATGGCAGGTGGTAATCCCACACCTCCGCGTAACTATCTGTCTGGATGAGTAGTCCCACACATCCACGTAACAGTCTGTCTGGATGAGTAGTCCCACACCTCCACGTAACAGTCTGTCTGGATGAGTAGTCCCACACCTCCACGTAACAGTCTGTCTCGATGAGTAGTCCCACACCTCCACGTAACAGTCTGTCTCGATGAAGCCCACACCGACAAAACCCACACCTCCACAACAGCTTCTCGAAGTATCCCACCCCACCCGATGAGTAGTCCCACACCTCCACGTAACAGTCTGTCTCGATGAGTAGTCCCACACCTCCACGTAACAGTCTGTCTGATGAGTAGTCCCACACCTCCACGTAACAGTCTGTCTTGATGAGTAGTCCCACACCTCCACGTAACAGTCTGTCTGGATGAGTAGTCCCACACCTCCACGTAACAGTCTGTCTGGATGAGTAGTCCCACACCTCCACGTAACAGTCTGTCTGGATGAGTAGTCCCACACCTCCACGTAACAGTCTGTCTTGATGAGTAGTCCCACACCTCCACGTAACAGTCTGTCTGGATGAGTAGTCCCACACCTCCACGTAACAGTCTGTCTCGATGAGTAGTCCCACACCTCCACGTAACAGTCTGTCTGGATGAGTAGTCCCACACCTCCACGTAACAGTCTGTCTGATGAGTAGTCCCACACCTCCACGTAACAGTCTGTCGGATGAGTAGTCCCACACCTCCACGTAACAGTCTGTCTGGATGAGTAGTCCCACACCTCCACGTAACAGTCTGTCTGATGAGTAGTCCCACACCTCCACGTAACAGTCTGTCTGATGAGTAGTCCCACACCTCCACGTAACAGTCTGCTGAGAGTAGTCCCACACCTCCACGTAACAGTCTGTCTGGATGAGTAGTCCCACACCTCCACGTAACAGTCTGTCTGGATGAGTAGTCCCACACCCCCACGTACACAGTCCTGTCTGGATGAGTAGTCCCACACCTCCACGAACAGTCTGTCTGATGAGTAGTCCCACACCTCCACGTAACAGTCTGTCTGATGAGAGTCCCACACCTCCACGTAACAGTCTGTCTGGATCAGTAGTCCCACACCTCCACGTAACAGTCTGTCTGGATGAGTAGTCCCACACCTCCACGTAACAGTCTGTCTGGATGAGTAGTCCCACACCTCCACGTAACAGTCTGTCTTGATGAGTAGTCCCACACCTCCACGTAACAGTCTGTCTGGATGAGTAGTCCCACACCTCCACGTAACAGTCTGTCTGGATGAGTAGTCCCACACTTCCACGTAACAGTCTGTCTTGATGAGTAGTCCCACACCTCCACGTAACAGTCTGTCTGGATGAGTAGTCCCACACCTCCACGTAACAGTCTGTCTGGATGAGTAGTCCCACACCTCCACGTAACAGTCTGTCTGGCGTTGTATCGCATCGCCCTGGCCAAGACATGACCTATAGCACGATGCTAGTATTGCAGTCACTTGAACAGTACATGACTAATCTCCTTATTAGGAAGGTTGGGATCACGGGCGCCAAATGACCGTGTAGCCGGCGCGACCTTATGCTCAAATAATCAATCAAAGGAAGGTTGGGATCACGTAGAGTGCGCACGTTACATTAGAGCAGCGTAAATGGGGTAAAGAAACTCGAACAGAACCTGTGAAAATGGTGCGGACCTGGTAATATTTATGTACCAGCTCTTTTATATGTCGAATACAATCCATAAAAATGCTCGGTAGAAAGAGGATGTCGCCGTACACCAAAAACCTGGCGACCAAAAGAACTGCTTACTTGATCATCAGATGCCGGCCACACAAATTAACCTACGATCAGCTCAGGGAACACCTGAATCTAACTTGATAATTAGCATGAAGCGATTCCTTTAGTATTGTACCCAAACTAAGGATAATTTCATCTCAGATTTTGATTAAGGAATAGCATGAATTGATGCGACCATCTACTTAGTACTTTGTTCCTTATTCCCTCGGGGAGAGTTGCCAGTTGGCATCAGCTGGACACTAGGAGGCATGTTCTTTATGGGAAACGTGATTTTCCCATTATTTTGTTACAGTATACGACCATTCTGCCCAGAGTTGTAATCCTCATTCTATTTTAGCGCCGCGGGAACCTTTATCCTCACGATTTCCGCCAGGCCTCAGCTGCGCCTGCGGGCAAAACTGGACTAATCAGGCAAACTAGCTGCCCTCATGTCGGATGACATGACAGTTGTCCATTTGTTTAATTGGTTGGTGCCATCAAGACCTCTGCTGGCGTTCAGAGCAACGCAGAAAGCCGTTGTTGCTGTCCTGATTTAACACAAAATGCTTACCTACCCACTGTCAGATGCAAAGGGGAAATAGAGGAATGTGCCCCCGTCCTCTTTTACAGGATCTTTTTTTTAATCAGCCAAATTCACCTTTTCTGGAAGAATAGTCACCCCTTGGAGACAAGGCAGTATGCTATTGTTCTCCGTGTACGTACGTACGTATTGATGCACATTCGCTCTTGCGTGCTTCTAAATGTACGTATGTTTGCGCTTCCGTACTTTTGCCTTGATGTGCATTTGCGCTTACGCACGTTTGAAGATCCGTACATTTGCACTTATGTGCATTTGCATATACGTACTCTTGCGCTTAAGTACATTTGCGATTGCATGCAGTTGCGCTCACCTACATTTGCACAGACGTACATTTACGCTTACATACATTTACGCTTATGTACATTTGCGCGTACATGCCTGTGTGTTTACGCACATTTACGCATACGCACTTTTGCGCTTACATACATTTACACCCTTATGCGATTGCGCTTACTTATATTTGCACATACGTACATTTACGCTTACGTACATTTGTGCGTCCGTACCTGTGCGTTTACGTTCATCTGCGCAGACGTGAATTTGTCATACGTATAGTTTGTGGTACGCATAATTTGTCATACGCATAATTTGTCATACGTATAATTTGCCATACGTATAATTTGTCCTACGTATAATTTTCCATACATATAATTTGTCATGCGTATAATTTGCCATACGTATAACTTGTCATAAGTATAATTTGCCGTCCGCATAATTTATCATACATATTATTTGCAATACGTATACTTTGTCATACGTATAATTTGCAATACGTATAATATGTCACACGCATAATTTGCCATACGTATAATCTGACATACGTATAATTTGTCAGACATATAATTTGTCATACGAATAATTTGCCATACGCATAACTTGTCATAAGTATAATTTGCCGTACCTATAATTTGCAATACGTATAATATGTCACACGTATAATTTGCCATACGTATAATCTGCCATACGTATAATTTGTTATACATATAATTTGTCATACGTATAATTTGCCATACGCATAACTTGTCATAAGTATAATTTGCCATACGTATAATCTGCCATACGTATAATTTGTCATACGTATAATTTGCCATACGCATAACTTGTCATAAGTATAATTTGCCATACGTATAATTGCGCCAGCGCGTGGCTGCAATTCGCTTATCTGCGTGTCCGTGCATTTGTTCGGGTTCCGTCGCAGGCGCCACCTGTGTCACCTGTCACCCGCCAGCGGAATGACGTAGGTTGTGACGTCACTGCTGGCGAATGACCGAGCGCAGCAGTGGCCTGAGGTCGGCCGCGATGCCCTGGGGGTGGATAGCGGGTCACCAGGCGATCAGCTGCTGACGTCCGTCCGACCTCCATGTCGGACCACTGACATGGACACACATGTGACATGGATGCATGAGGCATGTACACATGTAACATGGACACACGGGGCATGGATACATGGGTCATGGATACATGGGACATGGATACATGGGACATGGACACATGGGACATGGACACATGGGACATGGACACATGGGAAATGGACACATGGGAACATGGACACATGACACATGGACACATGGGAAATGGACACATGACACATGGACACATGGGACATGGACACATGAGACATGGACACATGGGACATGCACACATGGGAAATGGACACATGGGAAATGGACACATGTGACATGGACACATGGGCACATGGACACATGGGACATGGACACATGACGCTCACTGCTCGAGTGACAGCGACATCGACATGTGGGTGTGTTCGGAGTGTGCTTGTGTGTTTCGGAGCTTGTCAGGGCTATGTTGAGAGGATGCGTGGGGGTGTCATGGTTCTAATGAGAGGATTCGTGTGTGTGTGTGAGGGGGTGTCAGGGTTCTGCTGAGAAAATACGTGGGGGGGGGGGGGGTGTCAGGGTTCTGGTGACAGGATGACATATCAGTTTCAAGGATCGTATATCTCCTTTGCGTAAGGAGCAGGAGCTATTTTATATAGCAGGAACCCCGTCACGTATCACCAGTTGTACACATGGCACGCGTATGAGGTTACGTCCGACCGATGAGTACCGGTACGACCGCAGCAAGGAGGCCGCAAGGATGCACCGCGTTTTGCGTCGCAACGGTAGGCAACGCCCCCGAACACCCGCCCAGAAAGGCGCCCAACCGCAGCAACCAAAAACAAACAAACGACTTGCCAGGCAAGGTGATTGGGGAGGCAGCAGGTGGGCGGGTTCACCCACATCCGTGCGGCGCTACTGGCGTAGTGTGAAATATGAACAGTACTACCACGTTTCATCCCCCACAACCTCAATGCCGGCACGTGCCACGGGTTAATGATTACTTCCAGGAGTACGCCAGGTCGGTTTAGTGTACTGGCATTTTCAGTATGGGTGCCAATCAGCTGTAATGCGTCTAAAGGTTATTGACCTCGTGGACAATGGCGCTCGTTGTGTACAAATGTATCCGTCTTTGTTCACAGACAGAAACACAAATAATATCACGTGTTAATTCAAATTGACGCCAAAATGTATAAGCATGATGTTACAGAGGAACAAGGATTGATTAACCAGTGATCAGTCAGGTGATATTTTCATTGTATTTCATTTGCCGTAATCAGGTGGACTTGCACATTTGGCGCTTGATCGGACAGGTGGAGGACTCACATATGTCATTTTCGCTTACAGCGCATGGCACCGAACGTACGGGCGTAGCCACAACCGTCAATGGCGATCTTTCAGGATGAGATATTTCAAAATAGCCGGTACAATAAAACACTGGAAAAGCATTTCATGCCCGCATGGGTGTAATTTCGGGGTGTAAACACCAGCGATCATTTTCGGACAGACAAGCTGTTGGTGAGAACCCGTCGTTTTCTTTGCTGCGGCGTCCGCTTCGCAAATGGACCCCATTACACATAAAACCCCTGTAGATTTAGGCGCCTATTGTGTTTTATATGTCCCTCCTCCCCAGTCAAAGGATGAATCCAGGAGCAGTGGGGTGGGGTGGGGGTGTGAGCTATCAAACTTCCCTCCCGATTTACTCGATCTACATAGTGTTTGTGGTGTCGATATTATGAAAAAGTCGCGCCCCAGAGAACCCAGGAAAGCAGAAAAAATGTCATGGTGTCGAGGGCAGTAGCATGACGGGAAGTCCGACATTCATGCGGTTTTAGCCTCGGGATGTAGCTGTCATATAATTAGCTGCGGATCTTCTGGTTCCCAAGACCAGCTCTACTTCAAGTTCGAAATAATTAATGGCAAAGGCTCACTCCTAAATTTTAAGTTTGCAGAACATGTGCGCTTGAAAGGGTACCTATTGGCACATTATGCTATCGTATCACCATACAGTAGTCGAGAGCAATTTACGCGGAAGATGATCCAACTGAAGGTTTAAAAATTCGGTCTTCACAAGAGAAGCAGGAAAACAGAATAGCGGTTTCTGATGGGCTCAATCAGTATGTTATATATATATATATATATATATATATATATATATATATATATATATATATATACATATATATATATATATATATATATATATATGTATATATATATATATATATATATATTATATATATATATATATATGCATATGTATATATATATATGTATATGATATATGTATAGGTATATACATATATATATATATATATATAGGCTCTTTGAAGATGAAGTCGCCGAAATCTGAGGAGCATCGAAAAAGTGTGCAGGACGTAAGTAGGTACGGTGGGGGCCTCTTTCGATGTTCATCTCGCGGACCAAATCCTGGCGACGTCACTAGAAGTCGACAAACAGCGATGAACTTTATTTTGCACGCAGAGGTGTCGAAATCCATGGTACTGATCGGACCAGGATTACAATTGACCATTCATTAAAATACCTTTATCCGTGAAAGCGTGAGGAATGGTTGAAATTTTTTACAGGTGACCTAACTTGACCTTAGCTAAGTCGTTGATCCTATATTTCCTGACTTCAAAATTTTGCCACAACATGTCAAACGGATATGGGAAAAGGTATTCCAAATTTTTGCGCGCTGCCGCGTGACGTTCTTTCACTGTCCGCGGAAAACCCTAGGGGGGTCATCAACGATCCCCCGAGATGGCGCGGGTTAAACACAAATGGCGCTGGATCCGGACAATACGGCGCGGTATGGAGAAACGAGCATGGTTCTTTAGGTATATTTTCGAGGCAATGTTATTCACATTTTCCTGCTGAGGCAGGAGCAAACACTGAGTTATGTCATTGGATGCAACGTATTTGGAATATACATGGAATCTCTACCACTCAAGAGGCACAGCTCAACACACAGCATGCTCGAACGGAATGGCGCTGTTCTTGGACTTTTTGGCGCCGTATACGGACTAATGTTAGCAATTCGTAGTGCGGCATTGTTACGTGAAACCGTATTTCAGAAATTTGACTGAACACAGAATCTGGTAAGGGCCTAGGATATTTTTTTCTTGTGCTTGCATATTGGGGGACATTTTACAAGCTTTGCGAGCATATACTTATGGCAATTAGAAGAGAAACTTGCACTGGTTGAATTTCAGCATAGCGCCTCAGGCGGACGGAATGGGCAATCTGAAGATTTTGGCGCCGTAGCTGGACACTTTGGCGCCGTAGCAAAAATTCCATTTGGCGCCCTGAGAGGAATGAATATGTTGCCCAATTCAGCTTTTGGTTTGTTCCTGGAAACATAAGGCAAGACAAATGGATAATTATGCATAATTAATATGCTGAAAACTCACACAACATTTTGTATACAGTTACCGTGCTTTCCGTGCATTTTTGCCTTCTCAGGACGTACCATACAATACGGGGTAGAAGTCATATCATCCTAAGTCAGATATTGAAGTTGGTCACGAAATGAAAATTGTATTTGTAGTGCTAGCTAACTACTCAGCAATAAAATTACTTTCAATGTTTGTAAGGTGATGTTCTATGATCAGCGTGATCTATGCAAAGTTGCAGCTTTTAATGCCGTCCTTCAACGATGTATTTGCAACAAATCAAAATCTCTATGTCATGCCAGCATGATCCAAAGAAGTTGACGCCCAGCGCCAATTTCTCCATACAGCGCCATTTTCATTATAAAATGTTTTATTACGTTAGTTCAAGTTGCCTTTGTATGCATGGTAGCTGGGAATTATGCCTATGTCAGGAGCATGACGTTTGACCCTGTGATTGACCCCATACACAACATTCACGTCGTTAAAAAAAAAGTTATTTCCACTGTGGGCGCCAAAATATGTGCCAAATCTCGATGGATTTTGCCCTGAAGGTAAATGTCCAGGTACGGCGCCATAAGTCTGGTTTGAGCGCCAAATTGTCCACTTTGGGCACCGATGCCAGTCATGCGCCAGGTCGGTTTATGAGTGGTAGCGGGGTTCACCCAACTTACTGAATTAAAACTTCAGTTCAGCCGTCCACAGCAGCCATTAAAAACATCTAGCCCATACAAATTGCGGGGAAAGTGCGTCTTGTTGAAATGTGAGTGACATTTTCCTCGAAGCCTCACATAAAATATCCGAATAGCATTTTGGGCAGAGAGGACAGGAGTTTGCTGTAGCAACAGTCCGACTGGAAGGCTTTGGAATAGCTACTAACATCCTCATGGACCGTTTTTGTTTCCATTGTATGACCAATTTCACCGCCATTTAGGTGGGAACAGCCGGCGTGGAGGCTCTTGTCTTCAGCTAACTGATGTTCGACCTTAATGCAGTTAAAGAGCGACATACCCCTCATCAACATGTGGCGGATCAACTTAAGTGGGTCTTGTTCCTGTCAGTAGCTGTTACTAACGTCACTCAGGTACACAGTTCCTCAGCTTGGCATAGCTTGGCTCAGCCTCAGCCTCGACTTAGATTTGTTTGTGCCCGCCCGTCAGCAGACACATATCTGCTGACATCCAGCCTTAAATTAACGGGCGAACACGGACACTAGTTTAGAAGTACTTCTGTTGGCTACCGCATCATTTTCCATTTGCCCCCCGCCCCCCCCCCCGCTAGTTTGTCAACGTCCATCATCGCGGACAAGCTATTCATTTTCCGGACTTTGGAGTCTATGGAGGCTGTTTACCACTCGGAGTCGGCTCTGTCATATTGTGCGCGCGGTGGGACTTCGCCCGTTTTTCTTGCTGTTTTTCGTCTGTCGTTGCAATCTACTTGAACCACACTTCTGTAGGTCGGTGTTGTTCCCCGAACTGCCATTTTGATTAACGCTGTTGAAGACAAAGATATATATATATATATATATATATATATATATATATATATATATATATATATATATATAATATATATATATATACATTCTAGTGACATCGGGGGAGGGGGAAGGGCACGAAGAAGTAATTTCAATACGGCTTTATGAAGACGTGCATGGGGAGGTGTTTTTTTTCTTGTCTACGTCACGTTTCGTATGCGGCCAAGGCGATCTGGCATAACATGGTCATAATGGATTCGCTACCAGATGATCTGTGGAGGAAGCGCCATCAGCTATGCCAAACATGAAGCATGCTGCCACGTTCATTGTTTGTCCACAACGTCAATAATCTTAATAGCGTATGCATACGAAGGATCTATACCCGACTCCAGCGTTGACGGAGTTGATTCGATATGTGAACGGAGCAGGAGGGTGTGCGGGTAGTAGATAAGGGCCATACATTGTTGAGCAAATTTAGTCAGCGAATTTATATAATAGTATTGCATTGATACAGCTGCCTTTCCCTCTCAGGAGAGCGCCTTTCCACTTCAAGGGGGCACCTATTCCACGTCGAAGGTGCCTCTGGCTGAGCAAAACCGCTCAGCGGGGGAGGGGGTGGAAGGAGGTTCACTCGAGCCTTTGGGAGGGGCGCCTCTTCCCAGCCGGAGGGGCGCCGTTCAGCCTGGTCTGATAGATTATCCTCACACCAGCCCCACCGTCTGCCAGATTTATAGGTCTGACCTTTAACCCGAACGCCGGCTCCGTCGCCTGGGGGACACACTGGTCATCGCTTGGTCTTCAGCCGGGCTCGGCGCTGTCGAACTGGCTCAAAGTTTCGCTCGTGCGCTCGTGCCACCGCCGAGGTGCTGCCGCCGATGGACATCTTTACAACCTCCGCCGCACGCCGAGACAAGGTGGTGTTTCGTGTGGTTAGGTTAGGTTCGGCCGAGACAAAGTGGTGTTTCGCGTGGTTAGGTTAAGTTCGGCCGAGATAAAGTGGTGTTTCGCGTGGTTAGGTTAGGTTCGGCCGAGACAAAGTGGTGTTTCGCGTGGTTAGGTTAGGTTCGGCCGAGACAAAGTGGTGTTTCGCGTGGTTAGGTTAGGTTCGGCCGAGACAAAGTGGTGTTTCGCGTGGTTAGGTTAGGTTCGGCCGAGACAAAGTGGTGTTCCGCGTGGTTAGGTTAGGTTCGGGGGGGTGCCCAAGGGGTCGCGGGTTAGGCTAGGTTCGGCCGAGACAAAGTGGTGCTTCGCGTGGTTAGGTTAGGTTCGGCCGAGACAAAGTGGTGTTCCGCGTGGTTAGGGGGGCCGAACAAAGTGGTGTTTGCGGGTTAGGTAGGTTCGGCCGAGCAAAGTGGTGTTTCGCGTGGGCGTGCGGCCCTGCGGCCCTGCGGTCCCTGCGGCCCCTGCGGACCCTGTGGACCCTGCGGACCCTGCGGACACTGGACCAGTGCGGTTTGTTCCGGGACGCCGAATCACAGGAGTCCGCGTCTCGTGAACTCCCTGGCCGCTACCGTGGAGGTTGGAGAAAGCTCAAGGTTCAAGTCTTCATCGCTTGAAGTGAACTGGACTTTCCTGTGCTCAGTGCTGTAGGCAGATAGGTGAGAAGGGTACAGGGTGTGCAGGGCTGAAAAACACAAGTCGAGGCCACCGACTTGTTACCTCTGTTGCTTTTTGTATTTAAGCGCGCTACTTGAAAATATAGTTCCTTGTCTCTTCACAACACGCATCGCTGTATTCAATCAGGTTGCATTGATCGAAGGAATCGAAGCTCCACCTGCGCTCGTTGGAAAATGCGCCAACTTCAGTCTTCACGCTACATTCTCTGTGAGGGAGACTGGCCTACCGCAAAGCCATCTTCTTCTAGCTTTGTTGTAATACTTCGCTGCAGGCGTGATGCCACTATGCCGAGCGGCCGAGAGCGGCCGAGGGTGGCTGAGTGCCGAGTGCCGAGTGGCTGAGGGTCGCTGAGTGCCGAGTACCGAGCGGCCGAGGGTGGCTGAGTGCCGAGTGCCGAGTGGCAGAGGGGGGCTGAGTCCCGAGTGGCCGGGAGTAGCTGAGGGTGGCTGAGTGCCGAGTACCGAGTGACTGAGGCTGGCTGAGTGCCGAGTGGGCGGGAGTGGCTGATGGTGGCCGAGTGCCGAGTGGCGAGTGGCTGAGAGTGGCTGAGTGACGAATGCCGAGTGACTGATGGTGGCTGAGTGTTGAGTGGGCGGGAGTGGCTGAGTGCTGAGTATCGAGCGGCTGGGAGTGCGGCTGACTGCCGAGTGCCGAGTGGTTGAGGATGGCTGAGTACCGAGTGCCAAGTACCGAGTTGGCTGAGGGTGGGTGAGTGCCGAGTGCCGAGTAGCTGAGTGTGGCTGAGTGCCGAGTGCCGAGTAGCTGAGGGTGGCTGAGTGCCAAGTGCCGAGTGCCTGATGGTGGCTGAGGGTGGCTGAGTGCCGAGTGCCGAGTGGCCGAGGGTGGCTGAGTGCCGAGTGCCGAGTGGCTGAGGGTGGCTGAGTGCCGAGTGCCGAGTGGCTGAGGGTGGCTGAGTGCCGAGTACCGAGTGGCTGAAGGGGCTGAGTGCCGAGCGGCTGAGGGGGCTGAGTACCGAGTGCCGAGTACCGAGTTGGCTGAGGGTGGCTGAGTGCCGAGTGCCAAGTGGCTGAGGGTGGCTGAGTGCCGAGTGCCGAGTAGCTGAGTGCCGAGTGCCGAGTGGCCGAGGGTGGCTGAGTGCCGAATGCCAAGTGGCTAAGAGCCGAGTGCCGAGTGACTGGGAGTGTGGCGAAACAACAGCAGGCCACCGTATTGAAAACCGGCACCTTCTCCGTTCACAGGTGAACGAGTCACCGCTTGACTAGCATCACTGTTCTTGTACGTATGCCAAGCCATTTAGTATCAGCCATAGCCACTGGCACTTGCCGTGGCTAGCGTCTGCGTGAGCGTCTGCGTGGCCGGTGACTGTGTCCTTACCCGGCAGTGGTTGCCAGCAGCGGTGAATGTCGCGACCGGATCTGTACGCGATCTGTCGTAGGACATGACCGTCCACCCAAGAGACGCTATTCTCTCACAAATCACCTTCAGGTCCGGCCGCGACAGCAGTCGGTGCAGTTATCCACAATGGCAGCACACGCGCAGGGCTTGAAGCGAACACACGGGACCTGTTTCGCAAGCGACTTTAAACGCACCACCCGATTTTAAACTTCGGCCTCGCATATGTGATTGACGTCATGAGCCAACTCCATGGCGCAAGCTATCCGACTTCCTCACTATGTCAGTAAGGTACTTTACACGTATTACATATCTGGAAGCGATGTTTATCTATGCTAGCAGAACAATGTTCTTCGTGTCCGTTTTTCCTCCGACATAACCGAGTGTTCCTGAAACTGCGTGAAACTGGATTCCGGCTGTGTGGGAAATGCATTACGCGTCCGACACCAACCTCGTCCTCCATTCACTTCACTTTTACCGCCTGCGAATTGGCATTAAATCACTTGGTGGAGCCATGAGGTTTCTGGGTTCCGGGGTCTCTTTATGGGGTCCATGCATACCCACATCGGATGAGGCAACTTGGAGCTCAGAGACAACCTCAAAATCAGAGACGACCTGAAGCTCAGAGACAGCCTGTAGCTCAGAGACGACCTGAAGCTTAACAAATCGCATGGCATGGCATGGCAAGCTTAACATGGCAACCGGGCCGTGTGATCTCCCGATCTTCCACCGCACGATCTGTGCGCCATCTCTTCGCTCACTCCCTCGCGAGCATTCACCTGGCCACTTCATTGACACTATCACACTGAAGGAGATCATGCGCCATATCTTCGGACCCGCTATTGCCAACGACCTAATGACCTCGGAGTCGTCTGACACTTTATCACATGTAAAAAATTCCCGAGTTCAAGAGGACGTTGCCACCTGTAGAAATGGATGCCATCGATTGTTACCGATAGCCAATTTCTTGTACTCAGGCTTCAGTCAAGATGCGTCGGCGAAAGGCCCCACGAACGTGCACATAATCACATTTGCGAATACTTAAGCACGGAAGGCGACTAAGTGGCCCAGGTTAATGCGGTTACACGCCATCAGGGTGGGCCACTACAACTAAATGCCGAAACGTGCTACGGAGAAACGTGCTTAGAACGCCCATTCGAGGTAATGCGAGCAAACTACAACGCTCCGACTGGCTTCCCAGAACAGCCGCATTACCTCTCGCTCCGTTCTGCCGGTAAGGTCACCGGTGAGTAGATCTACAACCATGTCTTGTAATCCATAGTCCTCGCAGTACGGGGTGAGGCTCATTTTCACCGCCTTTTGGGATTATGTCCGACACCATTGAAGAAATTGCTTTGAAGTGTGGATTTGCTTCGGGCAATTTATGACCTCACTTTGTGTTAAAAACTTGGATTCCTGTATCTTTATATAGCCGGGCCAGGGCGAATCAAAGTGAGGTCACGATCTCGTCACAATACAGTTTTTAGATCGTACCTCGTGTTTTTCATAAAGGAACTATGCTACAGTCAGAAGTGAAATATGAATGCAAATACATATGATGAAAGAAACAGGATAGCTACAACATGTGATCTGAGGTCCGGTCGTTGCACCACATGAATGTTTAAGCTAGACAATGATGATTGGTGCGTAATTGTTAAACTGATGAACATCGTTTAATACAAAATATATGTGGTGACCAATTGCTTCCTCCAGACGTACTAAAAGTGTCATGCAAGCATATGCTCAGGTCACTGAACCATGTCACGAAATGTCTTGTGGGTGCATACATTGTAGGCGCCCCAGAGGATAAGTTATGAACTATTCGAAAGAAAAGTCGCTGCGCTGGGGTAATTTTAAACGTACATTTCCCTTGTCATGTAACCTGGTCCATGAAAGTCGATGTGGGAATGATCTAACGTGCACGGGCAGTATATTAATCTGACTGAAGTCGTAGTCTATGTGTCTACAAGTCACATATTACAGGTTGATGGAATCCTGCAATATCAAAACGCACTCTGGTACATTCAGCTGAACACCAGCTGGAGCTTAGATAAAGGCTATAGTTGAAGTAAGAAATTGTTAATTTCTTGTTAAAAAAAGTATTCTTACTTGACTTGGAAGGCTAACCAATGGCACAAAACAAACCCCTTCGCTGTCAATCACTATGTCTCCTCGTAGACAGCGCGTTGTCTTCGCTAAGCATGTCCTATTTCATAACCCTGGTTATAGCAGCACGCCAGCCTGCGCTAGAGAAGATAAGAAAATGCCGGGAGGCGAGAACGAGCGGTATGGTAGTGTCTAGTAAATACCAGTCTAAGATCCCCTGAAGTCCATAAATAAACCGCATATGCCTGTCGCACAGCTCTGCACCGGTCAATTTCTGTCCGCATGTGCACGATTCGCCCGCCTGATTACGGGAGAGGACCTCGTCATTTTGGACCTGACACCACACTTATCTTGCTGTGAGTCTGGCCTGGAGCTGCTGCCAGCTTAGCATCACCAGTGCCGACCGATCGAATGGTTCAGATCGCGACCGATCTGTTGTCGGCTCTCGTGATAATCCGGCACCTCTCGACCTCGGGCGGACTCGGCGCGTCGTAAATTTCCATAAATCCGCGTATTTATCTTGAAGCTACACTTTAATGCCGCCCATGAGATGGGCCGAATTCCATTAGGCCCCTGAGCCGCCGGCACCGGTTCCAGTTGGGCGGGTCGTTCATCGCACCGCGGAGCAGTTAGACTGACCGTGACGGCCGGTACAGAAGGAAAAACACTCCTGCAGAGAGATGTGGTGTGCGCCAGCGATATGTGATGTCCGGCAGAGACTGAAAAACCCGTCTGTCAAGAGTTGTGACGCGTGCCGGTGATGTGTGGCCGAGGGTTGTGACGCGTGCCGGTGATGTGTGGCCGAGGGTTGTGACGCGTGTCGGTGATGTGTGGCCGAGGGTTGTGACGCGTGCCGGTGATGTGTGGCCGAGGGTTGTGACGCGTGCCGGTGATGTGTGGCCGAGGGTTGTGACGCGTGCCGGTGATGTGTGGCCGAGGGTTGTGACGCGTGCCGGTGATGTGTGGCCGAGGGTTGTGACGCGTGTCGGTGATGTGTGGCCGAGTGTTGTGGCGCGTGCCGGTGATGTGTGGCCGAGGGTTGTGACGCGTGCCGGTGATGTGTGGCCGAGGGTTGTGACGCGTGTCGGTGATGTGTGGCCGAGGGTTGTGGCGCGTGCCGGTGATGTGTGGCCGAGGGTTGTGACGCGTGCCGGTGATGTGTGGCCGGTGATGTGACGCGTGCCGGTGATGTGTGGCCGAGGGTTGTGACGCGTGCCGGTGATGTGTGGCCGAGGGTTGTGACGCGTGCCGGTGATGTGAGGCCGAGGGTTGTGGCGCGGTCGGTGATGTGTGGCCGAGGGTTGTGACGCGTGCCGGTGATGTGTGGCCGAGGGTTGTGACGCGTGTCGGTGATGTGTGGCCGAGGGTTGTGACGCGTGCCGGTGATGTGTGGCCGAGGGTTGTGACGCGTGCCGGTGATGTGTGGCCGAGGGTTGTGACGCGTGCCGGTGATGTGTGCCCGAGGGTTGTGACGCGTGCCGGTGATGTGCCGAGGGTTGTGACGCGTGCCGGTGATGTGTGGCCGAGGGTTGTGACGCGTGCCGGTGATGTGTGGCCGAGGGTTGTGACGCGTGCCGGTGATGTGTGGCCGAGGGTTGTGACGGATGTGGACCTTGGCGACGATTGGACGTGGACGTCTCGACCTGCTCGAGTTCCTGAATAGCTTCAGTTGCACATCGGCGTAGTTCTCTGACGACGATGGTGGCCGCACAAATTGTCTAAGTGTTACATATGCCTAACTAATCATGCTGCCCGTAGACGTATCCACCCGTAGACAATGCATGCACTAATTTCCAAAGGCATTGTAAGACGGTAAGGCATCAATTCCGGCCATCTGAATGCTAACTGTGTCAGGCATTCTCGTTCTGGTTATCAAGCTGGTAGCGACATACCTCCTTACACCAAATAAAACGTCACGACCTTTAGCTGCCAAAGCACTTGTGCGTCAGAGCATTGTCACGGTCCGAGTCAGGTTATCCAGCTACAGCTACCAGCTACAGCTACACCTACCAGGTACCGGCTACGTATACCGGCTACCGGCTACTGGCTACCGGCTATGGCTACCGGATACGGCTACCGACTACGGTTACCGACTACACCAGATGCACCAGCTACACCAGCTACACCAGCTACACCACCTATAGCTTCCAGCTGCACCAGAGTGAGGTCCACAATGGTGTCTAGCTGAGTCTTCAGCATTTCGACATTTTTCCTGGATTTTGTATTGCCCGGCACCATTGTTATCAACATTACGTACAATTATTACTACGGTGCTATAGGTGTATCCGCATACAATAGTGCAAACAGTTCATCCAGCAAAAACATACAACAGCGCAACCAGTGCAGGGATACAACAGCGTAGCAGAAGTACCTGGATTAATATCAATACACGTAAAATCACGGGTGACTCACAATATGCATAGATTATATAGAGCTCCCCTCACTTCCCTTGTCCTCCGAACCCCTTGTGCTTCCGTTACTTCCATGGCTCGTCGCGACTCTGTCTTGTGGAGGTTGCACTCGATCGAACCTGCTGACCTAAACAACTCTGGGCGGCTGCCCGAAATCTGCCGACTAGGGGGGGGGATAGTGTCAGAAGGCGTGAAGGATTGCGTCCCGTTGCCAACGACAGCGGTCGCTGTCGCTGGAGTTTCGAAAGCTATTCAGAGCTAGCGTGGTGAATTGGGTGGAAGAGTTATGTGGATCAAACGATACGGCAACGATTTAAACGAGAAGGTTTTCGTCAATAGATATAAGCTGTCAACCACTTGAGATCACGACATATCATTTTGTAATTGAAGATCTCTCTGCCGTTTAGTCCGCTCCTTCACGGCTTTGGTGGCAGATATCAAAGGGAATCTGGTGTGCCTTTCGGATTAATTTCGTGATTGAAGGATATCGGTAAGCACTGTGGCAGCACTGGTGCCTGTGGCTTCTCACGCTCAAGTGTTTCCGTCCACTATCGTCGCATGTACAATAGAGTACTAGAAGAGGAAGCTGCCGCGGTGGTGCATACATACCGTGTAATTTCTGAACCGTTTTCAAACGGTATCTGTCTACATCAAAGATGTCGACTACTGGTAGTCTACAATTTCTCTCGGTTTTGCATTCGAGTTAATTTGTAATGTGAAGTACTCATTATGCCATAGTGATTATCCAAATATTTGACCACCAGATCGGACCAAAATAAATTACAAGACATTTTTGCGGGTAAGCTGCCTTTGCAGTGAAAATTGACAATTGTTCGGCAACAAAACCATCTTTTCTGACTTAAGATTTCCGTTTGTTTTGCTATCTGGATCTAGAAGGAAGCTTTCTGCTCCAAGCCAGCCTTAGCCTGCCACACTGGGACGGAATATCAGGTGTCTTTATGCACCGTAGATTGCTATGTGTTCTTGAGGTTTGGGAATTCAATTTTCTCACCCTTTCCCCGGAAAAATATAGATACAATGTGTCTGATTTATTGCCTTTGTTTGTGAGTTGGGTTTCCTAAGACACACGATTTATGTCAGCTGTGACAAAGCTTCTGATTTTAGTACATTGACCCGGCAAAATGCAGTCAGAATTTGAGTAAGCCAAGGATTTAACTCCGCCTTCAGCTGTCAAAATTTACGTTCATAATTTGGTTTCACCACTGTTCAGGAAGACATTGAGTTTACTCCGCCGAGGCACTCAACCGACGTCCTAGTCGGTGGGAAGCTCAACTAGGGGTAAATGGCAGCACTTTTTGGCTCGGCCATCACGAATAGACCACTTCAGTGACTTTTTTAAAGACTGTTTTTCGAAATGTTTTGCTAACACCCCTGTTCTAATACAGTTTTATGCTGATTCCAAATATCATTTTCATTTTAACTTTCACGATTATTCTTTGCCCGCACAGATCGATTACATTTTGCGAATTCCGAATGTTTGACATATTTTGAGCTATGGCTTTCAATAGAAGCGAAATATAGCTCAAATTAGTGATTTTTGTGAAACCTTGAACAAAGGAGATTCACTTGACAGCACTGATTCTGAAAATTAACTTTCAAATGAAGCTTTCGCATAGTTCATGTTTTCTTCATAGATAACGCTAGTGTCAGACGACGCGCAATACACTACATTTGGCGGTATTGTTGCGACCAGACAATGTTGACGAATAGATTAATGGTTGGATGGTAAACTAGATATGCTCATAATTCTTTTCATTCATATGGATGCGAATTTGTGGTCATCCGAGTCTAAATGCAGGCAGTTAAACAGCAAATTTGCAGATATTACAGGAACATACGGTGAGATTTCTCATAAATATTTTGAATAAATATTATCAGCTCATAAATATTTTGAACAGTAAGATACACTTGGAATATAATAGATTCTAGGTTTTAGTATCGATGAAATGTTGGCGGGGTGCACAATCCACCACTTCCATCATTTTCCTCCTGGCACACTGAAATAAAGCGTTAACCTTACGTTGATGGTTATAAGCACATGTAATGAACTTGGGAGTGGGCTCCGTCAGATTCTGATAGACGAGCCCATCAGAAGCACTTCATCCATTACAGACACACTGTATTACATTCTGCATTTAAACATGCCATGCTTTCATTGCACACGCATTAAGGTAACGGGCGCCTCCCTGCCACGATAATCATGTGCGACAATACTTTGCACTTTATTCGTGGCCTGATCTGGGTGCAGTTTTCGAAATTGTATTTCGCTTAGGGCGCTTGCATGCTGCCTTTCGGCACCGACCACCACTGCCGACGCCTCAGTTATCAGCTTTACCGACCTCTCGGCTGAGTGACGAGGAGCTCCTGTCTGAAGTGGTCCTTTGATGAACTTTAGTATGTTTTCCTCACTCATTTTTCGTGTTAAGGTCGGTTATATATCTTGACTGTCTTTCACACACGTATGAACGTTAACCAGCTCTGTGTGTGACTCAGCACACCAGTCCACGTGCCGATATTTGATTACCGAATTGTGTTGCATTCCGTGGAGAGGTTTTTCTTTTGGCGCACGGTTTTGATCACGTTGACAGCCTCCATCCTGACCGCTTGGCCATTGTCGCCAGGCATGGCCATCATCACGCTTTTGAGGTGCGCCATACGCATGTTTCTCGTCGTGGTCTTCTCAATGGCTTCCATCTCGATGCCGTGGAAATGCTCCTTCTGTCGTCTCATCTTGCTCGCGCAGGTGACCGGCCGGGCCCATGCATCACATCCCACTTATCTTTCATTCCCATGACAGTCGAAGCATGCACACAAATGCACACACACAACATATTTCACAAGGCTGCATAGTGGTACAGATGGCTGAGATACATATTAATAATAATAGTATAGAATACGAATCTGGCCTGTGTACTATCTCGCCGTGCACATTTGTTCATGTACATGACATCGCATCCCATCAGTGATACCATTGTTCGCAGGCTTAGCACATTGGTACAGCAGTCTCATATCAATGCTTAGGCCCTGCTCCATACGTGATGGCAGCTCTAGAAAATCCTCACCCGTTACTGCAGCAGTCATAACGACATCCAGCTTGTGACATCTTCTGCAATATATTTTCAGATTGGCCCAGAGAGCGTGCTGCGTCCAGCTGCTTCCGTCCGACAGACCAAACAGAGCTCGATATGGAAATTCTGCCTGGTGGCACAAGCAAATAATTTGACCCACAAGTCGCCCCATCAGTTGTCAAAAATGTGTCATCCATTCCCCTTCCACCAAACAATCTGGTTGTTTCCATCACCACCAATGAAGGCAATGTTTTGCGCACCTGCCGTACAATTATGAAAACAAATATTTGAGCTTTTATGCGACAATGTGTCGTGTGCGCTTTCCGTCACACGCAAAATGACCTGCACGCACATCTCCGGGATACACATTTACCGAGACATGACGTGTACTCACCTTTTCGTACAATATACGAGCCGATTTGGCAATGCCCTCCCCCTTCGTATGGTCGTCACGGCCATCACAAAATTACAGCAGTACAATCCTTTACCATACCATATACTTTATCTATTCTACAATTTATGCTCACATCAATAGCTTTTTGCACCTTTGACTTCGTGACTACACATACACTTCCTTCTCCCAAAGCTACAAAAACGATGTCAGAATTTTAGACACCTTTCTTGTGACGGTATTAAAGAGGCCTTTAATTGTCTGGACGTTTTCAAAATATATCCGGCCTGAAGCTGAATAGGCAGAAAACCAGGCAGGTGATGGCCGAGCCAAAATAAAATGCTGCCGTTTTCTTTTTATCCTGTACTTCCAATTCCCACCGTCTGGGACGCCGGCTGAATGCCTCGGCGGTGCTAACATCAACGTCTACTTGAACCTGATGCCATGAGCTTCTACATTTCGAATGAAACCAGTTTGTTTCTTTTTCATGACTATGTATATGACTTATGGGCGCTGTATAACCACTGGAGTTGATGCGCCCTAAAACCCAAATAACTAACTATGTATATGACTTCGGAAATACGTCTGGCTACATTCAGTAAGCAAATGGAACGCAAGTTTTCAACCTCTCATGTATCTTTCTTTCTTTTTTGCTCAGACGGGAGGTTGCGCTTTTTTGTGATTCGGTGAAAATCGGCATTTTTGTACCCCACTTTAGAAGAGCGGTCGACAACAACGGCCCTATTTCCACACAAGAGGCTTTATACAAAGGGGCTGCGAAACCATCCGGTCCAGGGCTGCTTGGTTCCGTCATGGCGAACAAGGCTGATTCCAATTCTTCGACAGTTCGACAGTCAGGCTGATCGATTACCAGTGCACTTTCCTGCGGAATAAGCAGAATAGACAGATTGCAGAACAATTCGTCTGTGCTAGCTGTGGCCTCACCATTGTGATTACACCGTGTCTCATAGTACGCTCTGCATTCCTCGAGCATTTCTTCCAAGTCCAAGAGAGGATCCCTCCCGGTCCATACGAGTGCTTTAAATCACGGACCTAGAAGTTGTACCGCAACTTCCGAACCACCTCCACTGTGGCGGGCTGGCCAAATCCAACCGTGACTGCCGAATCATGCCTTCGCGGGGGCAAATTTAAACCAATTATGTATAAATTATGACTCATTATTATCTGTCTATTCTATATCAATTATCATCTATCAATTATCATGTTCAATTATAATCCGCTGTACGACGATAATACCATGCTTTCACCCTGTGAAAACCGGCTTTATCTCTCTCGCCAAAGTGTTTCCACGGCGTGCAACACAGACACATATTGAGCCTGGCTGAGTTATGGATCAGCTCATCTCCGTCTTGCCTAAGTTAAGCTATTCTACTCGGACGGGCGTCCTGTTACTCGAAAGTCAGCTCATCCTCCAGGTTATTAATGGATGTTTCCAGTTCTAGTAGTTTTGCGTTGGCTTCTTTTTTCTCTGGGTCGAACGCTAAACGATCGACCCTCGTATGACGCGAAGACCGTTTGGAATAGTAGGACAGCAGAGGGTCCTCAGGAAGTATCGGTAATCACCTCAACAAGCTCATATTTGCCTTCTTGTAAAAGGCGGTCGTTTAGTAAGAGGGCATTGTGGAATTTCCAAGACGATTTTCCACACGATGGCTCTATCGTGACCACTCAGTGGTCTTCAGCAGTGGTAACCATCAATTATGTCCGCTCTTGGCTGAAGTTAGTGATATGCGGGAGATTCACTTACATGCAGGCTATCTGTTCTCGACAAACTCTGCCGATTTGTGCGATAGCAAGCAACCTGTTTCTGTTTGGTGTTCAGCACCTGCCTTGGGTCACTATGGACAAATGCGGAGATGCACTCATCCGCGACAGCTTCACATGTAGCGTGTTTTTTTGTGGCCGCCACACCCAAGTAATTCTGTCTTTGTTCAGGTTGAGACACTGGTTCAGGTTGCCTCCATAGACGACAGACCGCTCCGCAAGGTTCTGACAATCCTCAAACACAGATTCGAATAGTGCATGGTTGTCGTTGCTGGGTCCGTAAATGTTGACACGCTTCGCTGCGACGCCGGTTAGCTCTAAAACGTCCTGAAGGCACCCGCTGACCGACACAGCCGCGATCTTGAACGTGGAATTAAGCAGTACTGCTACGCTTCAACTACAAGTGTCGCAATGCACAATAACCCTTTCCCGCCCCATTCGGCATACAATATCTTTCATAATTTCTTATCGTTGTGCGACTCCTGAAGGAATGCGAAATCGAATTCCAATTTGTTTTTGAGCGAGCAAAAGTTTCCTTCGTGTCGATACTCAACCGCCAGCTATTAAACAGCTTACGTTGATGGGATCTACTTTAGCTCCATTCCGCATCAAAATCACGGGACATTTCAGCAGCGTGTGCCGACCGGTGCTGGTGGTCAACACATGCGGGTACTGACCGGACACCTGAGGGTACTGACCGGACACCTGAGGGTACTGACCGGACACCTGAGGGTACTGACCGGGCACCTGAGGGTACTGACCGGACACCTGAGGGTACTGACCGGGCACCTGAGGGTACTGACCGGGCACCTGAGGGTACTGACCGGACACCTGAGGGTACTGACCGGACACCTGAGGTACTGCCCGGACACCTGAGGGTACTGACCGACACCTGAGGGTACTGACCGGACACTGAGGGTACTGACCGGACACCTGAGGTACTGACCGGGCACCTGAGGGTACTGACCGGGCACCTGATAGCGTGAGCGGACCGTAGGGTCAGCGGGCACATGAGGGTACTGACCGGGCACCTGAGTAGCGTGAGCGGACCGTAGGGTCAGCGGGCACATGAGGGTACTGACCGGACACCTGAGGGTACTGACCGGGCACCTGAGGGTACTGACCGGACACCTGAGGGTACTGACCGGACACCTGAGGGTACTGACCGGGCACCTGAGGGTACTGACCGGGCACCTGAGGGTACTGACCGGACACCTGAGGGTACTGACCGGGCACCTGAGGGTACTGACCGGACACCTGAGGGTACTGACCGGGCACCTGAGTAGCGTGAGCGGACCGTAGGGTCAGCGGGCACATGAGGGTACTGACCGGACACATGAGGGTACTGACCGGACACATGAGGGTACTGACCGGGCACATGAGGGTACTGACCGGACACCTGAGGGTACTGACCGGACACCTGAGGTATACCGGACACCTGAGGGTACTGCGGACACCTGAGGGTACTGACCGGACACCTGAGGGTACTGACCGGACACCTGAGGGTACTGACCGGACACCTGAGGGTACTGACCGGGCACCTGAGGGTACTGACCGGGCACCTGAGTAGCGTGAGCGGACCGTAGGGTCAGCGGGCACATGAGGGTACTGACCGGGCACCTGAGTAGCGTGAGCGGACCGTAGGGTCAGCGGGCACATGAGGGTACTGACCGGGCACCTGAGGTACTGACCGGGCACCTGAGGTACTGACCGGACACCTGAGGGTACTGACCGGACACTGAGGGTACTGACCGGGCACCTGAGGGTACTGACCGGGCACCTGAGGGTACTGACCGGACACTGAGGGTACTGACCGGGCACCTGAGGGTACTGACCGGGCACCTGAGGGTACTGACCGGGCACCTGAGTAGCGTGAGCGGACCGTAGGGTCAGCGGGCACATGAGGGTACTGACCGGACACCTGAGTAGCGTGAGGGACCGTAGGGTCAGCGGGCACATGAGGGTACTGACCGGGCACATGAGGGTACTGACCGGGCACATGAGGGTACTGACCGGGCACCTGAGTAGCGTGAGCGGACCGTAGGGTCAGCGGGCACATGAGGGTACTGACCGGACACCTGAGGGTACTGACCGGGCACCTGAGTAGCGTGAGCGGACCGTAGGGTCAGCGGGCACATGAGGGTACTGACCGGGCACCTGAGTAGCGTGAGCGGACCGTAGGGTCAGCGGGCACCTGAGGGTACTGACCAGACACCTGAGGGTACTGACCGGACACCTGAGTAGTGTGAGGGGACCGTGGGGTCAGCGGGCACATGAGGGTACTGACCGGGCACCTGAGTAGCGTGAGCGGACCGTAGGGTCAGCGGACACATGAGGGTACTGACCGGGCACCTGAGGGTACTGACCGGGCACCTGAGTAGCGTGAGCGGACTGTTGGGGGAGCGGACGCATGCGGGTTCCGATCTGGCAAGGAAAAACGCTCGCGCGGAGGACCATGGTATGAACCTCCTCTAAAAAAAATAAACTAAAAAGCATACAAACACAAAACTTCCACCCAGTCCCCTCAACCTCTACTCATACCTTCATTACAATCTGCACACACCCGACACCCGGAGGGGGCGGGACAGCAGCACGACGGGCCGAGCAGCTTATGGCGAGCGAGTGTCAGTGGGCATTAGCACCACAAGCGCCAACAATCTCGAATCGGCAGGCGACGGCCATGACACAATGCGACGCTGTCCACCGGACATATGTCAAAGCATCGTGGCATGCAGCTTGTCCATTGTAGCGCAAACAGCTGGCAAAATGACGCCTTAGGCACTGCTGCTACAACGGATACAATCAGCTATTTTATTTCGAAACAGCATATGCAGGAATTAATACGCCAATGCCGATGCCTTGGCGCCCCCTGTTGCCTGTAAGCACTGCTTCAGTTGCCGCTTAAAGACGTCTCCACATGTCCAGGGTATCTACATATTCAGGGTATGTACGTATCCAGGTATTTATGTATCCAGTGTATCTACGTATCCAAGTATTTACTTATCCAGTGTATTTACGTATCCAGGGTGTCAACATATCCAGGATGTCTACGTATACAGTGTATCTACGTATCCAGGGTATTTATGTATCCAGGGTATGTACGTATCCAGGGTATCTACGTATACAGGGTATCTACGTATTCAGGGTATCTACGTATCCAGGGTTTGTACGTTCCAGGGTGTCTACGTATGCAGGGTATCTACGTATCCATGGCATCTACGTATCCAAGGTATCTACGTATCCAGGGTATCAACGTATCCAGGATATCTACGTATCTAGGGTATCTACGTATCCAGGGTATCTACGTATCCAGGGTATCTACGTATCCAGGGTATCTACGTATACAGGGTATCTACGTATCCAAGGTATCTACGTATTCAGGTTTATACGTTCGAATCAGGGTGTCTACGTATACAGTGTATCTACGTATTCAGGGTATCTACGTGTCCAGGGTATTACGTTCCAATCAGGGTATCTACGTATCCAAGGTATCTACGTATTCTACGTATGCAGGGTATCAACGTATCCAGGGTATCAACGTATCCAGGATATCTACGCATCTAGGGTATCTACGTATCCAGGGTGTCTACGTATCCAGGGTATCTACGTATCCAGTGTATCTACGTATCCAGGGCATCAACGTATCCAGGATATATACGTATCCAGGGTATCTACGTATCCAATGTATCTACGTATTCAGGGTATCTACGTATTCAGGGTATCAACGTATTCAGGGTATCAATGTATTCAGGGTATCTACGTATCCAGGGTATCTACGTATCGAAGGCATCTACGTAATCCAGGGTATTTACGGACGTCCCTGCGTATCCAGCTGGCGCCCGGCAGCCAGTCCGACCGCCCCACCTGCCGCTTTACATGGCTCCCCACATGCAGCTTCGCAGGCCACCCCACAGGCCGCCCCGCAGACCGCCCAGCCGCCAGGGGTCGCCCCGCCCCCGACTGTCGCCGGGCCAGCGCCAGTCGCACAGCCGCCCGGCGACTTCTCCCCGCCGGTCCTGATCGCCCCTGGTTTCGCGCCGTATGCGCCACTTGTCGCGCCAGGAACCCCCGTTCCCACGTCCCCCCCCCCACCCACCGACCGCCGACACCACGGCTGCCGTGGCGGCGTGATTTTTTTCCAATACGCGGAAGCTACAGGGCGCATTTGATTGGTTGATGGGCCTGCGGCGTGACGTCATCAATCGGAACGCAGAGATATAGAGGTGCCAATTTTTATCAATCATCACTCTTCACATGTAGAGATGCAAATATACTTAGAGCTTAGGTTGTGTAGGCATTGTTACGTTTGGTTTGGTTATGATGTATAGGTGAAATATTCTCTAGGGATTAGTGTTTTTCAAAGGATAGAATACCCAAGGCTTGCTAACCGACGGCTTACAAATGCTGGTGAAGCAGATGCGAACAAAAAAGTATACCTTTCTCGCATAAAATGGAGTAATTCAATCTAGGACCGCAGCGAAGTTTGATTTTAGCACCTCGGATTTTTTATCCTTTGGGAAAAAAATTATATGTACTTGCATCATCTGTGTCTACCTCACGCGGTGTACCCACGTGCAAAAGTAAAAGATCTCCGGTTCAGGTTAGGGCTGCTTGAACAATTACACTGGCTACTTCCAACTCTCCCTTCTTTCGCAATTTAGTCTCTTACAGCTTCAAGGGTACTTAAACCATACGCATCCGTTGCTAAACGAGACGAATTCAAATTTCCGCCGACGCGACGAATGGAACTAACAGATGATGCATTCTGGGTACCAGAGGTAATGACGTCACGCCGCAGGCCCATCAACCAATCAAATGCGCCCTGTAGCTTCCGCGTATTGGGAAAAAATCACGCGTCGGGGCGACACCCCCCCCCCCCCCACTCCGCTACGCCCCCGACACCAGAGGTCGGGCCGGTCAGCTCGCAGCTGCGCCGGGGTGGGGTGGGGGGAGGGCGCTCGCAGGACGCAACGGCGACGGAAGACGTTGGTTTAATTCACTAGATTCTTCAGCACGTTGCAATTACGCTTGCGTGGCTCGTGGATCCGGGATATCCATGGTGTGTGGCAAAGCATCTATTCACTGAGTTTTCGGTTTAGACCGAATTTTGTTCAGCAGCCGTATGACGTTGATCTGAAGGAGAGCGTAGTGGTGGGAAAGGAAGCCGTTCCACGCTGCCGGTGAGAAGCGTATTAAAACATCCAACGTATTTTCTCCTCGCAGTATTCCCGAATATCCTTGTCACGTCGTTTTGTTTGACTTTACCGACTCTCCAAGAACAATCGCGCCCCAGCTAGATTAACCGACACAAAGGCCTCCCGTGTCCTCTGTAGCGGTTATCCTGTTCGAGTATCCTGTTGCGATTCGCAAAGTTTTCCCATTCTGTTCTACACCGGCTCCTCGCTGCGCCCAGTTTCACACCGACGGCGCCACTTCCCATCAGGTAGTGTTTATTTGTACTGCCGGTGCGCGATCCGCGCCGATGCCTGTACACTTCCGCCGACGACGCACAAAAAACAAACTTCACCTTTGTCTTGGGACGCGCCAAACGCGCCAGAGTGCTCTTGCGCCAGAATCGTGATCAGGGAACATCCGGGACGCACTCCAGCTACCCTGCCACAGGCACGAGGTCGACCTCCGCGTCCAGCATCATCACGGAGTGACCAGTCCCAATCACCACGGGCGCAAAATGACCCCAGATGTCGACGCGCTCCTAAACTCCAATTCACCACCACCAGTCCCGATCACCAGATTATGCCCTCTAGTGTTACCTGCAACAGGCGTATATATACCGCACCGCCGACCTGACAACAGCAGGGTACGCGACCGTCAGAAGTCCCACACCCAGGTCCCAGTGTCCCCCACCCTGGGCACCTTAACGTCACGCACCCTATAATGTAGGGGCGGGGATAGCCGAGTGGTTAAGGTGTCGGGCTATGGGTACCAAAGGTCCCGGGTTCGACTCTAGCGCCACTCAGGACATTTCCCAATCCCGCGGCCCACCGGCGAAACAGTGTGGGCGGCGCCATTAGCCGTGAATGTGCATATAAAGTGTGTCGTGAACCAACCAATAAACAAACAAACAAACAAACAAACAACACCCTATAACGTAGCACTCTCTTAGCGCAGATGTACACTTGCCTGAGCTTTACTCGCGAAACATACTCGCCTGCAAAGCCGGCGCGAACCTTCGTGGTGCTGCACGTCTCACTCTCACTCAGAATCACTCTCCCTCCGTGACGAGAGCAGGGTGGGCGGCTGGGTACCAGCTGCTCCCGCGCACACTCTCGCCACTGACCGTGTAGCGACCCTCTCAACGAGAACTGTACCTGCACGCGGCGCAGCGGCCAGATCCACAAGATCTGCAAAGAAGTTTCACAATTTTCCTCGCCTTCGGGCCGCTTCCAAATGGAGTTGGTTTTTTTTTTCGCTGGAGGAGTTCAGAATCACAGCTTCCTTTTCCACACTAGAAGTTGTCGGGCTCTTGCTGGACGCGACCATAGTCTGGCGCTGCCTGACTGACTGACTGTTTTGGCGAGTGTGGCCGCAACTCGCTACCGTCAACTGCGCTCCTCTGTGTCGACGGACTACGCAGGCGAGTGTGACCGCAACTCGCTACCGTCAGCTGCGATCCTCTGTGTCGACGGACTACGCAGGCGAGTGTGGCCGCAACTCGCTACCGTCAACTGCGCTCCTCTGTGTCGACGGACTACGCAGGCGAGTGTGACCTTAACTCGCTACCGTCAGCTGCGCTCCTCTGTGTCGACGGACTACGCAGGCGAGTGTGGCCTTAACTCGCTACCGTCAGCTGCGCTCCTCTGTGTCGACGGACTACGCAGGCGAGTGTGACCTTAACTCGCTACCGTCAGCTGCGCTCCTCTGTGTCGACGGACTACGCAGGCGAGTGAGACTCGGCCATCAGTACGTCGCAAGGTTGGACTTTTTGATTAAGGGACCATGAGTGCATTGTACCGTTCGGTGCCACCTTGGAGTGGAGACGTATAGTGGATTCGGCACACGGCACGTCGTCTGTGCGTAGTATCGAACGCGGCTGGTTCTGGCACGATATAGAAACGGTGTCCACGTTTGCCGGGCAAATAGCCGGTGTAGACACAGGGCTGTGCACACCTATTCCACCAGGCGTAAAACACACTAATGCCACCAGGTGTGAAGCACACCTATAACGTCAGGTGTTAAACACACCTATTGTAACAGAGTTGCTAAAAATGTACTGTTTGAGCCGTGAAATGTGTATACTAGCATAGCACCGTAATGCTGTGCCGTAACTGTAATACTGTGACCCCGTAAGCAAGTCGACGGGCAGCTCCTGAACTGGAGCCGGCCGGTGGCTTGCCGGCGACGACGGCCGGACGTGGCGCTAAAGTCCAATGGCCGGCGGTCGCCCGCGGGGCGGGGAGAGGACACCTGGCGGTCGCCGAGAGCCAGACCCCCGCTGAATGAGACCTGTCTGGACAGTCGATCGGTGCGGGCCTGTCGCGCGGTCGGTCGCGTGTATAAATTAAGAACTGTATTTCTGTCTCCAAATTTACAATTGAAATCAATTGCTGTCGACTGTCGGCCTGGAACATTATTGCGTGTCGTCCTTTCTCTCTTCAAGCGTCATCATATATTCACTCTACTTTCTGCACAATATATCGTGCAGAGAACATATCATTTTTGCAACCGGAGTGATTCGTACGCGAGGTCGAGACCCTAGACTATTCACGTGCCTACAAGAATGACCTACACTACACTATGCCACCAGGTATGAGACACACCTTTTACAACCATGTCTGAAAGAACCTTTACCACCAGATGTGAAACACCTATACGACCAAGTGTGAAGCACACCTACACTACCTGGTGCGGAACATACCTATACCACCAGGTGTAAAAACAGCTTCACCGTTAAAGCCTACATCAACTTGCCTGCTGTGGGTACAATATAACACTGTTGGGTTAACGCACTCTAAAACCCCAATAATCAATCGATACCTCAGCATGTGAGAATGAATGGTATTTTGACAAGTGTTAATGGTTGTGCTCTAAGTTTGCGGCCCATCCTTTACGTGGGCGGTCAACGTTCGCCAACATCGTCGACGTCCCACGTTCAATTGTTGCCCGTGTGAAACCGTGGGAGACGTGCGCTACAAAAGTTCACCACGATATTAACTTGGAGTTTGGGATGGTTATCATGCACGACTTATTACATTTCGTCCCATTGGCAAGGGGTCAGTTGAGGTAAAAATGTTAGGGGACGAGTGGTCTAGGGGTAAGTTGCTCGTCTCACAGTCGAAAGGTTGTGGGTTCGAGTCTCACCTGTCGCTACTCTTCGCCCGCGACCAATTGGCACGAGAGATTGGCGACGCTACATGACTTAACGGTCGCTGTGTCGTAAAATCAATAACCAACCAGAGGTAGAAATGTTGCAAACTGACGCCGGAGCGACTGCAGGCTTATCCGGAGAGGCCGCTCCACTCTGCCACAGTCGTAAACAGTGAAGCCGATAATGGAGCCGGCGGAGCGGGTTTATGGCGCCCACTAGCGAGACGACGCCGCTATCAACAGGCTTGCGGCGAGGAGACGCAACTCCGCACGAGAGACGATGGCTGGGCATAAGCGCGACACGTGGTGCAGTTGAGGTGTCACGTGGTTTTGAATCTGCGGTAATCATGTGCTATCTGCGCAATCTCCTTAAGGTGTGATCTATGTGCACTCCATGTGTGACATTGTGTAGCTTTCGTAGCGTCCACGCTTGATTCGTCGATATGAGAGGAGGATGGGAACGGTGGAAGAGGGAAGAGGAGGGAGGGAGAAGGTGAGAGTGGATGTGGGAGGGAGAGAGAGGAGGGAGGGAGACAGGGAGAGGGTAGTCACAGAGACAGTGATGGTTAGATTGCAACAAGCTGCCAACGAAAAGCCAGACGTTGGATTGATTCACTCACACCACCGAGTAACAGGAAATATGTGGGAACGATTGATAATGAAAATGATACTTGAAGTCATTATGCCGCATTCTGTCTCCGCTTCGCACAAGTCACCCCTGACAGTGAATCCACTTATTCTCCAGCAGAAAATATATGCGTACATCAGCATCTGACCCCTTGGGACTCCATGCACTTGGCCGATCATTGCCGAATGCCCTGTTCAGTGCGGCGCGACGGTGCTACCACCTATAAGCCAGCTTATGAACTGCCGATCAAGTAGCTGGCTGCTTACAGCCGAGCGTTGTGGAAAAGCGACAAGGCTGATGAACACCAGTATCGGTACATATCTGTAACACTAGTGTACCGACATATCAGATATGCCCTCGATATAGGTGAGCGTGCGAAAAGTGGAACATTTCGGTAACCTTGATGAATTTAAGTCGGGTGGACGGGCAAAGCATTTTTGTGTGTGACAAATGGCATACTTTAACTCAGCACGAAAAAGAACCCCCTTAAATGATGCCCAGAAATCGAAGATCTGAAATAAAACAAGCAAAATTGGTTAATATTATATACATATTGGCAAACCTTCATATTGGTGTGGCTAGCGGCATGCACACCGGCGGCATATCCTATTATCACCAATATCGGACAGTTGGTCACAACATTACCACATCGGACAATTGCTCAGTTGTATTTTTGCATAAGAACTTGAAGTGATCAAGACCATTGGTGGGGCACATATTTCGTTTTTTAATGACATCTAGGAGTATTGCAGTATTGCGGTACTGCAGTACTGAGTATTGCAAACATTGTCACCTGGGAACATGGGATCTGAAGTTAGGCTCTGGAAATATTAAAAACATGCCTCCATAAATTATTCAAGTCACACACGAACTCTTCAAATCATACTGCGAAGATGCCGCAGCTCCAGACAACGCCTGCCGCAGCTGCTCGGTTGTTATTCTCAGCCCGCCGTGCTGCGTCGCTGGTGTCGCACCGTGTCACCACCAGTCGGCACAAGTCGCCGCCGGCCACACAATGCGCCGCCGACAACTGTCCTGCGGGTGGAAGGCGGCGCCGAGATTTCGCCAAACCTCGGCGCATTATTTGCCAGTGTGGCAGCTGGCAAACAGACTGTCACTCACGCGTTTCAGTCGTGTGCCGGAACGAGGCACCTTCTGCGTCAGGCGCGCACGAACATCGTCCGCCCGCTGTTTGGACATGGCGGCCGGTCGAGACCGAGACGTGTCCGACGCGACTCTGTGCGTCAAGTAAGCCGCGCCGCTGTGGCGCAGTCCGTGGACGTGGACGTGGACGTGGACGTGGACGTGGACGTGACGTGGACGTGACGTGGACGTGGACGTGACGTGGACGTGACGTGGACGTGACGTGGACGTGACGTGGACGTGACGTGGACGTGACGTGGACGTGACGTGGACGTGACGTGGACGTGACGTGGACGTGACGTGGACGTGACGTGGACGTGACGTGGACGTGACGTGGACGTGACGTGGACGTGACGTGGACGTGACGTGGACGTGACGTGGACGTGACGTGACGTGACGTGGACGTGACGTGGACGTGACGTGGACGTGACGTGGACGTGACGTGGACGTGACGTGGACGTGACGTGGACGTGACGTGGACGTGACGTGGACGTGACGTGGACGTGACGTGGACGTGACGTGGACGTGACGTGGACGTGACGTGGACGTGACGTGGACGTGACGTGGACGTGACGTGGACGTGACGTGGACGTGACGTGGACGTGACGTGGACGTGACGTGGACGTGACGTGGACGTGACGTGGACGTGACGTGGACGTGACGTGGACGTGACGTGGACGTGACGTGGACGTGACGTGGACGTGACGTGGACGTGACGTGGACGTGACGTGGACGTGACGTGGACGTGACGTGGACGTGACGTGGACGTGACGTGGACGTGACGTGGACGTGACGTGGACGTGACGTGGACGTGACGTGGACGTGACGTGGACGTGACGTGGACGTGACGTGGACGTGACGTGGACGTGACGTGGACGTGACGTGGACGTGACGTGGACGTGACGTGGACGTGACGTGGACGTGACGTGGACGTGACGTGGACGTGACGTGGACGTGACGTGGACGTGACGTGGACGTGACGTGGACGTGACGTGGACGTGACGTGGACGTGACGTGGACGTGACGTGGACGTGACGTGGACGTGACGTGGACGTGACGTGGACGTGACGTGGACGTGACGTGGACGTGACGTGGACGTGACGTGGACGTGACGTGGACGTGACGTGGACGTGACGTGGACGTGACGTGGACGTGACGTGGACGTGACGTGGACGTGACGTGGACGTGACGTGGACGTGACGTGGACGTGACGTGGACGTGACGTGGACGTGACGTGGACGTGACGTGGACGTGACGTGGACGTGACGTGGACGTGACGGAACGACGTGGACGTGACGGACGTGACGTGGACGTGACGGACGTGACGTGGACGTGACGGACGTGCGCGGACGGCACGGCACGGCGCGGACGTGCACGTGGCGCGACACAAAACACGACGGAGAAAACGTGCGGACGTGACGTGACGTGGCGTCCGTATAGATGGGACGTGACGTGGACGTGGACGTGACGTGGGTGACATGAACGTGACGTGGACGGGGCTGGAGGCCGGAGCAATCGGGCCCCTCTCGGCCCGTTGGTGCTCATTTTAGAGCGCCTTTCTTCTTCGAGTGCCTTGAACCTTTCTGCTCACCTCCCCGCCCGTCCAAGCACCGCCAAGGGCCCACCGAGCTCGTGGCGGGCTCGGTGTATTTTTTGTGTGTCTGCGTATGTTTTGCCAACATGATATTGCAAAGCGCCTGGAGATGTCGCCCGGGGTCCCTGACCTACCAGTGTTCCATGGTTATTGTAAATATTTTAGTTGAGAATATTTTAGTTGTTTTGTGAGTGACCCTTCAGGAATTGACGAATTTATGAGATGATGTTGCAAGCATTGTTCATGTGAAACGAGCGCTCAATTCATTTTTTGAAGCATACTTGTGTGTGTGTGTGTGTATATGTGTGTGTGGGTGTGTGTTTCTTTGCACTGCGCAGAACGGTGATTTAGAAAATGGATTAATGATTAAATCCGAAACGTCAATAATCGGATGCGAGTATACATGTCACTTGGTGAAATATTGTATCTCTAACGAAACGAAGCAAACAATACGACGAATCGGAAACCTAGAGCGAAAACTTGATAAAGCTAAATGCGCTCTTCTTTTAAATAATCAAGGTGTAAAAGAGGATATCCTGCGAAAATATACCAACATATATATGAAAGTTTCTGCTCTGACACGAGCGAGGAAGAGACGACACGGACGATGTTTCCTCGTAGCGAATCGCAGGGTTCCGGAGTAATACCATTATGTGTCATATCCTTGTTTTCAGCGTTGCATGGGTGCAGACGCGCAGCGAGGGAACATCAACAAACTCATTTATCATCATCATTGAGTTGAATCCCTCTGCTTTGCTGTGCAGTCGGTCGGCTCGAACTTAGCTCACCGTTTGTCCTCGACTCGGCCAGGCATGCTGACGTCACCATTGGCTCGAACAACTTTGTTGCATGTTGTTAGTTTTGGGATTTGACATCCCCATTAAATGTGATTCATCACCGGTATTGTATTTTAATATGCGTATGATGCTTAGCAACACGTTGATTTTGCTTGTTTAAAATCAATAAAAGCCTGATGCTTCCCTTGCCTGCGACGTCACGAATGAACACAGAATGCCGTCGTACAGCACGTCCGCTCCGCTGACCTTTGTTTTCCGTCGGCGCTGCGGTCGTCTGCTGTCGATTCGGGCCTGGGGGAACAGTTCTGTATAGATTCACAGCGCAAGACGACTTCCTGTCGGAACGTACAACCAGAGGCGACGTTTGCAAAACATTCAGCGATTCCACTGGGATGACACTGATGCACAGGGCTTGCCTTCCAGTGTGGGCTGTGGGCTGCGGGCGGGCCTGTGTGGGCTGTGGGCGGGTATGTGTGGGCTGTGGGCGGGTCTGTGTGGGCTGTGGGCGGATTTGTGTGGGCTGTGGGTGGGCGGGTCTGTGTGGGCTGTGGACGGATCTGTGTGGGCTGTGGGCGGATCTCTGTGGGTGTGGGCGGGTATGTGTGGGCTGTGGGTGGGGTGTGGGTGGGCTGTGGGTCTGTGTGGGCTGTGGGCGGATCTGTGTGGGCTGTGGTGATCTGTGTGGGCTGTGGGCGGATCTGTGTGGGCTGTGGGCGGATCTGTGTGGGCTGTGGGCGGGTCTGTGTGGGCTGTGGGCGGGTATGTGTGGGCTGTGGGCGGGTATGTGTGGGCTGTGGGCGGATCGGTGTGGGCTGTGGGCTGTGGACGGATCTGTGTGGGCTGTGGGCGGGTCTGTGTGGACTGTGGGCGGGTATGTGTGGGCTGTGGGCGGATCAGTGTAGGCTCCAATACAAGTACGCGTTGACCTCTCACGTCTGTCCCTGAGTAATTTGTTTCGAAATAATCGAGATTGCGCGAGTTCAATCGGCACCTGGGTGGAAAATACCAAGCAATGCGTGCTGGAAATGCTCAGCGTAGCATGCCTTACTATCTTGGATCAACTGTGTGCGACTGTGGCGATGTGAAATGTGTTGCAACGAGCCCACAGGTCAAGTGCCAAATGCCCACACTCTGACCTCATTCTGGAAACCTGCTAAAAAGTGCTGGAAAATGCAATTTTCGACTGCCCTTGGGCGTAAATGGAAGTAATTTCAGCTTCAGCGCCTAATGAACGTCCAGGGTGACTGATAAGTCGTCCATTCATCTCAGGTTTAGTTGGATCAGTGACGTCAAGTGCCCCTGGGAAGATCAATGACCGCTGTAAGCAGGTTAGCTGAGCCATTCATCAACCCGCATCACCCGACGTTGACCATATGGGGGAGACAGTGATGTGAATTGCCGAGAGTTGGCAGATTCAGCTACAAAAACGGCCGGACATGTTGTGTCTCTCGATGACACAGTTCGGTAACCTGACATATTATCTCTCTCAACGTGACAGTTCGGTGTCCTGACGTTTCGGTGACCTGACATGTTGTGTCTCCCCACGCCATAGCTCGGCGACCTAACATGTTGTGTCTCCCCACGTCAAACCTCGGTGACCTAACATGTTGTGTCTCCCCACGTCATAGCTCGGCGACCTAACATGTTGTGTCTCCCCACGTCAAACCTCGGTGACCTAACATGTTGTGTCTCCCCACGTCATAGCTCGGCGACCTAACATGTTGTGTCTCCCCACGCCATAGCTCGGCGACCTAACATGTTGTGTCTCCCACGCCAAACCTCGGCGACCTAACATGTTGTGTCTCCCCACGCCATAGCTCGGCGACCTAACATGTTGTGTCTCCCCACGCCATAGCTCGGCGACCTGACATGTTGTGTCTCCCCACGTCAAACCTCGGTGAACTTTGTCCCCCCGCCATAGCTCGGCGACCTAACATGTTGTGTCTCCCCACGTCAAACCTCGGTGAACTAACATGTTGTGTCTCCCCACGCAAACTCGGCGACCTAACATGTTGTGTCTCCCCACGTCAACTCGGCGACCTAACATGTTGTGTCTCCCCACGCCATAGCTCGGCGACCTAACATGTCGGCGACCTACATGTTGTGTCTCCCCACGTCAAACCTCGGACCTAACATGTTGTGTCTCCCCACGCCATAGCTCGGCGACTAACATGTTGTGTCTCCCCACGTCAAACCCGGTACGCTAACATGTTGTGTCTCCCCACGCCATACTCGGCGGCCTAACATGTTGCGTCTCCCCACGTCAAACCTCGGCGACCTAACATGTTGTGTCTCCCCACGTCAAACCTCGGCGACCACATTCCCCACGCAACCTCGCACCTAACATGTTGTGTCTCCCCACCATGTTGTGTCTCCCCACGTCAAACCTCGGTGACCTAACATGTTGTGTCTCCCTACTTCACAGCTCAGTGACCTGATACCTCGGCGACTCAACATATTGCTCTCACCACGTCACAGCTGGCTGACCTAACATGACATACCAAAATGTATACGCCAAAATACCGGCAAAATGTGCCCCATCAGGCTTATCAGACGCGGTAGCACGCTAATATGCACCTTCCTCGTGACAGTGAAAAGCAATAGTTTTAGGGGTGCATCATTTCTTCCCCGCAGGAGCGAGGGCTAACTGGACACTGGAGTTCGCGCCAATCCGGCAGCTGAACGTGATGAATATACAATATTTGGACCAAATATAGCTTCTCGGGTACTTATAGATAATTGTGGTGATGTCGTCCGCCAGTACCGAGAAAAGCAGCCAACACCCAACCGAATAAATCGACAATCCCTGCAACACCGACTGTCGCCAGCCGCCACCTTCACTTCAAACAGCCAATCAGACCAGCCGGTGGTCTCGGTATGGGTGTTTGATCTGCGAAGATAGCCGCCCTAGTGACCCGGCACCAATCCCAGCCGCCCTGGTGACCCGGCACCAATCCCAGCCGCCCTGGTGACCCGGCACCAATCCCAGCCGCCCTGGTGACCCGGCACCAATCCCAGCCGCCCTGGTGACCCGGCACCAATCCCAGCCGCCCTGGTGACCCGGCACCAATCCCAGCCGCCCTAGTGACCCGGCACCAATCCCAGCCGCCCTAGTGACCCGGCACCAATCCCAGCCGCCCTGGTGACCCGGCACCAATCCCAGCCGCCCTGGTGACCCGGCACCAATCCCAGCCGCCCTGGTGAACCCGGCACCAATCCCAGCCGCCCTGGTGACCCGGGACCAATCCCAGCCGCCCTGGTGACCCGGCACCAATCCCAGCCGCCCTGGTGACCCGGGACCAATCCCAGCCGCCCTGGTGACCCGGCACCAATCCCAGCCGCCCTAGTGACCCGGCACCAATCCCAGCCGCCCTGGTGACCCGGCACCAATCCCAGCCGCCCTGGTGACCCGGCACCAATCCCAGCCGCCCTGGTGACCCGGCACCAATCCCAGCAGCGTCGCTGCCGGCCGCCGTCGACCGCTCATCTCTCTGTCAGATAAACTATTCAGCGTGCCGGTCGATCTGTCAATCTCCGCTGCAGCTAGACGGGTGTGCGGAGGGGAGGGGGAGGGGCTTCCGGCGGCGGTGGGCGGTTCCAGCGGCAGGTGGAACGCTCGGAATGTCACTGACGAGTGGCCAATCGGTATGTCACTGGCCAATGGCCAATGGTTAGGAAGGAATGACGTCATCCAATCTGGTGCCCGTGTGGGATAGAGGTCTCAAGTTGGCTTCCGGCGACCGTCTAACACTAGCCAGAGCGGGGGCGGGGAGAGGGGAGGGGAGGGGGCGCTAAATTGCAGCTCGTCCGGTGTGGGCAGGCAGCCGAGTCGAAGCGTGCAGCGCCAACCGTCTGAGGTGTTGCATTTGTCAGTGTCGGACCAATTTCGACAACTGGCACACACGGACCAGGGCCGAACGGCTGCCCGCTCTGGTCGCCACAGCAAAGCATTTCAATTCCAACTGGAGTTTAAACGTGGAAATGCTATGACAGCCCTAGTTTGACCTTGCGCAGTCAGAGCAGGTCACTGTGTGTCAGTCATTGACAGACAGAGCTGGTTGTGGCTGTGCATTTCTGTTTAATATGCCGGCATCTGTTTTGTTGCTGAATAACATTGCGTTTGACACGAACACTGGGGAGGGGAGGGGAGCAAATGCAAATGGGGTTAGCTGATTCTCAAAGGAATACAAGCCGACTTGCATGCTTGAGTACCAAACATAAGGAGTTTGCTTGTCATGCCGTCTTTCTTGATGCTTCACTACGTGTTCACGGTACCCTGAAAAGGACAGCATACTCGGCATACCACGTGTTCACGGTACACTGAACGATGGCATACTCACTGCCAGTCGAAATATGATGGAAATTCAGTTTAAGCTGACATTGGCGATACTTAGAGCGCTGAAGTGAATCAAACTCAGCGCCTAAGCTCGCTATTTATCACGCCGGCGGGATGGGGAGGGATGAGGCTTGGGAATGGGGGTTGGGGTGGTTGGTGGGGGGTGCGCCATCTCCACTACTCATATCCCACGCTGCGACACGCATGATTGGTACGAGAAGATAAGGAGCCAAAGAGGCTGGAAAGCTCGGTATTTTTCCGCTGTTTTTTCTCATCTGTCTTGCTCACAAGCCAAAGCGGACGTTCGGTAGACGAAGATGAAGGAAGTTAACGATTGATGCGTTTGTGAGAAATACGATGTCACGGTGGCGATACTCGGACATCAGATTTGTTACACTGCACATAGAGCGGAGGTGGCTTAGCGGCGCGTGCTGCGTGCTGCAGATGTTGCACCGTCACCATGACGCCATGAGCGGCGCGTGCTGTGTGCTGCAAATATTGCACCGTGCGTGTTGCAGATGTTGCACCGCCATTATGACGCCCTTGGCGGCGCGTGCTGCGCAGATGTTGCGCGCGTGCTGTGTGCTGCAGATGTTGCACCGTGCGTTGTTGCACCATACGCCTTGGCGCAGTGCTGTGTTGTTGCACCGTGCGTTTTGTGGATGGTGCACCGTGCTTTTATTTTTCAAATTTTTCAAATTTTGCATATGTTGCAGATGTTGCAGATGTTGCACCGTCCTCATAACGTCGTTGCTGACCGTCGTGTCGTGTTTGTCAGGAAATGACTAGCTGTGCTCCTCCATTTGGTTCTGCTCGCCTATTGGGCCTGCCCGTCCATTGGGCTCTTAATTGGTGTTTTGCAGGCTTTGAAGGTGCCTTGGAACCCCTACACCGCTCTGTTCCTACACCGCTTGTAAACCTGATCCTCTGCTTGCCATAATGATACTGCAAGTTTCCATGTCTACAAGGGAGAGTCGTTCTGCTGCTTGCTTTCTTTTCTATGACCAAGAATATCCAACCTGTGTCTAAGCTATGTGCTGACATGTCCGAGATTGCATCAAACAAAGGATCCCAGTGTGTATTGGCGCTCGGAATGCCACCGAGAACAGGCTGAAACGAAACGTTTTTTTTGCAACCAGATTACCTTACGGAAGCGAAACGGTTCCCATCTTTAGCCAGTATGAGTCTGGAGCGACTGAGGGTTGGTCTGCGCTGCTCCACAGATTTGTCTGGACTGGTCAATTGCTTGGTCTGGGATCACAGACTAGGACTGAGCTGGACCAGATATAGGTCTGGGATCACAGACTAGGACTGAGCTGGACCAGATATAGTTCTGGGATCACAGACTAGGACTGAGCTGGACCAGATATAGGTCTGGGATCACAGACTAGGACTGAGCTGGACCAGATATAGTTCTGGGATCACAGACTAGGACTGAGCTGGACCAGATATAGTTCTGGGATCACAGACCAGGACTGAGCTGGATCAGAGACGGTAACAGTGGCCAGAGCAGAGACCACCGCTCCTTGGACGTCATCATCCCTGCAGCTGCCTTTGCTCAGCATGAACCGAACAATACGGCGACACCAACGCTCGGATGGCTGTGGAGGAGCATTAATCATGTCGGGCGGAAGGTTCTCACGTCGACGCTGGCCGCACCGCAGAATCAGGGAACCCCATGTCGGCCAGGGAATTATCGCTGGGATATAGAATGCTGCCATTACTCCGACACGGTCGCCCGGTTGCTGTCTCAGCTCCGACTCTCAGCTCCGACACCCAGTTACTTCCTCAGCTCCGATACTCAGCTGCTGTCTCAGCTTCGACTCTCAGCTGCTTCCTCAGCTCCGACACTCAGCTGCCTTCTCAGCTCCGATACTCAGCTTCTGTCTCAGCTTCGACTCTCAGCTGCTTCCTCAGCTGCGACACTCAGTTGCTGCCCTCAGATCCGACACTCGGCTGCCTTCTGCCGACGTCATCAGGCTGGTCGCCGACTGGCGGCTCAATGCTGATGTGTTGTCCACCAGTCTCAGTTAAGTGCTGCGCGTGCAGGCCGGACCGACACTCCGCAGACGCTCTGTCAGCTGAGATATCCCGACAGTCCGCAGACGCTCTGTCAGCTGAGATATCCCGACAGTCCGCAGACGCTCTGTCAGCTGAGATATCCCGACAGTCCGCAGACGCTCTGTCAGCTGAGATATCCCGACAGTCCGCAGACGCTCCGTCAGCTGAGATATCCCCGACAGTCCGCAGACGCTCCGTCAGCTGAGATATCCCGACACTCCGCAGACGCTCTGTCAGCTGAGATATCCCGACAGTCCGCAGACGCTCTGTCAGCTGAGATATCCCGACAGTCCGCAGACGCTCCGTCAGCTGAGATATCCCGACACTCCGCAGACGCTCTGTCAGCTGAGATATCCCGACAGTCCGCAGACGCTCTGTCAGCTGAGATATCCCGACAGTCCGCAGACGCTCTGTCAGCTGAGATATCCCGACAGTCCGCAGACGCTCTGTCAGCTGAGATATCCCGACAGTCCGCAGACGCTCTGTCAGCTGAGATATCCCGACAGTCCGCAGACGCTCTGTCAGCTGAGATATCCCGACAGTCCGCAGACGCTCTGTCAGCTGAGATATCCCGACAGTCCGCAGACGCTCTGTCAGCTGAGATATCCCGACAGTCCGCAGACGCTCTGTCAGCTGAGATATCCCGACAGTCCGCAGACGCTCTGTCAGCTGAGATATCCCGACAGTCCGCAGACGCTCTGTCAGCTGAGATATCCCGACAGTCCGCAGACGCTCTGTCAGCTGAGATATCCCGACAGTCCGCAGACGCTCTGTCAGCTGAGATATCCCGACAGTCCGCAGACGCTCTGTCAGCTGAGATATCCCGACAGTCCGCAGACGCTCTGTCAGCTGAGATATCCCGACAGTCCGCAGACGCTCTGTCAGCTGAGATATCCCGACAGTCCGCAGACGCTCTGTCAGCTGAGATATCCCGACAGTCCGCAGACGCTCTGTCAGCTGAGATATCCCGACAGTCCGCAGACGCTCTGTCAGCTGAGATATCCCGACAGTCCGCAGACGCTCTGTCAGCTGAGATATCCCGACAGTCCGCAGACGCTCTGTCAGCTGAGATATCTCGACAGTCCGCAGACGCTCTGTCAGCTGAGATATCCCGACAGTCCGCAGACGCTCTGTCAGCTGAATATCCCGACAGTCCGCAGACGCTTGTCAGCTGAGATATCTCGACAGTCCGCAGACGCTCTGTCAGCTGAGATATCCCGACAGTCCGCAGACGCTCTGTCAGCTGAGATATCCCGACAGTCCGCAGACGCTCTGTCAGCTGAGATATCCCGACAGTCCGCAGACGCTCTGTCAGCTGAGATATCCCGACAGTCCGCAGACGCTCTGTCAGCTGAGATATCCCGACAGTCCGCAGACCTCTGTCACTGAGATATCCCGACAGTCCGCAGACGCTCTGTCAGCTGAGATATCCCGACAGTCCGCAGACGCTCTGTCAGCTGAGATATCCCGACAGTCCGCAGACGCTCTGTCAGCTGAGATATCCCGACAGTCCGCAGACGCTCTGTCAGCTGAGATATCCCGACAGTCCGCAGACGCTCTGTCAGCTGAGATATCCCGACAGTCCGCAGACGCTCTGTCAGCTGAGATATCCCGACAGTCCGCAGACGCTCTGTCAGCTGAGATATCCCGACAGTCCGCAGACGCTCTGTCAGCTGAGATATCCCGACACTCCGCAGACGCTCTGTCAGCTGAGATATCCCGACAGTCCGCAGATGCTCTGTCAGCTGAGATATCCGGGTGGTTGTAGAACATGCACCGACCTCGCATAATACCACCCCAAGAGCGATCCGAGTTGTTTTGTTTTTGTTAAGTATGCATGATAATTGTCTTCCAATGGATCACAAGCATAGGGATTACAGTCTGAATACTGCAGTCCTGGGTAGTGAAACTAATCCCCACGGGCTGATTCGGGGTAGGAGTGGGGGTACGATATTCAAATCATACCCATCCCCAAATGGACCTAGTTGAAAAAAACGATGGGATTGTCTTGAACGCCAAGTGTATTCAGAAAGGCTAGGTATGTTTTAGCGAGCTTCCGGGCCGTCAATTACTCTGGGTTTGATGAGTTTTAGTTAAGGTATTGATATCAAGTCAGCACTGACTTGAGCTATCACTGCGAGTGTACCTACGTTCGAAGAGCAGTAATATGGAATACGCAATGCAAGACGAACAATCGAGAAAGCAACTTTGCTTCGGTTAGTTGATTTGCATGACATCAACGGGCATTGCAATGCGAATGATAGATGCAGTCAGGTATATCAAACGGAATACACTGTGTCGCCTACACATACACACTTGATGACACCTAACTACACACACGAGACTCCAAGACTAGACACGAACACTGCAATTATTTCCATCGCACGAATGTGATCCCTTGTTTTGTTTTTATTCAGACACGATGTGGTTCAAAAGATCAACTGCGGGTTGTACAGCAATTTGTTGCACGGCCTTGGATTTTTTTTTCTTGGCAGAGGCGAAGTGCCACCCGCTAGAGGAGAGATACGTCAAAGAAAGGACTACGTTAAACCGGCTTATGTGGCATCCGGTATCACTGGATAATGCTCTGCACTTATACCGCATTGACTCGAACAGATGGAATGCGAAACAGTGTCCGAGTAATGCAAATCCTAGGAGGTACAGCCGATGTAAATTGCTCGGGTGGAAACGATGAATCAATGCGGCGAAGGTTGCCACGCTATTAATTTTATTTTTGGAGGGGGAAAATGACATTTTTGATGGCTAAAGCCGCCCCGAAGACCATCTCTATCTGGTATGCATCCAATGACTAATCTTCGACCTGATTGGGGGTGGAGGGAGGGGTCAAATCAAGGACTGAAGGGGGCAGAATATACAAAGCATATGCAAAGTGACAAGTGGCCCTTAGCACGTTCAAAGTAGCACCCCTGAATGTGGCGATGTACGTTTCGAATGAACATGCTATCGTAGTGTTCGTGTTGTGTCGCCAGGGTCGCTAGCATAAGGCTGTAGCACAGTAGTACAGCAACACAGAGTTGTACCGCAGAGATACACCTATCGGAATATATCGGCCGCACAACCACCCAACAAATGTGTGCTGAATGTGCTCGGTTCTGCGCATGCGCACATCGGCTGCACCTCCCCAATCAATACTGGGACCACTCCAAAGTAGTCCCCATATTTGCACAGGATGGGACAAGCATCGATTTGCCATTGCGTTAATCCAACACATTTCCCGTGTTTGCCTCTTTCGAACGATCACATTTGAAGCCCTAACGTTCTATTAGCTGTTCTCACAATAGTATATCGGTAAACGTCGGGCAGTTCGCCCTCACACACTCTGGTAGATAATTTGTGTGGCACACGCGAACAATGGAGGAGGCAGCGATCAACATTGAGGCGTGCCTGACCTCACTGAGATCGTTGCCCAATATTTGCCATTTACAACTGCCTGCCGCTGCCGTGCAGGCATGCATGATCTGCACCACTGAAATTCTTCGCCAGACACTTTAACATATTATTCCAGCGTACGCAACAGTGGTTTTTGATCGACACCTTGCAGTGCGAAACTAAACTCCGAGTAGATCGTGTATGCTTGGTGGGCGGCGATGTTGTTCCAGGCCGTATGTTACAGCGTGCCTAAATTATTGACAGCGCACACAAATTTCCGGGCCCGTGATAGCAGTTGGATGGTGTTCTCTTGACATGTTGAAATACAGAGGCACACACCACCTTTGCTGAAACTTTACTCCACAGTGGTGATAGCGGCACGGCACGACCGTGGAAAGGTGCGCTTCCAGGTCCTTTGTAGGATGACAGCGACGCTTGCTTGTTTGCTTGTTTGTTTGCTTGTTTGTCTGTTTGTTTGTTTGTTTGTTTGTTCATTAGGTGGGTCACGACGCACTTTATGCACGCTAATGGCGCCCCCTACACACTGTTTCGCCGGTGGGCCACGGGACCAGGACATTTTCTGAGTGGTGCGAGTGTTGAACCCGGGACCTACGATACCCAGAGCTCAACACGTTAACCATTCGGTCATCCTCACCACGCAGCGACGTTTGCCGTTTCCTTCAGCATCTTGAGAAAACACCTTGATCAAGAGATAGTTTGCATATTTGTGTTACTGTTACGCTCAACTTGTACGCCCGCCGGCGAATCACGGACCTATCGTCTGTTGCCTGGAGCAATTTAGCACTCCTTAGCAGATTTCGTCTGAAAACGAGGCGCGCACCGACATGGATATGCCAGTGCGCACCGACACGTCACTATCAAGGTTACCTCGATATAACCGCCACATCACAGTCACCACGTCACTCACCACTCACTATACCACATCACCCAACGTCACTATCACCGCACATCACTATCACCTACGGCTACCTCGACATAACCGCCACATCACAGTCACAGCCACGTCACCATCACCGCCACATCACTATCACCGTGACGTCACTATCACCGTCACGTCACTATCACGGCTACATCAATATAACGGCCACATGACGATCACAACCACATCACTATCACTACCACATCTCCATACCCGCCACATCACTGTCACCACCACATCACTATAACCGCCACATCACTATCACTGCCACATCACTATAACTGCCACATCTCTATATCTGCCACATCAGTATCACTACTACATCACTACTATTGCCACATCTCTATGCCCGCCACATCACTATCACTACCACATCGCTATCACAGCCACATCACTATCACTACCACATCGCTATCACAGCCACATCACTATAACCGCCACATCACTATCACTGCCACATCACTATTATTGCCACATCTCTATGCCCGCCACATCACTGTCACCACCACATCACTATAACCGCCACATCACTATCACTGCCACATCACTATTATTGCCACATCTCTATGCCCGCCACATCACTATCACGCGTCAGAGCGTGCCATTGACTTAGCGCCTCTGACGGCCAAACCCGTCGGCGTTTGGCCTGTCATCGTGAACTGGTGCTGGCGACAGTGGAGGCTGGCGCTTCAGGTCCGTCGAGTGTTGCTGACAGCAGCCCACCCCTACTGGGTCGGCTCCGGCCCTACCCTCCCGCCCCCTCCCCGGTCTGTCGAGTGTTGCTGACAGCAGCCCACCCCTACTGGGTCGGCTCCTGGCCCTACCCTCCCGCCCCCTCCCCGGTCTGTCGAGTGTTGCTGACAGCAGCCCACCCCTACTGGGTCGGCTCCGGCCCTACCCTCTCGCTCCCTCCCCGGTCTGTTGAGTGTTGCTGACAGCAGCCCACCCCTACTGGGTCGGCTCCGGCCCTACAGTCTCGCTCCCTCCCCGGTCTGTTGGGCGCTGCTGACAGCCGCCCACCCCTCTGGGTCGGCTCCGGCCCTACACTCGCCCCTCCCGGTCTGTTGGGTAGCTGACGCCGCCCACCTCGGCTCCTCACCCGGTCTGTGGTCCAGCCCCCACCCGGTGGCCCACCTGCCCTACAGTCTCGCTCCCTCCCCGGTCTGTTGGGCGCTGCTGATGGCCCCTCTCCCCATTCTTACCGGGTCGGCCTCGGCTCTTGCACTCGGCTCCTCAGAAGAGTGTGTCAGCAGGTTAGGTGGGCCCCACCTCGGCTCCTCAGAAGAGTGTGTCAGCACGTCAGGTGGGCCCCCACCTCAGCTCCTCAGAAGTGTCTCAGCAGGTTAGGTGGGCCCCACCTCGGCTCCTCAGAAGAGTGTGTCAGCACGTCAGGTGGGCCCCCACCTCAGCTCCTCAGAAGGTCTCAGCAGGTTAGGTGGCCACACCTCAGCTCCTCAGAAGAGTGTGTCAGCAGGTTAGGTGGGCCGAACCTCGGCTCCTCAGAAGAGTGTGTCAGCACGTCAGGTGGGCCCCCACCTCAGCTCCTCAGAAGTGTGTCTCAGCAGGTTAGGTTGGCCCTACCTTGGCTCCTCAGAAGAGTGTGTCAGCAGGTTAGGTGGGCCCTACCTCGGCTCCTCAGAAGAGTCTCAGCAGGTTAGGTGGTCCACACCTCAGCTCCTCAGAAGTGTCTCAGCAGGTTAGGTGGGCCCTACCTCGGCTCCTCAGAAGAGTGTGTCAGCACGTCAGGTGGGCCCCCACCTCAGCTCCTCAGAAGTGTCTGAGCAGGTTAGGTGGGCCACACCTCGGCTCCGCAGGACGTGACAGCAGGTCGGGTGTGGTTTGTTTTGGTGTCAAGGATTGAATTTCCCCGGAGTACACTCTGGCGGCCCTGCCTGGCCACGGACACTCGCGGGGCTGCGGTCAGCTGGCGTAGTAAACAGGAACCCGGTAATTGCTGAAGAGCCACGGCAGCCACACGTGCCCAGACACCGCCTAATCCACCTGGAATGGTCCAGCCCTTCCTCTCCCCTCTTTCATTGTCCCTCCTCATGCGTGAGCTCAGTGGGAAGTTCACACTGATATAGCTGCGAAACGTTCAGGGTAGGTTGGAACTGCCGCTCCGGTAGCTCGGTCGGTTAGAGCGCCGATCTGCACCGGTCTCCCCTGTCCTCGCAAGATAGGGCTGGAGTCGCTTCGCGCGCTCGCGTTTAGCTCCCGGCTGGGAGTGTCAGTTGGCAGCTGGCCCGATAAGGTCGGGGACGAGCTACCGGGCGGCCGTGTCGGTGCATTGACGGCACGTTAGATTCCCGATCAAAATTATGCCATTGAAATGGAATTCACTGATAGGGTGCTGGAGCCAGGGTTCACACAGCAATATCTGCTCAGTAATGGAGCAATAAATAGTTCATAAAGCCACCACCGCAAGAATCCGGACTGAATTTATTTACAAAAATGTGGCAGAACAAGTTACATAGTTCTAAGCCCAGCCTAAGATGTGAACATATGTCCCGGGCTGTCGTACTGGCACGACAATAAATTTCATTGCCTTTACTGAGGGCAACAATGGACATGGGGATTATTTTTTAATTAAAAAAGGATACTTCAGTTCTGTATGTAGCTCAATATACTTGAGAAGAACCGAAAACGAACCGAAGAACCGAAGACCGAAGACGGTTCGTTGGAGTTGCACAGTCGCTGTCACTCCGCGACCTCCTTGGTGACCACTCGCGCGCGGTAACTTCGGGACAACTGTTTCGGTTTTTATCGAATGTTGCCTTCAAAGCGATTTACACACCTCACTGACGTGTAGCACCATACGCTCGGAACCGTGGCATGTCGCTCCAACTGATTTTCGCTTGCACTTGCTCTTGCTATTTCACCGTTTCACTGATGTTACTCCCATTTCACTGTTCCACTGATGTGTGCTCGCGCTTGCTCTTTCTGTTTCACTGATGTTACTCCCGTTTCACTGTTCCACTGATGTTTGCTCGCGCTTGCTCTTTCTGTTCCACTGTTCCACTGATGTTACGCCCGTTTCACTATTTCACTGATGTTACTCGCGTTTCACTGTTTCACCGATGTTTAATATTGCGCTTGCTCTTTCTCTTTCACTGTTTTACTGATATCTACCCGTATTCTGAATGTTCGTGTACTACTGTTGGCACCAATCATCATAAGCTGTCAATCTAGCATTGTTATGGGCGCTGTATGACCGAAGCAGTCGAAGCGCCCCTAAGCCCAAATAACCAACCAATATACTTGACACCATGGCTTTTGAGGGCACAAGGAACTGGAAGTGTGGAGCTGCTGAAAGATATTGAAGACACAATGTACTTTCAGTCGGGAGCTGTTGGAGGATATAGAGGTTAAAAGTACTGTTAGTCAGAAAATATTGAGGACTATGTACTGTCAGTCAGGAGCTAGAGTATTGAGGACACAATGTACTGTCAGTCGGGAGCTGATGAAGGATATTGAGGACTGATGTACTGTCAGTCGGAGTATTGAGGACACAATGTACTGTCAGTCTGGAAGCTGCTGGAGGATATTGAGGACACAATGTACTGTCAGTCGGGAACTGCTGGAGGATACGCCGGAGTTATTTCGAACTTTCCCTGCTGCATGCAGAATATGGAAAAGGGATCCAAATTATCAGGCAGAAAACAGCGCATCGTTCTGTCGGTCAGCTATTCCGTCGGAGGCAAACGTTTCTGCCGACAACAGCCACAGGCATGCTTCGTCGATGTAGTCAGCCCAGCCACCAACACCTTACCTGTTCGGTTTGCCAACGTACGCAAGACCGTCAACTGATCGGTTTATTGCATACATTTAGGTATCGGTAAGCCAGTCAGGCGCCTTTGTTGGACGGCTAACAATCGAGGTGAAGCTGTGTGCATCACTTCAAGTGCGCAGGAGTGCTCAAGGACTAGCGAGGGACAGCTGGGAGCATACCTTCAGGTCTGCGACAGTGTTTAATACAAGTGAGGCCCAGCAGGCTGCATCTCGGTAGGTCTGTAACAGTGATCAAGGTCTAGCAAGGGTGGGCTTCACATTTGTTAGTTATTTTGGCTTTCGGGCGCTTCGACTGCTCTGGTCATATTGCGCCCAGTAGGCTTCACATTCTTCGGCATCTCTTCACATATGTAATGATTTGGATTATGCTCTGTACACTTAGCTCACGCTGAAAAAAATTGAAATTGAATTGAAGAGCTGACGCACTCGACGTGATAATTACGTTCAAATATTGCGATAACATGGTCTGCGAAGTTACATGTTGCATGCACGAGAAAACTCAAGAATGCATCTAACTGTATCGCATCACGTGTCGTTCCGTATGGCGTGGTAGGGAAACTCTAAGGGCGACAGTCGTATTGCTTGCTGACGAACATTACATCCATCTTCAGCGATTGGCGTTTGCCACTTCAGCGGAGCTGATCGTTGATTGCTGCGATGATCAACCTCATTGGAGGATAGCAACGCAAAAACATCGCCCAGCATAGAATAGTGTAGGAAAAAGCAAGTAGGTCAGAACCTCATCAATTCGAATACCCAATTATTTGATGTTGTTGGTGCATTTGTCTGCATTTTTTTGTGAGTGTAAGGCACTTCATTGCAATGCTACTGATAACCACACTACGGTGGTATGTCTCGGGCTGTTTATTCCTGTTAGTTGAAGGGCGATTTTTTTTGCTACATTCGATCTGTACCGCTTCTGACCAAAAGTATCCAAACAGGCCACAATGCTTCCACCCGCGAGCCGTTCTGCCGTTTCTGAAGTAGTGCTTGGTGTAACGCAGTTTGATGTATACCGTGGTTTGTCCGTCCCCTGAGCATAACGGCATAGTCCCGTGATGCTCTCATGTAACTGTAAATACTGTACACCCGTAAGCCAGCCGACCTGCCGGCCCGGAAATGCGACATGTTCCGTACTGCTCCGCAGCCGGCCGGGGCTTACATAGGGCCCCGTCCCGAACTAGACCAACACTTTTATAACAACGCCTGGGCCGCCGACCGCAACTGCGGAGAAGCATGTAACTGTCGCCGACGGAGCCCAGTGAACCGCCCCTGATAGTCAGATGGTCTGGACTGTTCAGCGCCGCCCGTCTGTGGATGGCTGCTGCGGGTCTGTCCAGTGACTGCCGGGTGACACTTGAGTTTCGCGATTTAGAATAATTTCGGCTGACCGGCTACTTCTGTGAACCCTTGTCCGAACGCTGAATTGGTACGCTTGCGCGAGCTGCTGTTTGGTCGTGGATTAGCGCGCCCACTTTGATATTGTTTGCACAAATATAGTGCAGAATCAGCGCTGAACACTGGGACTGGCAGTTCGCGGTGCGGGGTTCGAATTTTACGTGCCAAGAAGAAGACTTCCTTACATCGCTGTTTGATTTTCGGTTCATCCCGCGCTTTTATTTTGGCACTTGACTTCTTCCAGGCATAGTTCTTGAATGAACCCCGGCCATACTGAAGTGTTCGTTACCGCAGATTCCTTTTCTATTGATAGTATCTCTTCCAATGTAGTATTACATACTAAAGACCATAAAATGAGAATCGACCACATTGGAATATCAGCTCAAATCCGTCGTGCCGGAAACGATCTGACGTTCGTGAGAATACCCCATACCCTCTTTCTCGTTGAGATGGAAAGCACCGAGTCATCATGCTCGCAGCGTGCCTTTTTAATACTCGTATCGGCGTTACGCCCCTGTACGTGCAGTCGTACGGCTAGACAAAGCACCTCACGTGACAAAGCCATGCACTAGCTGCAGAACCTCAGCGGCAGTGGACTCCAAGCTGTACGCCACTGTGCCCTTATCCGGACGTGAAGTCAGCCGCAAAATTACCCTCATCGCTGAAGAAAACACGGCTGCCGTTCTCCGGCGGGATGCTCGAGGCCGACATCGCTCCGACGTCTCCTGTGCACAGGCGGTGACAGCGCAATTATCCCGGCGACTTTGAGCGTGTCGGGAAGCCGGCGTGGCGAGACACGTGCCCCCGGCAGAGGGCGCAGCCACCTGTGGCGGCGTCTGAAGTCGGCGTGGCGAGACACGTGCCCCCGGCAGAGGGCGCAGCCACCTGTGGCGGCGTCTGAAGCCGGCGTGGCGAGACACGTGCCCCCGGCAGAGGGCGGAGCCACCTGTGGCGGCGTCTGAAGCCGGCGTGGCGAGACACGTGCCCCCGGCAGAGGGCGGAGCCACCTGTGGCGGCGTCTGAAGCCGGCGTGGCGAGACACGTGCCCCCGGCAGAGGGCGGAGCCACCTGCGGCGGCGTCTGAAGTCGGCACGGAGAGACACGTGCCCCCGGCAGAGGGCGGAGCCACCTGTGGCAGCGTCTGAAGCCGGCGTGGCGAGACACGTGCCCCCGGCAGAGGGCGGAGCCACCTGTGGCGGCGTCTGAAGTCGGCGTGGCGAGACACGTGCCCCCGGCAGAGGGCGGAGCCACCTGTGGCGGCGTCTGAAGTCGGCGTGGCCACGTCTGCAGCGGGCGGCAGGGGTGACAGAGGTCAGGCTACCGAGACGGCCGACGGAGATCAGAGAGGTCGGGTTTGTCGGGCCATTGGGGTCACAGAGGTCACACCAGACGGGCAACACGAATAACAAGGTCGGGTCAGAGGGGCGGGATGGCCGAGTGGTTAAGGTTTTGGGCTTTGGGTACCAAAGGTCCCGGGTTTGACACTAGCGCCGCTCGGGACATTTCCCAATCCCGCGGCCCACCAGCGAAACAGTGAGCGGCGCCATTAGCCGTGAATGCGCATAAAGTACGTCGTGAACCGCCCAATAAACAAAGGTCGGGCCAGACGGACAACAGGAGTAACAGACGTCAGTCAGACAGGCGACAGTCAGAGGTCAGGTGACCACGTGACAGGCGACAGTCAGAGGTCAGGCGACAGTCAGAGGTCAGGTGACCACGTGACAGGCGATAGTCAGAGGTCAGGCGACAGTCAGAGGTCAGGTGACCACGTGACATGCGACAGTCAGAGGTCAGGTGACCACGTGACATGCGACAGTCAGAGGTCAGGTGACCACGCGACAGGCGACAGTCAGAGGTCAGGTGATCTCGTCAACAGCGCATGCTTGTGATTCTCGTCGCTGACTTCCCTTTCAGATGGGTGACCATTGTGCACGATGCATGACCACTGTGTCCAACGAATGACCACTGACCGCAATGCGTATTTGAAAGCAAACTTTGGTGAGAACGGGAGCGAAGGTGCATCCTTGCTGGAAAACGGAAATAGACAGCTGCAAGTTAGGGCGAACACGGCGAAGTAATATTCACGTGTAATGGGTGAGCTGGACATTAATGAGCGACGCCGCCCGACCTAGCACGGCACGATCGCCACGCGTTTCGCGGCTTAATACCCTCGGATTGGGAGAAGCTAGCGATTTCATGTCTGCACAATGCTAATTTTATCACATTCAAAAGTCGCTCCTTTCGTCAGACGTTCATATTTTTTGTTCATTATTTGTCAGACGCGAGACGTCAGGCAAATAATTGGTTTAATTAACGAGTGATTCCTTGAAATCGGAACGTGTATTTTAAAACGCGCAGAACTCATTCCTCAATCGGCGTAGGAAAGAACATCCGACCTCAGATCCGAGGCATTTTAAGGATCTCTACATATTTTGGTATTTTGGTATACATAGCTGGTATAAATAGCTGGTAGGTATTTATATAAAACATTCGGATCAGTCGTAGTCGCAAATTAAAACAATTTGCAGATAATGGGAGTGTGAAGTAACACTGTTTGCGATGTAATAAAGCGTTTAGAAGAAAGCAAAGGTGTGCCAAGCACGCGATGAAAGGAAACTCATTGCTAAATTTGACGGAGGCATTCAAGAGAATGTTTCCGTCCAGCGTAGAAAATGCTTCCTCGTGCGTTCCAGCGTAGATTGTTCCAGCGAATGCTTTCCAGAAGATTCGGGTCAGGCCACACTCTTGACTCCACGAGTCTTAGAGAAGCTGGCGTCAAGTACAGGAAGAAACAGGAGGTACTTCAGGTGGCAGACAAGCAAGGAAAGTCACAGAAAACAATGATTCGCCACCTCTCCGGTGGAGGCGTGCTGCCTGGTGGCGAACGCGAGGTCGTCACCGACGACGAAGCCAATCTGAACCATCCTGTGGGCGAGATACTGAGCGGCGCGAGATTCTTCACTGGGTGATGTGACGGTGATATAACGGTGATGCGACGGTGATGCGTCTGTGATGTGGCGGTGATGTGACGGTGATGTGGCAGTAATGTGACGATGATGTGACGGCGATACGTTGGTTATGTGACGGTGATGTAACGGTGATGTGCCTGTGATGTGAATGTGATGTGACGGTGATGGACTTATGACTGTGATGTGACTGTGATGTGACTGTGATGTGACTGTGATGTGACTGTGATGTGACTGTGCTGTGACTGTGATGTGACTGTGATGTGACTGTGATGTGACTGTGATGTGACGGTGATGTGGCAGTAATGTGACGATGATGTGACGGCGATACGTTGGTTATGTGACGGTGATGTAACGGTGATGTGACTGGGACGTGATGGTGATGTGACAGTGATGCGTCAGTGATGTGGCGGCAATGTGGCGGCGATGTGGCGGTGATGTGACTGTGATGTGACTGTGATGTGACCGTGATGTGACTGTGATGTGATTGTGATGTGACTGTGATATGACTGTGATGTGACTGTGATGTGACTGTGTTGTGACTGTGATGTGACTGTGATGTGACTGTGATGTGACTGTGATGTGACTGTGATGTGATGGTGATTTGGCGGCGATGTGACTGCAATGTGATGGTGATGTGGCTGTGATGTGACTGTGATGTGACTGTGATGTGACTGTGATGTGACTGTGATGTGACTGTGATGTGACTGTGATGTGACTGTGATGTGACTGTGATGTGACTGTGATGTGACTGTGATGTGACTGTGATGTGACTGTGATGTGACTGTGATGTGACTGTGATGTGACTGTGATGTGACTGTGATGTGACTGTGATGTGATTGTGATGTGATGGTGATTTGGCGGCGATGTGACTGCAATGTGATGGTGATGTGGCTGTGATGTGACGGTGATGTGGCTGTGATGTGACGGTGATGTGACTGTGTTGTGACTGTGATGTGACTGTGATGTGACTGTGATGTGACTGTGATGTGACTGTGATGTGACTGTGATGTGACTGTGATGTGATTGTGATGTGATGGTGATTTGGCGGCGATGTGACTGCAATGTGATGGTGATGTGGCTGTGATGTGACGGTGATGTGGCAGCAATGTGACTGTGATGCGACGGTGGTGTGACTGTGATATGATGGTGATGTGTCAGTTGAGACTAGACCACGGCCTCGAGGGACGTTCCCTAGGAAATATATAGTCTGGATAACCATGGAGTGTAGTCTGGATGATATATAGTCTGGATAGCCATACGCCTCCGAGGGATAGCTAAGCCAGCTCCCCAGGGATGCCACCATCCCCTACCCACGGGGATGTCGCTATCTCCAGCTCATCAGTCACTATCATACATGGAAATGATGTTGCCAACAGATGCTTGCTTCCCCTACCGCTGAGAAGGAACTCCCACGGACTGGTCTTTGTTAAGCATGGTTGACTATGGTCTTGGAGACTGGTCTCGAGTCTGTTTCTGATATTTAGACAATGGTCAATTAATGTGGAGCCATTGGCACACGCTGTTTGACTTGGAAGTCTGTTGTTCGCCTGCTTTCGCTAACTACGCCTTCATCTCGTACCCCGACCGGTTACACTTCCTCTCGTACCTGGACTGACTATACCCTCCTCTTGTTCCCATACTGGTTAGACTTCTCCCTGGATCCCGGACCGGCTCCACCTTCCTCTCGCATCCAGACCAGTTACATCCTCCTCTCGTACCCGATTATGCAACACCTGGCGCCGTTTTCCAACCAAATAGAAAGTTTTTTAAGCTGATCATGCTGATGCCAACGTATTTACCAGTGACTGTCACTGGCACCACAGCCGATCCAATGAAGGATGTACTCTGGCAACCGGTGGAGACTTGGCTTGCAGACTGGTGTATGCCATCCTCTCAGTGGTGTTTAAGCCGGGGACTCGGCAGCCAATGGGAGAAGCCGCAGCGAGTTATGCTAACTAGGAGGCTCGGCCCATCAGTTTTGGGCGCGCGCCGTCAGTTCGAGAGCCCCGTTGAGTAAGTACTACTGGGAATGACACGGGGCGGGGCAGGAGCCACGATTTAGCCACACTGGGTTCAATGGAAGCATCTCTCTCTCAGTCGAGGTCTGTTATAGAGTCGCGGCGTCGCTGTCACGTTATCGCAGACAGGCGATGGTCTAGAATGAGGTCAGCAGAATCTGCACGTATGGTTGTCGCGTCTCACCATGGATCATTGGCGTCGAGGCACGCGTCGACTGTAGTTTACACCGATGGACGTGGGAGGCGCTGACGACTAAAATGTACACCCTTAGATGTGACAGGTACCGAAGAAGATTACACCGGTATACGTGGCAGTTGCTGACGACCAAAATCTACACCGTTAGATGTGACAGGTACCGAAGAAGATTACACCGGTATACGTGACAGGTGCTGACGACTAAAATCTACACCGTTAGATGTGACAGGTACCGAAGAAGATTACACCGGTAGACGTGACAGGTGCTGACGACCAAAATCTACACCGTTAGATGTGACAGGTACCGAAGAAGATTACACTGGTAGACGTGACAGGTGCTGACGACCAAAATTTACACCGTTAGATGTGACAGGTACTGAAGGCGTTTACACGGGTAGACGTGACATGCACAGTTCGTCGCATTGGTGCCATTCTCTGTCATCGAGACTCGCATTGAAATCGGCTCCACCCAATGCTAATGTGAGGAGATTTAAGGCGTGCCCCTCTGAATAGCACACCGTCTTCTGTAAAGCGCAGGTGCTCCTCTGGATACGGCAAGCGCCCTTCTGCACAAGGCAGGCGCTCCTCTGGACAAGATAAGCTTCCCCTGTAAAGCGCAGGCGGTCCTCTGCACAAGACAGGCGCCTTTCTGCACAAGGCAGGCGCTCCTCTGGAAACGGCAGGCACCCTCGGGACAAGAGACACAACATTCGACCTTTGCGGCAGTTGCACCCATTCCAGAAAATGAGCCAGGTTTTACACTACGTTCTACTTATATCGTCTCTGAAAACGGCGTGGATAAGCTTAAATCGCGTGTTTCCTGAAATATTCCCGGTGCGTCTGTTCGCTCTCGGGAACAAAAGGCGGGCGTCATCTCGCGGAGTCGACAGCGCGGTGTTTTGTAAAGTCGGCTAGCGATCCAGGGCACAGTTGAGTGTCGCCCAGAGTGCAGTTGAGTGTCGTCGAGAGTACAGTTGAGTGCCGAGAGAGTGCATTGTTCCAAGGCGTGGGATTGCGTCGGACGCGACGGAGGCCTCTGCTGTGTGGTGACGGATGTGGCCTCTGCTGTGTGGTGACGGATGTGGCGGCCTCTACTGTGCGGTGACGGATGTGGCGGCCTCTGCTGTGTGGTGACGGATGTGGCGGCCTCTGCTGTGTGGTGACGGATGTGGCGGCCTCTGCTGTGTGGTGACGGATGTGGCGGCCTCTGCTGTGTGGTGACGGATGTGGCGGCCTCTGCTGTGTGGTGACGGATGTGGCCTCTTCTGTGTGGTGACGGATGTGGCGGCCTCTGCTGTGTGGTGACGGATGTGGCGGCCTCTGCTGTGTGGTGACGGATGTGGTGGCCTCTGCTGTGCGGTGACGGATGTGACGGCCTCTGCTGTGTGGTGACGGATGTGGCGGCCTCTGCTGTGTGGTGACGGATGTGGCGGCCTCTGCTGTGTGGTGACGGATGTGGCCTCTGCTGTGTGGTGACGGATGTGGCGGCCTCTGCTGTGTGGTGACGGATGTGGCGGCCTCTGCTGTGTGGTGACGGATGTGGCGGCCTCTGCTGTGTGGTGACGGATGTGGCGGCCTCTGCTGTGTGGTGACGGATGCTTGTGTGCGGGTGGCGGCCTCTGCTGTGTGGTGACGGATGTGGCGGCCTCTGCTGTGTGGTGACGGATGTGGCGGCCTCTGCTGTGTGGTGACGGATGTGGCGGCCTCTGCTGTGTGGTGACGGATGTGGCGGCCTCTGCTGTGTGGTGACGGATGTGGCGGCCTCTGCTGTGTGGTGACGGATGTGGCGGCCTCTGCTGTGTGGTGACGGATGTGGCGGCCTCTGCTGTGTGGTGACGGATGTGGCGGCCTCTGCTGTGTGGTGACGGATGTGGCGGCCTCTGCTGTGTGGTGACGGATGTGGCGGCCTCTGCTGTGTGGTGACGGATGTGGCCCGGATGTGGCGGCCTCTGCTGTGTGGTGACGGATGTGGCGGCCTCTGTCTGTGTGGTGACGGATGTGGCGGCCTCTGCTGTGTGGTGACGGATGTGGCGGCCTCTGCTGTGTGGTGACGGATGTGGCCTCTTCTGTGTGGTGACGGATGTGGCGGCCTCTGCTGTGTGGTGACGGATGTGGCGGCCTCTGCTGTGTGGTGACGGATGTGGCGGCCTCTGCTGTGTGGTGACGGATGTGGCGGCCTCGGTGTGGCCTCTGCTGTGTGGTGACGGATGTGGCGGCCTCTGCTGTGTGGTGACGGATGTGGCGGCCTCTGCTGTGTGGTGACGGATGTGGCGGCCTCTGCTGTGTGGTGACGGATGTGGCGGCCTCTGCTGTGTGGTGACGGATGTGGCGGCCTCTGCTGTGTGGTGACGGATGTGGCGGCCTCTGCTGTGTGGTGACGGATGTGGCGGCCTCTGCTGTGTGGTGACGGATGTGGCGGCCTCTGCTGTGTGGTGACGGATGTGGCGGCCTCTGCTGTGTGGTGACGGATGTGGCGGCCTCTGCTGTGTGGTGACGGATGTGGCGGCCTCTGCTGTGTGGTGACGGATGTGGCGGCCTCTGCTGTGTGGTGACGGATGTGGCGGCCTCTGCTGTGTGGTGACGGATGTGGCGGCCTCTGCTGTGTGGTGACGGATGTGGCGGCCTCTGCTGTGTGGTGACGGATGTGGCGGCCTCTGCTGTGTGGTGACGGATGTGGCGGCCTCTGCTGTGTGGTGACGGATGTGGCGCCTCTGCTGTGTGGTGAGATGGCGGCTCTGCTGTGTGGTGACGGATGTGGCGGCCTCTGCTGTGTGGTGACGGATGTGGCGGCCTCTGCTGTGTGGTGACGGATGTGGCGGCCTCTGCTGTGTGGTGACGGATGTGGCGGCCTCTACTGTGTGGTGACGGATGTGGCGGCCTCTGCTGTGTGGTGACGGATGTGGCGGCCTCTGCTGTGTGGTGACGGATGTGGTGGCCTCTGCTGTGCGGCGACAGGCAATACACTAAGCGTTTCACGGTGCTGCTGGTAAATCAAACGCAATTCGCATCAAGCGTGCGCTTCAATTGAGATCCGAAGGTTGACATCCCGCAGCAACGCTACAATCTGTAAACTCAATGCTTGTTTAACTCAATGCTTGTTTATTGGGTGGTTCACGATGCACTTTGTGCACATTCACGGCTAATGGCGCCGCCACGCTGTTTCGTCGGTGGGCCACGGGTTTGAGAAATGTCCTGAGTGGCGCTGGTGTCGAACCAGGGACCATTGGTACCCAGAGTCCAACACCTTAACCACTCGGCCATCCCCGCCACAAATTGTGAACACAAGAATATCCATACATTTCCACAGTTCGTGTTCATCTTTCGGTGCGCTTACTCGTGAATATCACAATCATGGTCCATCTGACGATTGGTCAGAGCCGACCAGTAGGGTTGCGGGAATCGAGGGCGGACTGGGGCGCCTGCTCCCTTAACTTGCCCTGCGATCTGACTTGCGACCGCGGCGATACAAAAACCATGGACTTCTGCTGGAAGGACAGCCATGAAGGCTGATTTTTTCTCCGTTTATTTTTTTAAGTTCTCAGGGCGTTCACCGCCGGCTTTGCGCTATTTAACTAATCTTGTTCTGTCAGAACACCTGTACGCCTATTCGAACTTTCTGCCACTCCATCGTTGACATTCCTCTTCGAATGACATTCGAGTAGTTTAGATGAAAGAGCAAAGCCATGCGGGGCGGCATGATTTCCGTCCGAGGACTCAGGAGTCAAGAACTTGCCGGCCTCCTTGTTTGACTGCTCTCCTCCATGCGATTGGCCGTGGTGGGAGGAACTGATGCTACTCGGGATTCTGAACCAGACCTGACACGGCAAATGTGCATCAAAGAACTGTAGACACAAGCAGTTGCAATTCATGTTGACATCGGTGTGATGTGTGTCTGCAACAGCCCATCCTGCACTGGGTAGCAGACGGTAGCTGCTGCTACCTGGCGGCGCCCTTCAGCCTGTACCATGTAGCATGTAGTAACAGCTGCTACCTCATTGTGTGTCTATGTCATGCCGTATTTGAACTGGACCGCTGTGCATGCCAACTCCCACATGTTTTCCTACAATGTGCACTAGTGCATATCATTCCTGTATGCATATGGATGTCATTCCTATGTGCACCCTTCATATGCATATCATTCCTGTGTGCACCCTTCATATGCATATCATTCATATGTGGTGTGTGATTCCGTGATGGGTGCATATCAATTCTGAGAGTAAGTTAACTGACTGCGGGAGACGTAATTGGTATCAAGGTAAAGCGAAAACGATTGTATTTGGTCTTATCGGCCAGGGAACATCGTGGAGCTGCTCCTCAGTCTAAACATGTAAATATGTTTAAATATAAAGTAAGGACATGGAATGCATCGCACTACAGTGATGCCCATATGAACTCCTAGCTGCGTGCCCGATCACGGCTCACGAGCTGTGGAGGGAGGGTGGGAACTGGGACCGCCGACAGACCCGGACTTAGTCATCTGTCTGCTGGACAAGCTCGTGATGACTGGCAGTAATGTGAACGGAAGTCGAACAACCGCTAAATTGACTCCTATTAGTGAAGACAAATAGCTTCCGCTGTAGGTGCAGCAGCCAGGAAAATAGTTCGTGCATCTTTCAACAGGAGCAATAAGCACCAAGATAAGCTCAAACAGGAAGACGTGAAACCAGCTAACGGAATTGGCTACCTGTAGCATATCCCAGACTCGTGCTTGCAGTTTAAATTTCCGTACCAGACACAGCGGTTATTTAGTTAGTTATTTAGTTAGCTAGTTAGATAGTGGGAGCGAATTATCTTGCGACATGCCCCATAATTTGCACTGTTTCTCTTTGGCAGTTATCTGATGACTTCATCTATTTGCTTTAATTTATTTTGCACTATTTGGAAATCACGGGAATATAACGACTTGATATAACGACCTATTTCAACACATTTTTTTTGGCGCTATGATAGCCTGTTTGCCATTTATATTAGCAAGAAATGGAATTTGTTGTAGTACGTTTAGTATACATTTTCAAGCCTTATGGTTGTCGTACGGTAGTATAATGCAACTAAAAATATGACCAAACTGGAAACGGAATCCAGGACACGCTCCAGCCGCCTTCCTTCAGCTGCAGACCAGTTTCCCCGGAGTGTTATAGAGCAGTGTGGAGCGTGTTGCTGCCACCTTCAGCTGCAGACCAGTTGCCCCGGAGTGTTATAGAGCAGTGTAGAGTGTGTTGCTGCCACCTTCAGCTGCAGACCAGTTGCCCCGGAGTGTTATAGAGCAGTGTGGAGCGTGTTGCTGCTCCACCTTCAGCTGCAGACCAGTTGCCCCGGAGTGTTATAGACAGTGTAGGTGTTCCACCTTTTGCTGCAGAACAGTTCCCCGGAGTGTTATAGAGCAGTGTGAGTGTGTTGCTGCCACCTTCAGCTGCAGACCAGTTGCCCCGGAGTGTTATAGAGCAGTGTGGAGCGTGTTGCTGCCACCTTCAGCTGCAGACCAGTTGCCCCGGAGTGTTATAGAGCAGTGTGGAGCGTGTTGCTGCCACCTTCAGCTGCAGACCAGTTGCCCCGGAGTGTTATAGAGCAGTGTGGAGCGTGTTGCTGCCACCTTCAGCTGCAGACCAGTTGCCCCGGAGTGTTATAGAGCAGTGTAGAGCGTGTTGCCGCCACCTTCAGCTGCAGACCAGTTGCCCCGGAGTGTTATAGAGCAGTGTGGAGCGTGTTGCTGCCACCTTCAGCTGCAGACCAGTTAGCAGTGAGTGTTATAGAGCAGTGTGGAGCGTGTTGCCGCCACCTTCAGCTGCAGACCAGTTGCCCCGGAGTGTTATAGAGCAGTGTAGAGCGTGTTGCCGCCACCTTCAGCTGCAGACCAGTTGCCCCGGAGTGTTATAGAGCAGTGTAGAGCGTGTTGCTGCCACCTTCAGCTGCAGACCAGTTGCCCCGGAGTGTTATAGAGCAGTGTGGAGCGTGTTGCTGCCACCTTCAGCTGCAGACCAGTTGCCCCGGAGTGCTATAGAGCAGTGTAGAGCGTGTTGCCGCCACCTTCAGCAGCAGACCAGTTGCCCCGGAGTGTTATAGAGCAGTGTAGAGCGTGTTGCTGCCACCTTCAGCTGCAGACCAGTTGCCCCGGAGTTAACTTCCCGGATTTATAGAGCAGTGTGAGCGTGTTCTGCCACCTTCAGCTGCAGACCAGTTGCCCCGGAGTGTTATAGAGCAGTGTAGCGTGTTGCTGCCACCTTCAGCTGCAGACCAGTTGCCCCGGAGTGTTATAGAGCAGTGTAGAGCGTGTTGCTGCCACCTTCAGCTGCAGACCAGTTGCCCCGGAGTGTTATAGAGCAGTGTGGAGCGTGTTGCTGCCACCTTCAGCTGCAGACCAGTTGCCCCGGAGTGTTATAGAGCAGTGTGGAGCGTGTTGCCGCCACCTTCAGCTGCAGACCAGTTGCCCCGGAGTGTTATAGAGCAGTGTAGAGGTGTGTGCTGCCACCTTCAGCTGCAGACCAGTTGCCCCGGAGTGTTATAGAGCAGTGTAGAGCGTGTTGCCGCCACCTTCAGCTGCAGACCAGTTGCCCGGAGTGTTATAGAGCAGTGTGGAGCGTGTTGCTGCCACCTTCAGCTGCAGACCAGTTGCCCCGGAGTGTTATAGAGCAGTGTGGAGCGTGTTGCTGCCACCTTCAGCTGCAGACCAGTTTCCCCGGAGTGCTATAGAGCAGTGTGGAGCGTGTTGCTGCCACCTTCAGCTGCAGACCAGTTGCCCCGGAGTGTTATAGAGCAGTGTGGAGCGTGTTGCTGCCACCTTCAGCTGCAGACCAGTTGCCCCGGAGTGTTATAGAGCAGTGTGGAGCGTGATGCTCCGATGTCCACAGCATGACGTTTTAAAATCCGCAATTGCACATACATCCGTGCTACCGTACGTATAGACACAGCGGGGTAACGACCCATGCCCATCCCCATTCCATTCCCTCCACTCCCACCCACCTTGGTTCAAGGAACAAGCTTTGAGATACCAAGCAAAACTATTTCGTGGTGTAATCGATGAGAGCTCAAAGACCTAACTTGGACGACCTACTTGTGACCTATAGCGGAGGACGTATGACCTATTTTGTACGACGTGAGGAGGGAATGGCAAAAGTAGCCTTCCTGGCGGAAAAATAGATGTGCAGCAGTGGAATAGCGTAATGAAAGGTAGTCGTAGGCCATTACGTTGTATCATATTTGGCAACTTCCCTCTTATAACAGCAATTCGAGCGAGTGAAAATACCCGCGAAGAAAGGACGAAAGTAGTCCAAGGCCACCAGCGATTGCGCGATGTCTTCCGCAGTGGAGCTTTGTGGCGAGACCGGGGCAGGGGGCGGGGACGACTTAATTAATTCTGCCAGGAAGCCGGCACACGGCCTGCTCACCACGGAAAGCGTCGGGGGATCTTTAGCGCGCTGCCGACAAGGAAGTTGCCCACATCGCCTGCAACGTCTGTCGGCCGCAGCTTGTTGGGCTCACGCTTCAACGAGGAGGGGAAAGAGAGGGGAGGGGGGGTCATGTGGATCTGTGTGAGGTCGGTACGGCGCTCGGCAGGTACAACTCGGCTCATCGGTCTCCGATGGCGCTGCGTTAGGTTTGCGCTGCCAGTTGGACTGCAGTGAAGATGACTTTGATCGTGTAGCTGATCTGACGTACTCCATGCTCCATATCTATGTGAGTAGTCCACATCCAATGCTAGTTCGATGTTGTGCATGTGGCTTGAGTGGTGAGGCGTGGGGTTGTAACGCGGCCAGTTGTTCTGATGATATTCACTAATGTTACAGCCTGAAGGGGCTTTCCTGTCGTCTGTCGAGCAATTCATACTGGAGTAGTTGTTGGATGATCCGTTATGCTCAACAACTGATCTTGAATGGGAAGTAAGAATGCCTGTGCAAAGTGTTTCCACCTAATAAGGGCAGATTTCAGTCGAAATTCCTGCTGGGTTAGTTTTGTTGGCCATCAGCGAACACGGGGCAAAAACATCCACAAATCACTGATATTTACCTATGGGTCAAAACACGAGGACTGAGTAGACATCGGTACCACTGGGTCAAGTGTTGTCCTTCTCAATCGCTCACCAAATCCTTAACGCTGAAGCAGCTACCATGTTCTGAGTCTGAACAGAACACAACGTAGTCGTATGCTAATGCTGTTGAACACTTATTTCCGGCGTACTTGGGCTAATGTGTGTTCTCAACGACAAACTAGACTTACAAGAACGCCAACACGACGTCACGCAGGTGTGTGCGTTGTCCCTAACAGCTGGGTAAGACATGGGTTGTTGGGCGGAATTGTTAGACTCTGGAGATGGACTGGCTCTCAGACGGACATGGGTTATCAGAACTCCACTGCCCGAGACGGCTGAGGAAGATGACTGTTCACTTGCCGGGATGACTGAGGAAAAGGACTGTTCACATCTGGGACGGCTGAGGAAAAGCACTGTTCACTGTCCAGGACAGCTAAGGAAGAGGACTGTTCACTGTCCAGAACAGCTAAGGAAGAGGACTGTTCACTGTCCAGGACAGCTAAGGAAGAGGACTGTTCACTGTCCAGGACAGCTAAGGAAGAGGACTGTTCACTGTCCAGGACAGCTAAGGAAGAGGACTGTTCACTGTGCAGGACAGCTAAGGAAGAGCACAGTTCACTGTCCGGGATGACTGAGGAAGACGACTGTTCATTGTCCGGGATGACTGAGGAAGAGGACTGTTCACATCTGGGACAGCTGAGAAAGACGACTGTTCACTGTCTGGGATGACTGAGGAGGAGGACTCTTCACTATCCGAGACAGCTGAGGAAGACAACTGCTCACATATTGGACGGCTGAGGAGGACGACTGTTCACATATTGGACGGCTGAGGAAGACGACTGTTCACATATTGGACGGCTGAGGAAGATGACTGTTCACTGTCCGAGATGACTGAGGAAGAGGACTGGTCACATCTGGGACGGCTGAGGAAGAGCACTGTTCACTGTCCAGGATGACTGAGGAAGAGGACTTTTCCCTTTCGGGACAGCTGAGGAAGACAACTGCTCACATATTGGACGGCTTGCATCCGGACGACTGAGAAAAGCACTGTTCACTGTCCAGGATGACTGAGGAAGAGGATTTTTCGCTGTCCGTGACAGCTGAGGAAGAGGACTGTTCACTATCCGGAACCGTTGAGGAAGAGGACTGTTACTAGTCCGTGACCGTTGAGGAAGAGGACTGTCGACTATCCGGGATGACTGAGGAAGAGGACTGTTCACTATCCCTGATTCCCTGCCCGTCCCCTCTGTCTCGTCCTTCCAACACTCTGGTGCTCGGGAGGTGGCGACCATAGAAGCCGAGCGGACGCGTAATACCATAATGTGCAGAATGTATCACGCATGAAGTTCAGAAAGGCTCGTATTTCTTGGTGCTCAATCATTGTAGAGATATTGAAAGTTAAATTGATGTTCACGATCCTGGAACGACTCAAAGTTAGAGAAATTGCAAAGCAATGTTGCGGCGTTTCGGCAATTGCCTAAGGCCGAAGCGGCACAAAATAGCTTTGCAATTTGTCTAACTTTCGGCCGTTCCTGGATTGTGAAGATCAATTTAACTTTTAGCATCTCTGCAATGTGGAAAAGGTTGGAGCATGTCTGGTCGGTCGCTTCAGTGGGCCAGTGAGTGACTTTGCTCCTGATGTGATGAAGAAAGAGGAGCGTCCGCTTATCTCTGAAAGTGGGAGACATATGGGTCCTTGCAGTGCAAAGAAGACGAAGCAGGTGACACAGAAAACCAGCACGTGCTCCTTTGTCAGTAAATATATCACACAAACAGAAAACAAGATAATCGATTTCTTAAAACACATTTACGGTGCTTCAGGTTATCTTGTATGTTGTCAAATTGGTTCCAGTTTTCGATTTTTCCTTGATCACAGCAATTACATGCATTTTTAACATGAACAAAAACGGGGATATCCACTTTGAAAGCATGACATTCTCTTTATAAACGACAGAATATAGAGGATGTTCAACATACTTTTCTCTTTGTATGACAACAGTCCGTTATGCTATGTGCTTGGATTTAGCAACATTAATAATTTGGTATTCCATAACACGACTTGTAGTAACTTCATATACAATCTTACAATGTATATGACACTTTGTTGGCTGCCGACACTTTGTTGACACTCCGACACTTTGTTGGTTGCCGTTTCGTCTCGACGACTGGCTGTCATATTGTGGCTGTTGTCGCCTGCCAATTGGATTTGGTCCACGCCGCCAGTATCGAGAGGGAATTCAACGGCGCTGATTGGCCGTGAACCTGGCGCACACTTCCGTCAGCGAGTCACTGGCGACCAATCGATGACGAGTATTGGGGCTTTATGGTGCGTCAATCTAAATGGGTTATATTGCACGCATAGCGAGCCTTCCTAAGCCCGCATCAGACCTCCGATTCGTCGTACGAATAGAAGCTATCTATGGAAGCAAGTCATCAGCTTGGGAGGTGCATGTATTATTTGAAATCCATCTCCACAAGGAAGCACAAACTGCCCCATCGTCTGTAAATCGGGAATCAATTCCCAGTAGTCCCACCAATCTAAAAGTATTCGCATCATATCCGAAGTGTCGACTGCGTTCTTCCGTACATGCTGGGCACGTCACGAGCGTATGAAGGTCATGCCAAGGTCATGGTGCACAGTCAGTGTGACATTACAACCCACACATTTCCGCTTTTCGTTTCCGAACAATAAATACCTATGTGTAGCTAGAGTGTGTCCAATTCTGAGACGGCGGCTGGCCACCTCGTCCTTTGTAGTCTGACTGAACGACGAGGACCGCAGCATTACGTGTGGTTTGTTTGTTTCAAGTTGTTGAACTCCACTCGGTCCCATCTGCCCTACCACGCCTGCGAAGGAGTGACGAGATGATTGGGTAGTGGTCACGGGCAGGAGGTGGGCGCACGCGCTTCTGCTGCACGTCTTACAGCCTGTTAGGCCAGCTTATTGCCACGGATTCCGACATGTGCTGAAGTCCAGGGAAGTGTTGCTTGTTTTTCCATGCAATGTAGCGAAATCAGTCGCGATAAAATGTCTCAGACAATGGCATGTTGGTCAAAACTGCACAATAGCAAAAGTCTGCTCAGAGATTTAGTCAGAATTGGATGTAAAACCTCGTCGTCGACCTCGATGAATGCATGGGTTTTGCTGATAGCGTCAACTCGACAGTGAAGACCGAAGCATTTGGCGGCAAGGGGAAAGATCTCATGGTGGATCTTCTAACAATAGATATACCTGCACCAATGTCAGTCTTCGAGTCATCGGTAAATGTGACTATATAACCATTATATGCCGAAGTAATGTGTTCTAATAAACGTGACAGTAGCTCTTGTTTTGTCATGTCACGTTTTCTCTCGGTACCGAGGGGATGATATCCATGAGGGGGAATCAGCTCCCACGAGGAGTAGTTATTTGTTCACACTGTTTATCATTTGCAGTCGGAATCCCATTTGAATCGGGAGCGACCTCATGCTCACGGAGTAAGGCGTTCATCTTAACGTGATCACGCAGAACCACATACGTGTCACGAGAGAACACCGCTGGATATGATGGATGTATCGGAAACTGACGTATTTTGCAAGCGTAGCAAAAGCCGAGCATTTCATGTTTCATGTACAAGGGTGGTTCGCGAGCATCCGCTAGTAGGCTGACCGTTGGGGATGTAAGAAATGTTCCAGCAAATATTATTAACGCACGATGGTGTACTAGATCTAGTATTCTCTTAGTGGAAGCACATGCATTGTGATGTATATATATATATATATATATATATATATATATATATATATATATATATATATATATATATATATATATATATATATATATATATATATATATATATATATGTATATATATATATATATATATATATATATATATATATATATATATATATATATATATATATATATATTATCCCTAGTCAAGCTTAGAACTAATTATATTACGATAAAATTAGTTTTAACCTTAGGTGGAGTCTTTCTGTCAGTACAGTAGGACATACGAGAGACACACTTCAGTATCGTCATTGTCTTAAACACTTGCCTCCGATCATTTGTATGTGTTTCCTGCAAGCACGGTGGTGAAGCTGCACACCTACAAAACGAGCCATTCGTTCTGACGGAACGTCTTGCCCGTACAGCTTCAGCGCCATGTCCGGGCAATTACGCCGGCGTCGGAAATAATGAATTGCTGCCATTTTTCCTATGGCAAACCTGAAACCATTCTGATGTCTCCACTTCTCGAGTCGAGAAATCGTAAGTTACAGTTGTCGTTCCATGAGAGGAGTTGGTAAGCCGCAAGACCAATCGCAAAATCGGCAACGAAGGAGATCGTCCGATTGATGTTGCCAATGTCATTTATACGAAGCGATAAGAGGGATGTGCTCCAAACACTACCTTGAGGAACACCGTCAACCTGGTTGAACCAATAAGACGTCCAATTGTTCACGCGCACACGAAATTATCGGTCCGTCATAAAGTTTCTTTTTCTTCTCAAAAAGACTCTCGGAGATACATGTATTCCATAGTGATGGATCTTCCGCGGAATCTCCTGTCTCCAGGCGGTGCCAAAGCACTTTCAATGTCGAAAATCACTGCAACCAAATGCTTCATCCTCGAAAGTCAATCAATCTCAGTATCGAACCATAAAACATGGTCGATCGTTCTGCGATTTTTTTCTAAAGCCGCACTGGTTGTTGATTAAGACATTCTTTTCTCCAGGAGTCTCCAGTATTTCAATGAGTCGAGGCTGACCATTTTTTTCATTATCGTATACAATGATGATGTGAGCGAAATCGGACGATAATGGGTTGGATCATCGACCTTTTTGCCAGGCTTTAATAATGGTATGATGATTGTTTTCGCCAAGCTGGTGGGAAATATTCGACTTACCAAAGTTTGTTGTAAATGGCGAGGAAAACATGTTTTATAGGCGTTGTTAAATGCTTGGGTAAGCAGTAAGTTGTAAACAAGTCGTTAAGGTGTGGTAAAACTGACCTCCCGCTGACTAGGGTCACAGCGTTGTAAGACTGCTGGATCGGTGTGCTCACTTCGCCTTGCAAAAGCATCAGCAATACGACTCGCTACTTTGCTTGGATTAGCTATGATGTTGCGTCCAATGCTGAGAACCGGCAGAGAAACTGATGGCAATTGCCAAGAAATCTTCCTAATGCGCGATCATACTTCGGACGTCGGTGTAGTTCGGCACAGCTGCCCTATATATGTTATACTTGATGCACGCTTCGCCCCTCGTATGGTGCGCCGAGCTTGACCTTGACCTTGACCTTTCTGAATACTATGGGGAGCTCTGTTGTGCCATGACGATAAAATGCCCTGAAGGCGCATTTCCGAGTTCGAATTGCTAGGTGGCACTCCGGGGTCCACCACGGGACAGAAGTATGGCGTGGAGTACCGGATGTCTCAGTAGTTAACGGAATGGAAAGGTATGGATGCTGTGACTGGGTCAATTATAATTGAAGTTACAGCCTGTTATATACAGCCTGTTAATGATGGATCTTCAAGGTCGGTTGGAAGTCAAACTTCCACTCCCGGTTTAAATTTATCCCAGCTAATGTTGCGAAAATTCCCCCACTGTGGACGCCGACCGAGTACTGCGCCATCGCGGTAAGGCAAACATAACGAAATATAGCCACTGTCCAGCGGGTCGACGGATACCGACCAGGTGAGATGGACCAGTTGTGGACTGACTATGCTCAAGTCTAAAGTTGAGGTAGCCAAGGTATTAAGCTGAGTAGACAAGCGTAAAATGCGTCGGCGTTCCAGTGTCTAAAAGACACGGCGAATCATCGAGTAGAAAACGCACTAAGACTCGTCCTCGTGCGCTGTTATCAGCACAACCTGAAAGTGTGTGGTGTGCGTTAAAATCGCCTTGTAGAATGACCGGAGGTCCTACCTCCTCAGACTGCTCTGCCAGCAGCAGCTTGATGTTTGCGACGACAAAACCAGTTCCAGGGGGAGATGTAAAGAGGTATATGCTCACACACAGTACATACATACACTCAAAGGTCGTCGTCCAAAATATCCACGTGCTCCTACCGCTTGAATATTGGTTCGCAACTTGACCTGTTACACAAACATGCTGTGGTGTATTGCCAAGAGCACACCACTGTGTACAACGACGCCTGCCGGGATGTTCTTAGGGAAAGTCGTGTAGCTATTAAAGTTGCAAGCTGTGCTGGGCCTCAGTTTGATTTGCTGTAGGCAGGCAAACCACGCTTGGACGAGGCTGACTTAAAACTGCTTGTAAGTCGTTCACACTCGTTCGCAGCACCCTGCAGTTCCATTGCAAAATCGTTTGTAAACTAGCCATTTAAATCGCTACGATATTAAAAGTTATATTATTCGGTGAAAACATTTGTTCACACGTAATGAACACGGAGCGTCACAATAGAGCGTGTGTCTCACTCGGAACATGGAGCGTCACAATAGAGCGTGTGTCTCACCCGGGACATGGAGCGTCACAATAGAGCGTGTGTCTCACCCGGAACATGGAGCGTCACAATAGAGCGTGTGTCTCACCCGGAACATGGAGCGTCACAATAGAGCGTGTGTCTCACCCGGAACATGGAGCGTCACAATAGAGCGTGTGTCTCACCCGGAACATGGAGCGTCACAATAGAGCGTGTGTCTCACTCGGAACATGGAGCGTCACAATAGAGCGTGTGTCTCACCCGGAACATGGAGCGTCACAATAGAGCGTGTGTCTCACTCGGAACATGGAGCGTCACAATAGAGCGTGTGTCTCACTCGGAACATGGAGCGTCACAATAGAGCGTGTGTCTCACTCGGAACATGGAGCGTCACAATAGAGCGTGTGTCTCACCCGGAACATGGAGCGTCACAATAGAGCGTGTGTCTCACCCGGAACATGGAGCGTCACAATAGAGCGTGTGTCTCACTCGGAACATGGAGCGTCACAATAGAGCGTGTGTCTCACTCGGAACATGGAGCGTCACAATAGAGCGTGTGTCTCACACTCACTCGGAACATGGAGCGTCACAATAGAGCGTGTGTCTCACTCGGAACATGGAGCGTCACAATAGAGCGTGTGTCTCACCCGGAACATGGAGCGTCACAATAGAGCGTGTGTCTCACCCGGAACATGGAGCGTCACAATAGAGCGTGTGTCTCACCCGGAACATGGAGGGTCACAATAGAGCGTGTGTCTCACTCGGAACATGGAGCGTCACAATAGAGCGTGTGTCTCACTCGGAACATGGAGCGTCACAATAGAGCGTGTGTCTCACCCGGAACATGGAGCGTCACAATAGCACGTCTTAATCACTCAGAACGCTGATGGTCACAATAGCGCAGTTTCATCCGTCAGAACACCGAGCGTCACAATAACACGACCTCCTCACTCAGAACTCGGTGGGTCACAATATCGCCACTGCCTGAATCGGTCGCTTGATCGAACACAAAGAGCAGCTATTTTCCAGGGGTGTCGTACTTTTGGTGCGGAACTGGCTTCTCGAAAACTGATCTTTTTCGTGTTCGTGCCTGGCGTCTTCAAGATTGAAAATGAAGCCCACGTGATTTCCTCGATACGTTTGGGATCCATTTGGAGAACATCTCCCGACCAAATTGAATGTATGACACCAATTCTCGCAAAGTTTGCTAATGCCTCGCCTCATTAACACGCGCCCCGGAGGGCCTCTGCAAACTACCGTGCATCCAATCAAAGAATGAACATGACGATAATAAATCCACACTCCATGCTCTTAGAACAGCTGTTAATCCGGCCGTCATTCCCTGCGACCGTTAAGAGAATGACACGTCATTTCACGAAGCTCACATGTGCGCAGTGGGCGAACGCCAGCCGCGCCCGGAGGCAATTTGCCGCCCACCATATTGGCGGTCACGTGGGGGGGGGGACTGGTGCGGCGGAACTGGGCCACTCTGGCCACCAGACGCGACGGACCGCGCGGTCAAGAAATGCCACATCTGACCGCTCCATCCTGAGCCATCACCGTCAGATTGATCGCCGGCTCAGATCAGGTCAGGTCATGTCAGGTCAGGTCAGGTCAGATCAGGTCAGATCAGGACGGTGCAGTGCGTGCGCAATGTCTCGGCGATCCAGCGTCACATGTGCGGCGCGGCGGCTCAGATCAGGTCAGGTCATTGCAGGTCAGGTCAGGTCAGGTCAGGTCAGGTCAGGTCAGATCAGGACGGTGCAGTGCGTGCACAATGTCTCGGCGATCCAGCGTCACATGTGGGGAGCGGCGGCATCTCGCTCATTATCACCAGTTCACTTTTGTAGTACTACTATTGTCCGCCATGATCGCTAGTATCAGCCAATCAGCTTGTGAATTGTTCCCACTACGACAATAACACCAGCGGCACGTGAACGTTGTGGCGTTCAGGAGCGCCGGCTATATTGATGGTGCATATGGAATACCACACGAGGCTCTTTGTTGTTATGGAGAAAAGTGAGATCTTCGAGTGGCGTGTGAGATATTCATGGATCTATTTATGTGAGGTATTAATCCTGTGACGGTTGGGCTCGTTTACGCCTAACTCAATAGAGTGCGGGCAGATTCCGTCCCCATGTATCTCGGAATCTATCTGGCCGAGTAAAATATCGATAGCTCAGCTGAATTCTGTTGGTCTTGTTTATACACCTATATTGCTACAATGTCAAAGTTTCCCTAGTATCGAGGTTATGTGACAACAAATGCAGGAAAATTGAAGACAACCAGTTGGGACTGTTTGCATTTTACATTGGCAACGTTGCACTGGTAGGGACATAGATCATTCCTAATGAGCCAAACCACCAGTTGATATCCATGCATTAGTGTATGTGGGTGTAAGTGCATGTGTGTATGTGTGCAGTGTGTGCTTATCCCACCCCTGTCCCCTGTTTGTTTGCCCCCTCCCTTAATCATATATGCTCCTAAGTGGGCTAATTTTATGAATCCCGGAGATGTGTTGATGCAGTCTTCAGTAACTATGTGGGCCGCCTCCACTGCTTTCCTTCCAAATTTGTCTTCTACCCTAACTATTTCATGTGCCCCATTCCAATCTGGGAGGTGACCTTCCCTGTCTGCGTGTATGACTATGGCACAGGATAGCCTGTGGTTACGCAAGTCTGCCTTGTGCTCCCTTATCCTTTCTTTAACTGAGCAGCCTGCCTCACCGAGGTATACCTTTTCCACACCATCCACACGGGATGTTGTATACAGCACTATTAATATCGGATTTGTTTCTTTGTGCGGCTGATCCTCTCCTCTTCACGCCCAGTGTCATAAATACCTTTTCTTTTCTCATTCTTACTGCCCGGAGTATTGCCAATATTCTTACTGCCGATTTACCGTGGGGGCTTTAACCGGAGGCGGCGACAGGGAGTTATGCCAGGGAGAACCCCGAGACTCCTGAGTAGGGAGGCCAGTACACTGATTGGCCATTGGCAAAATATCCTGGCTCCCCATTGCCGAAAATGTTATGGTTGTTTGTTGGTAACAATCATGAATCGAAATGTTATGGTAACAATCATGAAAATGTTTCATGATTGTTTGTCCTAAATTCACTCCTCTCCATCTTGATCTGCCATTGACAGAGCGCTATACTGGTCGCGCCACTGCCTGCAGTAGCTTGACTAGGGTACGTCCTGGATATATCTCGTCACCTCCTGTATCAGCCACTACGGAAATATTCCGGCGCCACCGCCGCTTGCGATGCATTATTACCGTTTGCCCTGAATCACCACCGCCATCCTAACTTTCTGATCGCAACGTAAATGATGCCGCTGTGAGAAGACCTGTCCCATATTGTCAATTTTTCCTCTCCCTGGATCTACCATTGACATGATTGGGTTCAAAATAAGCATTTCCGTAGATTCGTAGCGTAGTATGATGAGCAGTTGAACTACAAATTGTGTTTACCTGAACTGCAAAGCAAGGAAAATATTCAGATGCATGCGCTGTTCGCATGTTTACGCAAAACATGTCGGCGGTCCCTCCAAATATTCGCTCCTGGAGCCGCTTCTGATGTAGCCACGGGGCTCACATTTTGATAGAAAGAAGAAAACAGAAAGTTAGATAGTCACCGAGTTTCATACACCTATCACAACTCGCTATGGGACGACAGGTGATAACCCACAAAGGGGGTGAAGGTTCCCTTTACCTGGGTTATCGGTGAAGGTTCCCTTCCCTTCAAACCGTTCCCTCTCTTCCGGAATAGGGTTAATAGATATGAGATACCCATGCTACACTCAGCAAGTACGGCCTTTTTGTCATTTGCCTCTGCTGCATTGACTATAGTCATAGCCTTCCGTCAGGATATCCCTCTGTACGGTTGGGTCCCCCTGTCCGTTCTAGTGCTGAATCGTCGTGCGATCCAGTATCGATACCATGTGGTATAACGACATATACAAGCAGATACGCAAATGCTTGATGTTGGATACGCGCATTATACTCCCATGAAAAAAAAACAAGTGCCATGTACTTATAGGAATGTGCTTTTAGAGGACCAACCACAAAATGTTCAGCTTTACACAGTTGTTAAGTATAATATAAACATTTTAAGTGCATTACATGGTAGACGTATAGGACATTTAAGACGAGCAGTTTGGATGACAATTTTTAAAATCCTAAGCCGTGCCTGCATTAAACCAGGTCACTTCGTCGAAAATGGAACCATTTCGTCTATTATAGCTGGCAGTCACCCAATGTTGCTAATACATGCAATATGAGAATTTCCGCTTAGCAAAGACGACTGCAGACAAAGTAGTCCCTAAGTGTGCGATTATGAAACAGATCAGTGGTACCGTGCATGGTAAGCAGCAACTGTTGGATACTGATAACCGCATGGTTCAATGCCAACTGTTAGACATGTACAACCACGTGGCTGAATAATTCCTCATCATCTTGATGTAGAACGAAACCAATGTAAACCAAATGTATAGAAAACGCACAGGAAATGGTGCAAAATATCATGGTACCAGAAATGTGATCTCTGTGCGTGACATTTAGCGCCCCTGAGCATCGAAAATAACTAAGCCTTCTTTAGTGTGACTTCCATGACTGGCGCATTGTTCCAGCCTCTTCAAACTGCAAATAATGACGAGCAGAAAGGCAATCTCGGGAGGTAAAATACATCAAGACTATCAAGGGATTGTTACCATTGCAATTACAACTTATCAGTAAATTGAATCACGTACCAAAATACGATGAACGTATTATTCGTGGTATTGTGTGCATGCGATTGAAAGCTGTGGTAACTTCTGACATGCTACCCCAGGTTGCTAGAACCTGCGAATAAGCTACTTTTGCAAACAGTGTTGTAATACAACTGCACCTGCCATTCATTAAACCACAGAAAAGGATTCCATGAGGAAACCCATGAGGTTAACTTAGCTAACCGAGCGTGGTCCAGTTTTCAGGCAGATGTTCACGGACAATATTCATGCACTCTGGGTGCTGTAGCCTATTGATAACATATTCAGTGCATGCTTTTTCACTGCAAAATAACTAATTACCAAAAGAGGTTTAATGTTGGAATGAACTGGGCTAACGATACATGCGAAGTAGCACCGCCACGACCAAAAAAAACTCACAAGGTTACGCTTTGGTAGGCCAAGCTCTACAAGCGACGTGCTGAATGAAATGAAATGGGACGTGCTTGATTAACCTGATGCACTTTGGGCGACGTGCTACGCTTCTAATCGGTGCATGCGATTGAAAGAGACTGCGCATAAGAACGCCATGTTGGCGATAATATATACTAATGCGGAATCATTCTCCAATCTAAGTGTCTAGCCATTTTTAACCTACCATTAATTTTTCTTCTCAGAGAAGTACAAATTAATCGCCCCATCGGCCGATCGGCTCTATAACTGAAAGGGCAAACAGTATCCTGAGGCGCCATCGAACTGCAACTCACTGAATTAATCCTTTTAGTTCCGGGTCGGTGGAGAACTTGCCGCTTCCGTTCGCGAGCCGACAGGAGACCGAGAGGATGGATTATGGATGAGAAATGCAGCTCTGCAGCCCAGATACATCGAGAGCCTCCGACAGAGTCGAGCGCCCGCTTCGGGAGGCACAGACAGCGCGCCCGGATGATCCGCTCTAAAGCGACGTCGCTCCATCAGGCGGAGCTCACGCGGATAGTTTGAAGTGGGACCACGTGTCCTCGGATAGTTTGGAGTGGGTGGGACTGCCGAGCCCAGAGTCGGCGGCAATTCTGCCACAGACGAACGGGTTAGCCGATACACTGTGTGTCCTCGGATAGTCTGCAGTGGGACCACGTGTCTTCGGATAGTGTGAAGTGTATGCGGACGCCGAACCTAGAGACCACAACGTGTCCTCGGATAGTCTGAAGTGTGACTACGTGTCCTCGGATAGTCTGAAGTGGGACCACATGTCCTCGGATGGTCTGAAGTGGGACCACATGTCCTCGGATGGTCTGAAGTGGGACCACGTGTCCTCGGATAGTCTGAGATGGGGTCACGTGTCCTCGGATAGCCTGAAGTGTGACCACGTGTCCTCGGATAGCCTGGAGTGTGTACAGCCGCCGAGCCTGGAAGCAGCCGTTCTGCCCCGGACTGACGGGTTGGCAGATACACTGCGTGTCCTCTGATAGTCTGAAGTAGGACCTCGTGTCCTCGGATAGTCTGAGATGGGACCACGTGTCCTCGGATAGTCTGAAGTGAGACCACGTGTCCTCGGATAGTCTGAAGTGAGACCACGTGTCCTCGGATGGTCTGAAGTGGGACCATTCATGCCCTCGGACTGCGGGTTGGCAGATAGGACCACGTGTCCTCGGTTAGTCTGAAGTGTGACCACGTGTCCTCGGATAGTCTGGAGTGTATACAGCCGCCGAGCCTGGAGGCAGCCGTTCTGCCCCGGACTGACGGGTCGGCCAATACACCGCGTGCCCACCACCGTCGTAAATCACTCGATTCGTTAGCTCCTATCTCTCTGAGACACGCCGATGCACCGACGCGGCGGTGCGTTTCGCGTTCGACCATCGGATGGCTGATGGATGGCTCGGGACGGGCCAGCAGCCTCGATTGGCAATCCGTCTGAGACGCGTCATCGCAGGCACGTTTCTAACTGTCAAACGTTTGACCTCCATTAATAATTTCGAGTTGTAGCGAAGCCGACGTTGAGTCTACTTCCGTGTTCATCTGAGAGATCCGATCCGACGACGGCCGACTGTCACGCTGTTCGAACCTCGGTATTGTTTTCTGCTTGCATCGTCCCAAGTTCATTCTTTCCCCTTCCTTCGGTCAGAATTATATGTTTTCAAAAGCAGTTTCATCGCGACGTTTTCCTTGAAGTGCACTCCTTTTTCTTCCCGAAAAGTTTGTTTTTGCGACTGAACTTAGTCGGCGCCGATACATCCAACGCAAAAGGTCAACCAGCAAGCCTTCGGCCATGTGGTCATGCTGTCATGAAGCGTGACCTGCGTGCTCAGAAGCCGGGCGGATGTCGTCAGTTGGAGGGAGGATGTCGAGCCAGATGGCTGAATGCGCCGTGTGCTGAGCATGAAGGCTGTAAAGCAAGAACTCAAGTCACGCAATACGGCATTTCTTCCGAATTCGTCAACTTGACATCGTGCTGTTCCGCTTGATGAATATGTAAGCATCTCATATTTGGCGAGTGGGCCCGCTTTTGGAACGATTGGAGTCGATTTCGATTGCACTTGGTTGCTTTTAGATCCACACGTGCCGAAATAGCAGGGCACTATTTCTACCACCAGGCTCCTCTGACGAATATGGAGAACACACCCGAAAATTGAATGCCCTGTGCCGACATGCTCTAATGCTTTCTACTTATTTCTGAAATTCGTGCATTTCTACGAATATTCTACGTAATGCCTTTGCGGCTGCCAAGAGAGTACACCTGCAGCTTTTCACAAGCTTCCATTCGTGGTATTGTGTCTGATCCTGCCTCTGATCCTGATCCTGATCCTGCACCTGGAGCATAGCAGACCCAAGCCCGCCTCTTGCAGCGTCCCTAATGGCGCCTTTACCGATATAAACATGGCCACGCTCGTGCAACGCCCCAAATGGCGCCTTCACCGATGTGCACTTGGCCCTCACTCAAGCAGCGTCTCCAGCGGCACCTTCACCTTGGTGTTGACACCTTGATATACACTTGATTCTGATCGTGTATGTCGCTTGACATCAGCATGGGTTCTGCATATCGTCTATCCAGTTCTGGACAGATTCCGTCTGCATCAAACCCTGCACATGATGTCTGTTCGCCAGGCTTTCCTTCATGCCATGACGTAGTGCCGGTGACGTCACACTCCGATATCTACCGCGGGTCCAGCTCACTTCCGGGGGGAGGGGGGTCATACCCGTGGATTGGCACCGCACACTAAGCTCACTTCGGGGCCTTCGTGGCAAAAGTCCGCGTCAGTCCCCGCGGGATATAAATAGGGACGAATATATGCACCTCAGGAAGTGTATTACTCATTGTTGGCTGGGCGCTACATGACCAATGCAGTCGATGCGCCCTTAAGCCCTAATAACTAACTAACTCATTGTTGGCTTGTCTTCTATGTGTTCACCTGTGTTCATGTCCATGTGAGAGGGGAAAAAATGTGTAGTGTCTGTGACAACGACCACCGGAGAACTAAATTTTGAGCCCTGGGCCTTTTTAGTTTTGATAGTTGTCTGAGCGACGTGGTTCGATTGTTTATCGCGAATGTACGCTATTGCTGCCGTAACCGACGCATGCTCTGATCAGATCCAGGAAGTTTGTTTGCTGAAGGACACTAAGGACTTTCAAATAACTGCACCCCTTACTGGGCAAAGATTCACCGTCCGCACCATGCGCACCGCCGATGCCCACTACTGTGTTTGCTGTACCCGTAGTTGGCGTACGCAGTTCACGCGAAAGCGGCTAAGTCCGTGTAGAGCGTTATTCATGCAGCTTCTGTGACATTGAATGCCGTTTTCCACGCTACCGTAATTAATAATGAATCATGCCTGACTGATGAATAATTAATCATTATTATTAATAAGTAATAATTAATGATAATTAATAATGAGTCTTGCACCGGAATGATGCAAGGATCCGTACTTAGCGCCATACCCTTTATTTTAGGTCTAAATTCAGTTATCCCAGACAACCTTCCGGCCAAAATTGCAATATATGCCGACGATATAGTTATATGGACATCACACGAAAACCACAAAACGCACTAGGAATACTACAAACCACATTAATACAACTACATAGCAAACTCGCCACCCTAAACCTACACATTGCACCACACAAATCAAAATGCATGATTTTCGGCTACCACAAATACACAGACTTACCACCACTAAAATCAGACCACACTCCCATCCCATTCGTCACCACAACAAAATTTCTAGGCATCAATTTAGACCCAAAACTCACTTTCCGTCCACATATCTTAGACATAAAAAAACGCGCGTCAAAAAGAATAAACATCCTTCGAGCACTATCCGGAACAAACTGGGGATCCGACAGAAACACACTCTTAGCTCTTTACAAATCAATCATTCGGCCAATTTTGGAATACGGATCCCCACTCTTCGAAAATGCGACTAAATTAGGCCTACAAATTTTAGATTCTCTACAACGCCAATCTTTACAAATAGCCACAGGAGCATACACCACTTCGCCTTCTTTCGCTCTTCACATATATAACCACATACCATAACTGAAGCACAGACTCACAGGAACACATTCAGATATCACTACAAAACACAACTCATCGCATAACACCCATGCACCCAAGCATTATAACTCCGCACCAAACGCAAACACCAACTTATGAACGCAACACGACTTAAGACTACAACAGGCTGCCGCATCCACCAACACGCAAATAGATTACACATCACACTCCCCACAGTAAAAGGACTCCCACCACCCACTGCATGGTGGAAACACCAATCACCCAAAACACACCTCCTCATCGACAAGCCAAAACACACCTACACAGACGCAGAAATACACCAACTATTCCTCCACTTTAAAGCTCAACATCCAAACCACAACATCATCTACACGGACGGGTCAAAATTACACACACAGCAGACGGGCACAGCGGCGGTGTTGTACCCGAACGCAGCACCGCGCGGGTCATCCTTCGTGCCCGTCTGCATGACACAGCATCCACATACACAGCATAATTATTCGCAATTTTCTCGGCATACTGCACCATCTACAACACCAAAATTGAACACAACATCACAGTCACAGACGCAAAATCAGCAATACAGAGCATAACACCCCACACCAAATACAAACGCCCCTCATACCCAAAATACTACACATCCACAAACAACTCACTCTACCACAACGACCAACACTACTCTGGATCCCAAGTCACCCAAACATACACGGCAACGAACACGCAGACACCGAAGCCAACACAGCCACAACACTACAACAAACCACACCCTGCCCACTTTCACAATCAGACTACTACCCCACAATACGCCAGGCAATCAACAAAGACATTTAACAAACATGGGACACAACAATCACGCAACTACACGAAATACACTAAAAACACGAACTCTGGCACACCATTAACCAAAACAATAGACAAAAAGAACGCACACTAACACGCTTACGTCTCGGACACACTGCACTCACGCACTCATACCTCTTACAACTCCCACGACCACAATGCACAACATGTCAACGAACACTCACAATTAAGCACATACTCATACACTGCACAAAATACAACACAGAAAGACAACCCATCACAAATTACTGCAACATGAACAACATCCCACTAAACATCACGACACTTCTCAACGATGACCATCCAACATTACACGAGCACCTCTTCTACTTTCTCTCTATCAAACGCCTGATCCACGAATTATGAGAAGAAAAAAGGAAAAAATGAAGACATGTTAAAAAAGAAAACAGAAAATCAACAAAAAGGGGAAAAGTGAAAAGATACGTCTAAAAAAGAAAAACAGAAAAACAATAAAAAAGAAAAAGAAAACAAAAAAATATAACCCCACGTGATATTTACTAACTACTAATGTTCTTGCATTGTAAAATCAATACTGGCGATGACCCGACCCCAACCCTCCAACTACACCCCGCCCCATGGCACCGACCGGACTGGCAAACTCTATTCTCCTGCACCAGCTCAGTTTCGACTACTACCTCATCTGCCTGCAAGACGTCTCAACTTCTCCTCCGTCTACGCGCCATTCTTCAAGTCGTCTCAACTCTCTCACAACTCGCCTCTACAAGACAACTATAATCTTCTTCACTTCCTCTCATCCGCACCACATTACTCCTCATACCCTTTCACCCCCAACAAACAACAACACAAAATACTGACACCACAAATGCCCCCCCCCCCGGAAACAGCCGACATCACCACGCGGTGGCAGGCTGGCCAAACACACATACACACACACACATCTGTATATGACATCCAAGTTGTGCACATTCTGTCATGCAAAGTAAAGATGTGTTTTGGGGCCAGCCGTCTCCACGATCGCACACAAGCTTGGTCTCCTAGCTATGAAAAAGATTGTTGGCTTTTAGAGAGAGTACAAAAGAGGGCTACAAAAATGGTTAATGGTATAAGCATAAGCATGGTATAAGCATAAGCATGGTATAAGCATAATCATATAATGGTATGTATAATGGTATAAGCAACCTGGCATAAGAGGAAAGATTAAAGAAATTGAATATGTTTTCACTTAAATATAAAAGGCTGAGAGGAGATCTCATCGAGGTCTTTAAATTTGTCCATGGTCTGGAGAGGGGATATATTGGGGAAATGTTTGAATTGAACAGAAATGATGCAATTAGAAGTCATAAATTCAAAATTAAAGTTAACCACAGCAGAACAAGGTTAAGGCAGACTTTCTTCACCAACAGGGTAGTAGAACACTGGAACCAGCTGCCAGAAAACATTGTCAGTAGCAGCACATTGAACATCTTTAAAAGCAACATAGACAATCATTATAAGAATAGAGGGCTTGCTTTTCAGTATTACATGGAGGGCTGATTGACAGATTCGGTGGGCAACTGTTTCAGTGTACAGAGTGCAACCAAGAAGGGCCCGTGTGGCTCATAGTTGCACTAATCTTTTATGTCTTTATGTCTTTTATGTCTTTATGGCATTTCTATCCCTTGTAAAAGAGCAAACTGCATATCAAAGTCGTATTGCATCATATGGCAATAGGAGCGAATAAGAAGCACAAATGCCCATCTGGTAAATCGGAAAAAACAGTGGATGTTCAGTCCTCCAATGCAATTCTCTAATAAATAATCGGCACGCCTGTGATTAACTGAAAGGTCATATTTTTATTTGCGGAGCCGTGGGGAACAGTATGCGCCTGAGAGGAAAATTGGCTGTCTATTGCAGGCAATGAATATTAATGAATGGTCAGGCATGTCGACTGTCAATGACAGGCTGCTCACCGGGGATGGATACCGTACAGACTTATTGATGAGACAATTGAGTAGCAGTTACATAGCGCTGGCAGGTAAGCGCTAATCTAGGCTGTGCTATTGTACCAAAAGCTGGAAGAATCGCCCGGCTCCAGCTCTACAATGAACAGTATACGGGCGTCATGAATGCAAAACGCTGGTTCATCTCGTGAAAGTGAGTGATGAAGTCATCCTCATCCATCTTCTACCTTTCAAACATGCTGACGCCTTACTTCCATAGCGTGGTTCATCACGTTACTGAAATGACGGCTAGGGCTTGCGACCCTCACTGAACACACTGAAGAGAAGCTCAATCATACTATCTCCGCGGCATATCTGAAGCGGACGAACTTTGGCGACGGCACCTCAGCAGGTGGTGGAGCGTCAGTACCGACAGTCCCTGTACAGACGGCGACGGTACCTCAGCAGGTGGTGGAGCGTCAGTACTGACAGTCCCTGTACAGACGGCGACGGCACCTCAGCAGGTGGTGGAGCGTCAGTAGAGATGCGAACGGCACCTCACCAGATGGTGGAGCGTCAGTACCGACAGTCCCTGTACAGACGGCGACGGCACCTCAGCAGATGGTGGAGCGTCAGTACCGACAGTCCCTGTACAGACGGCGACGGCACCTCAGCAGATGGTGGAGCGTCAGTACTGACAGTCCCTGTACAGACGGCGACGGTACCTCAGCAGATGGTGGAGCGTCAGTACTGACAGTCCCTGTACAGACGGCGACGGCACCTCAGCAGTGGTGGAGCGCCAGTACCGACGGCGACGGCACCTCAGCAGGTGGTGGAGCGTCAGTACCGACAGTCCCTGTACAGACGGCGACGGTACCTCAGCAGATGGTGGAGCGTCAGTACCGACAGTCCCTGTACAGACGGCGACGGCACCCAGCAGGTGGTGGAGCGTCAGTACACAGTCCATGTACAGACGTGAGCGCGTACTCCGACAGAATGTCAGTACCGACAGTCCCTGTACAGACGGCGACGGCACCTCAGCAGATGGTGGAGCGTCAGTACCGACAGTCCCTGTACAGACGGCGACGGCACCTCAGCAGGTGGTGGAGCGTCAGTACCGACAGTCCCTGTACAGACGGCGACGGCACCTCAGCAGATGGTGGAGCGTCAGTACCGACAGTCCCTGTACAGACGGCGACGGCACCTCAGCAGATGGTGGAGCGTCAGTACCGACAGTCCCTGTACAGACGGCGACGGCACCTCAGCAGATGGTGGAGCGTCAGTACCGACAGTCCCTGTACAGACGGCGACGGCACTCAGCAGATGGTGGAGCGTCAGTACCGACGGCGACGGTACCTCAGCAGATGGTGGAGCGTCAGTACCGACAGTCCCTGTACAGACGGCGACGGCACCTCAGCAGATGGTGGAGCGTCAGTACCGACAGTCCCTGTTGACAGACGGCGACGGCACCTCAGCAGATGGTGGAGCGTCAGTACCGACAGTCCCTGTACAGACGGCGCGGCACCTCAGCAGGTGGTGGATCGCTCAGACGGCGCGGCACCTTACAAATGGAGCGTCAGTACTGACAGTCCCTGTACAGACGGCGACGGTACCTCAGCAGATGGTGGAGCGTCAGTACCGACAGTCCCTGTACAGACGGCGACGGTACCTCAGCAGATGGTGGAGCGTCAGTACCGACAGTCCCTGTACAGACGGCGACGGCACCTCAGCAGGTGGTGGAGCGTCAGTACCGACGGCGACGGCACCTCAGCAGATGGTGGAGCGTCAGTACCGACAGTCCCTGTACAGACGGCGACGGTACCTCAGCAGATGGTGGAGCGTCAGTACTGACAGTCCCTGTACAGACGGCGACGGTACCTCAGCAGGTGGTGGAGCGTCAGTACACGGCGACGGTCCCAGATGGTGGAGCGTCACCTGTCAGACGGCGACGGTACCTCACAGATGGTGAGCGTCGTACTGACAGTCCCTGTACAGACGGCGGCGGCACCTCAGCAGGTGGTGGAGCGTCAGTACCGACGGTCCCTGTACAGACGGCGACGGTACCTCAGCAGATGGTGGAGCGTCAGTACCGACAGTCCCTGTACAGACGGCGGCGGCACCTTAGCAGATGGTGGAGCGTCAGTACCGACAGTCCCTGTACAGACGGCGACGGTACCTCAGCAGATGGTGGAGCGTCAGTACTGACAGTCCCTGTACAGACGGCGACGGCACCTCAGCAGGTGGTGGAGCGTCAGTACTGACAGTCCCTGTACAGACGGCGACGGCACCTCAGCAGATGGTGGAGCGTCAGTACCGACAGTCCCTGTACAGACGGCGACGGCACCTCAGCAGATGGTGGAGCGTCAGTACTGACAGTCCCTGTACAGACGGCGACGGCATCCTGGGGAGAAGCTACCACCAGGTGACATCGCGAGGACAATGCTTAACCTTAGGTTGCGTTTTGGAATGTTTGATTTCTAGATGGTTTTAGTTTGATGCATGTGGGTATAATGAACGACACCCAGACATGCGTTCAGCCCTGTGCGCTACACATGCTGGAGTACATGTGTGGAGGTATGCGTGCTGGTGGAAGACTGAAGACATGTGAAATAACGTGCAGAAACATGAATAATTCCGACTGGTGGTGAAAGACTGCAGACATGTGAGCTAACGTGCAGAAACGACCGCATTTACCACGTCACCAGCCTTAGCGGCGCCTGTACTGGCTGATGTCCACAGTCGGTGTTTGGTACACAGATGCCTTCGCACTCGGTTCGATAATTGGTACACCCAAGCCTTAGCGCTCGGCCCGGATGGTTGCCGGATATACTTGGCTTTTCACCGTCGACTGGATGTTTTTCTGAATAACCCAGGAAATATACGCCTGAAGGGCTTAATCACTTTACCACCAGTTTCGAGACTCATTTGCAGACGATAGCATGCCATCCTACAAGAGTTATCCGAATTATCATAAGACGGACAACTTCCCTTGTTGCATTAAAGTGACGTAGTCATTTACACATGACGAAAATTATGCAAAGCACATCAGTCCCGTTCTTAGACAGGCCTGAGGGTTTTCTGTCGTTTGGGTGTGCAGACACCGCCTAGGCTTACGTACGATAGCCGCACGTTCCCAGCCATTAGCGCCAATATTTATTCGCGCCAAATGTAGGGAGTGCTGGACTTCTCGGAGCCAAGAGAAATCGGAATTTGTAGCCCCATATCTGCGACAGGTTACGACGCAATCACGTCTCTGGTGCACCATCAACCTGGCGCGGCGTCAGTGGCGCACTTACCACCTGGCGCTGCGCCAGTGGCGCACTTGCTACCTGGCGCGGCGTCAGTGGCGCACTCGCTACCTGGCTCGGCGTCAGTGGCGCACTCGCTACCTGGCTCGGCGTCAGTGGCGCACTTACTACCTGGCGCTGCGTCAGTGGCGCACTTGCTACCTGGCGCGGCGCCAGTGTTGACCGGACGTGATGCGTTCCAACAGTATTGCATTCGTTTAATTAATTAACGCATGCCGACCAATTTTTTCTGACCTTCGTTCTACCAGGTTAAAAAAGCCGAAAGCTTTCTCTTCTCGAAGTAATTATGAACAGCTACAGACGATCTTAAAGTGAGTAACTTCCAGAAAAGTGCATCATAACGACAACACATTCTGATGCCAGCGAGAGCAGCGAGTTTCCACGAATTTCCGCTAATAACTGAGTAGCCGAGAGGTCGCAGCCAGGTGGTGGCTGTTAGTTTTTGGGCACATCGACTACTCAGTCATGTAGCGTCGCCATTCTTGCTGACAATTGATCTCAGCGTCGATTAGTCGCGGGCGAAGAGTAGCGACAGATGAGACTCGAACCCGCAATCTTTCGATTGTGAGACGGGCAGCTTACCTCTGGACTACTCGTCCCCGACGTCGCAGTGGCAGTGAGGAAGAAACGGAACTAGAGGAAGGCTGCCCATAGCTGTCGGCGATGAAGGACGCTGAGGTCGGCACGCCCCCCCCACCCCCCCCCCCCCCCCCATCGCTGCCGCCGCTACAAATGGGCGCCGGCAGCGGTCGGCGATCGGAGGCGAACCGAATCTGTATGAGACGTGCGCAAGACGCAGCGGTGTGGCTTATGAGCGGCCGCGATATATGGAGCACTGATCCGATACTCTATGGCGGGCTATAAATTACCACGGTCCGTGGCTGGCACGAAGACGGCGTGGTCTGAGATGGCCACGCCGCAGGCAGAGCTGAGATGGCCACCCCGCAGGCAGAGCTGAGATGGCCACCCCGCAGGCAGAGCTGAGATGGCCACCCCGCAGGCAGAGCTGAGATGGCCACCCCGCAGGCAGAGCTGAGATGGCCACCCCGCAGGCAGGGCTGAGATGGCCACCCCACAGACAGAGCTGAGATGGCCACCCCGCAGGCAGAGCTGAGATGGCCACCCCGCAGGCAGAGCTGAGATGGCCACCCCGCAGGCAGAGCTGAGATGGCCACCCCGCAGGCAGAGCTGAGATGGCCACCCCGCAGGCAGAGCTGAGATGGCCACCCCGCAGGCAGAGCTGAGATAATATAAGGCCGGACCAGGAAGCGGGCTGGTGGAAGGGGCAGGGGCAGAAGGCTGGAGATGGCCCCACAGACAGAGGTGAAGGAAGGGGTGAAGGAAGACGGAGTTGTTAATTTTGGAATGTGTGCTGGTCACCGGCGACCAGGACACCCCCACCCGCCACACGACACATCGGTGGATATCCACCACAACAGCTTGCCGAGCCACCCTGAGCGGAATCCAGCCGGTCGAGGCCCAGCCGAATTTGATAGCCTCCGGGAAATTCCGGCCGGCTTTCATAAAATCCGACTTCAAGCATGTTTACACAGCGACCGGCGAAGCAACTTGAAATTGACGCGGCGCCACGGGCCCGTTCTGTTTGTTCCGAGCCGCGGGCACGAGGTCACCTCAGGCCCTGCTGACCCGAGTCTGACGCAGTGACACCCCAGGACCATCCTATCGGACCCGAGTCTGACGCAGTGACACCCCAGGACGATCCTATCGGATCCGAGTCTGAAGCAGTGACACCCCAGGACCACCCTATCGGACCCGAGTCTGACGCAGTGACACCCCAGGACCATCCTATCGGACCCGAGTCTGAAGCAGTGACACCCCAGGACCACCCTATCGGACCCGAGTCTGACGCAGTGACACCCCAGGACCACCCTATCGGACCCGAGTCTGACGCAGTGACACCCCAGGACCACCCTATCGGACCCGAGTCTGACGCAGTGACACCCCAGGACCACCCTATCGGACCCGAGTCTGAAGCAGTGACACCCCAGGACCACCCTATCGGACCCGAGTCTGAAGCAGTGACACCCCAGGACCACCTATCGGACCCGATCTGACGCAGTGACACCCCAGGACCACCCTATCGGACCCGAGTCTGACGCAGTGACACCCCAGGACCACCCTATCGGACCCGAGACTGACGCAGTGACACCCCAGTACAGAGGCCACCTATCGGACCCGAGATAATCCCTTCAGTACAGGGGGCAGGGGTAGTGATGCTCCCCTGAGTACAGAGGATGGAGGGTGGTGATGCTCCCCTCAGTACAGTGATGCTCCCCTGAGTACAGAGGATGGAGGGTGGTGATGCTCCCCTAGGCGCGGAGAGCGGAGGGTAGTGATGCTCCCCTTAGCAAAGAGGGTGGATGGTGGTAATGGTTCCGTCAGTTCAGGGACGGAGAGTAGTGATGTTTCTCTCTTTCCCCTTTGATTCGACACTGGTTGGTTGAATTTACAACCGGATACAGCTAGCGAAAGTCGTGAATTGACAACAATGGTATTGGCACCTAAACATGAATAGTGAAACACTACGTATATCAGCGAAGCATTGTTGTTCAAGTATTCAGATAAACGGAAGAAATCTTCCAGTTGTGTCCAAAAACTTCGCTAAAACAGTCATTAGGTTGTATTGCAGTAGTGGGCAGACGCACATTTGTCTATGAAATCGACCAGCATAGTGCCAAGTCAAGTTATATACAATCCCGCAAAAGACACCAGCCGCCATTTTTCACAAAGCTTTTCGGGATCCCTCAAAATCATCACACCTTTAGTAAGGCACTGCAGATGATGTTTGAACTTGAGCTAAATTTGATAGCCGGCTGGTCGATCTTATCGAATATTATGCGCCTGGTTACCACTGAAACTCCGTGATCACTTCTAACTAGCGCTTTTGAACACGCTTCTATATTTTTTTCCGGGGGGGGCTGTAGCAACACACATTTGCATTGCCAAGTTGTTTGTAAGGACAGTAGAATAGTCGAAAAAAAACTCGGCCGATCCAGAAGCAGTCGGAACTCGACAAGATGCGATAGCGGGTGCGTAGCCTGCTCAGCGAATATAAGCAGATGCTGTTATGTGCTGCTCAGGACCGCTTTGGCAAGGTGCTGTTGTACACTGAAATCACAGTTACAGTCCCCCCTAGGTTTCAGCTAAGCCCCTCCAGGTCCTTTCTTCTACTGAAGACGTTAGCTACAGCTCTCCTGAGCCTGTTCCAGGGTTCTACTGATGACGTTAGCTACAGCTCTCCTGAGCCTGTTCCAGGGTTCTACTGATGACGTTAGCTACAGCTCTCCTGAGCCTGTTCCAGGGTCCTACTGACGGTGTTCCGTAGGATACAGCTTCATTGAAACGGTTATTATGATTGCTTGGCGACAATATTGCTGTCTGCTGACAAGGCCAGTCATCAGTGGTGAGATAAAAAGTCGCATCAAAGAAACGAACAGAGAGCGGCAGGGTTAATAAGTACAGTCGTCGGATGCGAAGCCCTTCAGCGGCCACCTGGAGCTTCTCCGGCCTGAAAATAGCCAACGTAAAGCTACCAGGAAGAAGAGTTGGAGAAATGGCAGTGATTAGGAAGCACATGCATGCTTGGGTGTCTGGGTTGTACGGTGTTAGCTGCATGTTGGGGTGGGTGGCTGGTCTGGGTCCGTCTGCTCGGGTTTTCCAGCCGGCGTTCACCCAGCTCGATTGATTTGAAGTTCCAAAGATGCCGCTCTGTAGGTGAATGAATGTCCGATTCGAACATTGAAAATAGAGAAGTGTTCCAATTCGGTGCTGCGGTGACTTTATGGACCAGGATCGTATTCATGAGCAGAGCTTGTTGCGCAAACCCTGACCCCACCTCTCAATACATGGATCCCAGTTCAACGGTACAATTTTGACTGAGAAATTAATGTGTCGTCAATGCACCGACACGGCCACCTAGTGACTCTTCCCCGGTCACATGAGGCCAGTTCCTAGCGGACCCTCCCAGGGTGCTAAATGCGAGCGCGTGAAGCGTCTCGAACCTCGTCTTAGCGGGACGGGGAGACCAGTGGACACCCGCGCTCTAACCAACTGAGCTACCGGGACGGCTAATTGTGCAAGCAGCCGCCCTGTGAAAAGTAACCTAGCGTAGAGGGTAGTGTAAACTTGAAGTGTGGTGAGTCAACTTTACGCCGGAACAGCATTTTTCGTCGACACGAAGTGCTGTCCAACTTCTGCAGGAGACAAGTCGCCACTAGAGACGGACGTGTCTCCGTCCCGCTGTTGAGGCACCGACAGTTCGCCTCTTCAGGCCACTCGCCCTTCCGCGAAGTAGCTGAGTCGTCTGCTGCAGAAGCATATCGAGCCAAGTTGGTTCAGAAGTCCACACACAGTTGTTGATAGGACGGCAATGCGGAGGGCATCCTGATAGCGATGTTCAAGCGTCCACCCTCAGTAGTCTGTGGGAAGGTAGTGTGGAGGGCATCCTGACAGCGATACTCAATCGTCCATCCCCAGTTGTCTATAGGAAGGTAGTGTTGAGAGCGTCCTGATAGCGATGAAGACGAATATTCCACTTTCACGCAATTTGACGTGGATCTCTGGGCGACGTAGGCGTCCTTCAGTTATAAGTGCATGCAAGATGGGTCGGGCTGAACTGAACGGCTCAATGACTGGATGTAGACGTACATTGGAGTCGCTGCACAGCTGGTTGTGGGACAGCATCACTGTGCGCGAGAACATGTCGGGCATCACAGCCTGACGGTAGACATTGCCAACGAACCAAAATGTCACATCGGGGACGAGTGGTCTAGGGGTAAGTTGCTTGTCTCACAATCGAAAGGTTGTGGGTTCGAGTCTCACCTGCGGCTACTCTTCGCCCGCGACACCAATCGGCGTGAGAGATCGGCGACGCTACATGACTCAACGGTCGATGTGTCGTAAAACCAATAGCCAACCGACCAACAGCCTGACGGTGGACATTGCCAATGGGCCAAAATGTCACATCCTCACACATACTTCTCACTATCGCAACCGTTCCCATTCAGCGGGCTAGTTGTCATTGCGCGACTTCGCCCGATGCTGGTGTGTGTCGTGTTGGGACAACAGCAAGGCTACCAGGAATCAGTGATGCCTAGTGGTGTAAATATTTTTGATTATTTTCAGTCAACCTGCCACCATCCAGAGCGAGCGAAAGGTAGAACATCCGGCAAAGTATGGCACAATGCGTTATCTTTGCTCGTGGTAGGCCGGTGTCGGACCTTCGTGACTGCCTATTAACAATCCTCGGCTCAGGGTTGGAGTACAGCACAGACGTGCAGACATGGGTGTATTTATCGTGGGGACGGGGAGGGTAAGTATCCCTTTTTCACCGACTGCCCCTCTGACTGGAAAGAGGCGCCCATCTGACTGGAACAGACAAGGCGTTCGAGTCCCCCTAAGATTGTGCGCCATGCACCCTTCTGGGCGCAAAAAACGACGTCCACCCAGCGGCGCTCGAGCGCACCAGTCCCTTAAAATTGTATCGGTCAGGGACACCCTTAAGGAGAAATGGCACCGCTGGGGGATTCCAGGACGAATCGACCAGGAACACGGATGGTTGTCCAACCTCATGTCTCAGACTGTGAGCAAAATTGGTGTATAGGGTTAGCTGATGCTCTGAATTTACCTGTATAAATTTTACTTCGATCAGATCAACGGTTCAGGAGTTATAGTCTCGGGAATTTCTTCAAATTATTGATGCATTGGGTTATCCGATGCACTTGACCCTCCTGCTGCACTTTTTATTCCGATCAGTTCAACGGCTTAGGAGTTATATCCTCAAGTATTTGTTGACGGTCACGCTGCAAGGTTACGCCCGGTGGCCGATATCTATGCTAAATATCGTTCAAAATATAAATGTCTAGATGTTTCTGAACTCGCAAAGTTTCAAGGAATCCAATTTTGGTATTATTTTCACATGTGCCAAATCATTGAAATGTTACCCATTACCTCAGGTCACGTGACAACCGGTGACCTCGATGCCCGTGACAATTTACTTTTAAGATTGATACGATGGAAAGACCAGATGTTTGTGTGGCATATAACGAATAAAGATAGTAGCACATTTGCTACGAATGTTCGTATGGAGAGCGCAAACTTTATGTGAAAATTATCGAGGATTTTACTTCTAACCCGACTAGGCCGGTCTGTCAGCAGGGCCCAAGTCAAGAATAGGTCCCTAACTCGATGGACAGGGTCCAAACGTCTGAAAAGGGCCCTCCGGCTTGCCGGAAAAGGCCCTGGGTCGTCAAAGAGGGCCCATGAAATAATGGAAGGGCCCTAGTTGTCACAGGGGACCTCGGGTCGTCAGAAAGAGCCCCTTGGCCGACGGAAGTGGCCCAAGCTGTTGAAAGAGGGCCTCCGGTATGACAGGGGAGGCCCTGAATTGTTAAGGAGGTCCCCTGCGCCAGTGAAGGGGACCCCTAACAGTTGGAGGACCCGGGCCGTCGGGGAGCGGTCCACCCTGAGGGCTAGCAAGGGCCGTAAAGATAAGAGAGGACCCGCCCAAGAGCTGGAGTGCCTTTAAGTGCTGGAAAGAGAAGCTTCAGCTGGAATTGACCTCTAACGGCTGAAAAATACACAGGCATGCGAGGGTCTGAGAAGGCCGAGATGCTCTTTGGGTCTGAAAGGGCACCTGATGGATCAACAGGACCCATGCGAGCTGAAGAGGACTAGTGAGGTCCCATCTCAGATCTGAAATTCCCCCAGATGAGGGCTAGATAGGGCTATTGGGAACTGTGATAGGCCCCTACAAGCAGGAGGGGCCTTGAGTGATGCCGAGGATCTCCTGAGAGTCAGAGAGGACTGGACTGGGATTCCTCTGATGTTGAGAGCAGTCCCTAATGGATGAACAGGGCCACCCGAGGGGAAAAACTCCCTGTTGGGTGGCAATTGAAGTAAGGAATACCGAGGGCCACCATCAGAGCTAAAATGCTTTTGAAGCCACCAGAGTTATTGATAATTATGAAGGATCCCTAGCAGCATGAGAAGGCCCTTGAGGGTGAATGGAGTTATCTGAGGGCTAAGAAGAGTCCCTATGTCAATGATGAGCTCACCACATTAGATAATATAACAAACCATGACAAGCATGACAAATCATGACAATATAATAATGACATGACAATATGACAAGCAATCGGGTGCCAATCGGAGATGTCTAGGATACCATCGATTGGGCACAACTTATCAACACGGCATCTAATATACTCATAGCCGAATCCACGATAAAGCCATCACATGCCAACACGCTTGATAGAGAAAAATGTGAAGGGGGATACAGTGCCTAAGCGAAAATGTACGACATGACAATAGCAAGATTACCAGAGCGGTCGCGACAAGTGGTCGCCGTCATACACAGCTGGCGATCGTTGTGACGAATACCGGGAGCCAATTCCAGAGCTAGAATGTCATTGCCAGCCTAAAAACTTGAGGAGTAGGGAGTTCCCCTGAGAGCCAGAGCAGACCGGACTGTGATGCTTCTGAGGCTTGGGAGGAACATCGGGAGATGAACAAAGCCACCTAAGCGCTAAGGGGAGTTCCGAGAACTGGCAATTTTTTAAAGAAATTGTGAGTCTCCTTTGTTAGTAAGTTTATAGTGAGAAATTCCTTTGTCACGAAGGAAGAGGTGGAGAAGGTCACTGCGAGTATTGCAGGTCGCTTTATGAAAGCTCTCGCCGTCAAGGGAACACAAAAATAACAAGTTTTCGCCTGGTGCTTCGCCACAAGTTTTCGCCACAAGTTTTCGCCTGACGACTGTTTTGTACATGTATTGTCGAACGGCGAGGGACGTGCCGTGAAAATGTCACGATAGGTGGACAAATACCAGCTAGACACGAGAAAGAAACAATTGGTACATGTACGAAACATGGTTTGTTATAGCAGCTACTTCCAGATTTGTGTGTTGATCTGTCTTTGGCATACAATATAAACTTTGTATCGATTTCATGCCCTGAAATATGCAAACGGTACTTCGATGCTCTTCCGACGGAACATTTTTGTGACGTGATGTGCCTCCTTATTTCTCAGTTAGAAGCATGTTTGTTCTAAACATACAATGGTTGTGTAACCATGGTGTATACATTGCCCTCATGAATCCCTATGAATCTGTATTTTCTGTGAGAATAAAAGCATTAACAGATGTCAGGAAGTGTTTTCGGCGAACTAAATTGAGGCGCTGTTACTCAGCAAAATATCTGGATATAACAAAACCCAGGCTACTGGTGTCGACCACAGTTCAGTTGAGGCCAGCGGCCACTTCTGACGTCAGTAGGCGCCTTTTATCTGATATAGGTAACAACACATTGGAGATAAAATAAGTACATTATAAGACATAAATCCACACCATGCCATAGAACACGTTTCTACGTGTTATCAAACCGCATCTTGATTTTGGACGGAGAAACGGCCAGGTTAGTAGCTCAATCTTCGAAAGACTTCAAATGTGGTAAGGTTCGCGCTCTCCAAATATGTAATTATAAAAAACGTCATTTTTAATTGCTATATATGAAGCCAAAACATGGTTCTTCAATTCTGTCAAATAAAAAAAAACATTTCACGGGCACCGAGGCCATCGGAGGTCACATGACATGAGGCCTGGTAGTAATTATTTTATTATTCATGATATATTACAAATGTTGCCAGAATTAGAATCCTTGAAACGAATTGCAAAATGTTTGGATATTTACATTTTGACTGATGTTTCACTTGGCTATCGGCCACGGGACATAACCTCGCAGGACGACCTTCCAGAAATTCCCGAGGATATACCTCCTGAACTGTTGACCTGATCAAAGTAAGTTTTGCACCGGTGGATTCAGGGTATAAGATAACCCAACTTTGCTCACAATCTGAGTGAGGAGGGTGCCGGACCCTGGTCGATCTGTCGTGGAAGGCCTCCCCCTGTGAATCGTTCCCCATTTTTCCTCCCCCTCATACACCCCTCTTGCTCCTACACCCCCACGTGTGGGGGAACGAGGAGAATGTGGCGCGCCATAATCAGGGAATATTCTTGTATCTATGTTTTGTTTTGTTTTCTTTCTCATTTTGGTGAGGTGCTAACATTTAAGCTTCGCCCACCACTATTTGAATTCATGCTTAGTTTCATCTTACCTATTTAGACCGGTAAGCCGGCCGCGGCTGGCCGCCGTATTAGCTTCAGCTGATCGAGTGCTGATCAGATGGGTCGAACCCCATCTGACAAGGGGCGGGCCCGCTCCTCCTCTGTACCTCCCGCGCTCGATATGTCATCAGTCTGGAAACGGCCTCTGCCGGGCGGCCACCAACGGCCACCAACGGCCACCAACGGCCACCAACGGCCACCAACGGCCACAGCTGGACGGGCGACCACCAACGGCCACAGTTGGACGGGCGGCCACCAACAGCCACAGTTGGCGGGCAGCCGGGCGGCCATTGACCGGGCGGCACAGTTGGCCACAGTTGGACGGGCGGCCACCAACGGCACAAGTTGGACGGGCGGCCACCAACGGACAGACAGTTGGACGGGGGCCACCAACGGCACAGTTGGACGGGGCCACAACGGCACAGTTGGACGGGCGCCACCAGGCCACAGTTGGACGGGCGGCCACCAACGGACGACAGTTGGACGGGCAACCACCAACCGGGCGGCCACAGTTGGCGGGCGGCCACCAACGGCACAGTTGGCGGGCGGCCACCAACGGCACAGTTGGACGGGGGCCACAGTAGGGCGGCCACAGTTGGACGGGCGGCCACAGTTGGCCGGGCGGCCACACAAGCGGCACAGTTGGACGGGCGGCCACCAACGGCCACAGTTGGACGGGCGGCCACCAAGGACACAGTTGGACGGGCAACCACCAACGGCCACAGTTGACGGGCGGCCACCAACGGCCACAGTTGGACGGGGGCCACATGACGGGCGGCCACACAGTTGGACGGGCGGCCACCAACGGCCACAGTTGGCGGGCGGCCCGTTGCGGGGGCCACAGTTGGACGGGCGGCCACAGTTGGCCGGACGGCCACAGTTGGCCGGGCGGCCACAGTTGGCCGGGCGGCCACAGTTGGCCGGGCGGCCACAGTTGGCCGGGCGGCCACAGTTGGACGGGCGGCCACAGTTGGCCGGGCGGCCACAGTTGGCCGGGCGGCCACAGTTGGACGGGCGGCCACAGTTGGACGGGCGGCCACAGTTGGACGGGCGGCCACAGTTGGACGGGCGGCCACAGTTGGCCGGGCGGCCACAGTTGGACGGGCGGCCACAGTTGGACGGGCGGCCACCAACGGCGGCACGGTCGGCCGGGCGGCCCTGTCGGCCCGTCCTAGCTTTGCCGGCACGATAGCGTTGACCACACAATGGCCGGCTGGATTGGGATTTGGCCGGCGGCCGAGCCAGTTTGGCCTTTCAACCGTGACTTTTAGAAAGACATTGGGAGCAAAAATGCGGCCGTCAGTTCATGCACCAAAAAATCCACTTTGTATCAATAGCTGAAAGGTTTGCTGAAACTTCGGTGCTGCCTGCAATCGAAATGCATCGTTGCGCAAGATATTTCTACACTTTTATCTGAGAGCCTCTCAAGGTTGCCTTATTGGACGTCCGGAGGCCCATCCATTTGCGAGTTTGATAGATGCTCGGCAGTCGCATCAACAAATGGTGTCTTCTGGTAACTTCAAGGACTATTAAACTTGAACTGACGAAACGATCTATCGGCGAAACCAAATCTCTGAAAACGGGGAGTTCAGTACCTTAGCTAAGTCAGTAAGACGGCCACGATTCGCATGATTTCCAAGTCGGCAGGGTCCTTATCGGATGCCGTATGCAGCATTTTGTAGTTCGTGGTTTGTAGTGAACTGACGTATGCTTAAAAAGGGTCGCTTAACATGCGTACAGGAAGGAGGGGGTGGGGTAGAATCTCCCCATGCTTCCCAATTTTCGACGATGTCTCATAAACGAGTAGGGATATGGCAACGAAATCTTGCTACCGTTAAAAAGTAACAAGAGGAACTCATGCAAAGCATACTTTTTAGAATCCGTTGGTAAATGAAGGACCTGCGACGCTGCTGAATTAACCAACCGTCCGCCAGCCGCCCTCGGTGCAGTGGGGCTAACTGAAATTTAGCAGGAAAAAATTAAATACATGTCTTCCTTGATTTATCCACGGGGACGAGTAGTCTAGGGGTAAGTTGCCCGCCTCACAACCGACTACTCTTCTCCCGCGACCAATCGGGGTGAGAGATTGGCGACGCTACATGACTCAACGGTCGACGCGTCGTAAAACCGGCGATCACCATCACTTGATTTCACCACATTTTTTTTTGGGGGGGGGAAATTCCCTATAAATGTTGCTAGCTTTCAGATATGCAGCTCGTTTCAGCACATCTCTAACACATCGGGCTGTAACATTCGATTAAAGGCAACTATCGCGTGATGTCGACTGCTGCATGGCTCGGGAGCATGTACAAATAAGCTGAATATTGGATGCCTTAAGCTCTAGGCCATGGCTGATGTTCAAGTAAGACAGTTTACGGTTTAATGTATATCACCATTGGGAGCTTACCGATGCACCTACACATCGTCGTTTCAGTTAATCCGACTGCCCGATGCTTTCAGTTTCAATATGGAGTCCTGAGATCAGCATGTCAAGTCCCGAAAGCAGTATGCCATGAAGCCCGAAGCAGTATGCCGAGTCCCGAGAGCGTCCTTCAGTCCCGAAGCAGTATGCCGAGTCCCGATAGCAGTATGCCGAGTCCCGAGGCAGTATGCCGAGTCCCGATAGCAGTATGCCAAGTCCCGACAGCAGTATACCGAGTCCCGAGAGCAGCATGTCGAGTCCCGAGAGCAGTATACTATGTCCCGATAGCTGTATGCCAAGTCCCGATAGCAGTATGCCAAGTCCCGAGAGCAGTATGCCAAGTCCCGATAGCAGTATGCCAAGTCCCGAGAGCAGCATGCCGAGTCCCGAGAGCAGTATACCATGTCCCGATAGCTGTATGCCAAGTCCCGATAGCAGTATGCCAAGTCCCGAGCAGATACCATGCCGAAGCGTATGCCAAGTCCCGAGAGCAGTATACCGAGTAAGCAGTTGCCAATCCCGATAGCTGTATGCCAAGTCCCGATAGCAGTATGCCCAGACATATACCATGTTCCGATAGCTGTATGCCAAGTCCCGATAGCAGTATGCCAAGTCCCATGAGCAGCATGCCGAGTAACAAGGTGCCGGTAGTTGTAACTGAGATATCAAATGAAATCATCAAGTACATTTGGCTACGCATCAAATACATTTATATAAGTATCAAGTGCATTTGTCTAAGCATTAAGTACATTTGTCTAATCATGAAGTGCATTTGTTTGAGCATCAAGTTCATTTATCTGAGCATCAATAACATTTGTCCAAGCATTAATTACATTTGTCTAAGCATCAACTACATTTGTCTCAGCATCAAGTAAACAGTGCAGCGCTCTGCTCAGACCCTAGGGAACAACCGTGGCAAGTGTGAACAGCATTGGCTTCTTCCCGACATCTCATTTGTAGAGAACTTCGCCACTTCAAGTTCTACTTCTCAACTTCATAGCCTTGGTGGTCACCATTCCCATCTTCGCTTCGATGCCCAGAACGAACTTCGCCAGGAACTTTCCGACGTCTCGGCACGGACCCAGCCTTGGGTCAAGCATAAGAAATTAAAAAGGCAATCTGCTCGGCACAGAAGGGTCTGCTTAGTCGTGGCAAGTGGTGATCTCCTGATCCTCGGCCGTGATTAGCAATGCCCGAGGCTGGTGCAAGATGCATGCCGACGGCGCGTGGCGACTGCGAAATACTTGGCCGTCTTCGTCCAAGAGTCATGACAAAGTCTTCGTGTCGACACATTGGAAGGAAAATTAGGTCCCATTCACTTACCACTGACAAATGGTATGAAAATAAGCACTAGTGTCCACCATTATTTACATCATTCCTGAGATTTTTAGTGATGAAAGTTAAAGTTACTAGTGGCAAAAGTTAACGTTAAGTTAATTGTTCTACACCTGTCAAGACATGGAATGAGTTAAGTTACGATACACCAGGACTGCACGGCTCAGATACAGATGCAGATACAGATACAGATTTAGGTGCAGCTTGTCAATGAGATTAGAGTGCATGGAGAGGAGATCTTTGAGTACGGGAGTGTAGAGCTGTTTCTGGCCGATTTCTTAACATATCGCATTTGCTCAATGGTCATCACTTTTATGATGAATAGGAATAGGATGAATAATAAAAAAAAAAAAAAAAAAAAAAAAAAAAAAAAAAAAAAAGAAATAGGAATAGGAAAAAATAGGAAATAGGAATAGGAAAAAAATTTAAATAAAATAAATAAGAATAGGAATAGAATAGGATGAATAGGAATAGGATAGGTAATAGAAAGAATAGAATAGGAATAGGATAATAGGAAGAAGAAGGATAATAAAAAAATAGGAAAGAAATAGGAATAGGAGAATAGGAATAGGAAATAAAAAATAGGATGAATAGGAATAGGATGAATAGGAATAGGATGAATAGGAATAGGATGAATAGGAATAGGATGAATAGGAATAGGATGAATAGGAATAGGATGAATAGGAATAGGATGAATAGGAATAGGATGAATAGGAATAGGATGAATAGGAATAGGATGCATAGGAATAGGATGTATAGGATTAGGATGAATAGAAATAGAATGAGTAGTATAGGATGAATAGGAATAAGATGAATAGGAATATGATGAATAGGAATAGGATGAATATGAATAGGATGAATAAGAAACGTGAACATAGGACCTTGGAACAGGGGAACCATGACCCACTTTATTTAGAATCTTAGCCGTTAATTTTAATGCAGTGCTGAAATGAACTGGCCTAACAGCCAACTCTGCCTCCCCCTCCCCTCCCCGCCCCTCCTACACGCTGCTGAGCGCTAGAGGACTGGACTGGGCCGAGATGTCAAAGTGGCTGCGAAGGTATTCCCATGAGAAACAAATAGCCTTCTTCAATTAAAAGAGAGCCGCTATGAGCTCCCGACGATTATGATGAATGCTGACGGCCAGTTTCAGAGCTAGGATGTTCCTGATATCCCAATAAGCTGTCTAGGACTGGGATGAGCTCCTGAGATTTCCAATCGTCCGGGACACTCCCCAGTTTGGCGTTCATTCCCGGCTTTGGCAGTCTTATTTTTTGCAAGGGCTTTGCTGAGGACTAGCTCTGATAAAGACTATCAGTATTCCTCGCAACCATCGTAGCCTCAGGGACTCCCTTCAGCTCGCAAGGACCTCTGCTAGTCACCGGGGACCCTCCGCAGCTGCTAGGGGCCGTTCACAGTTCTCGACAGTTTTTTTTTGTTCGAAGCAAATTACATGCTGAGGCCGGCCTTCAGTATTCCTCAAAGTAATAGCCAGCCCACCGGGAAGCTGTTTGGCTATCAGGCGACCTTGTTCATCCGCTACTTCAACTCTTCCACTCTTCCAACTTCAAGAGAATCACAGTTTAGTCTGTGTCTGACTCTCAGGGACCCTCTTCATCCCTCAAGACCCTCTCTGGCCTTTAAGGGCCCATCACAATCATAAATAACCCTGGCCGGCTCTCATCTTGGGGTAATTTCAGCTGTGAGATGGGCCGTCGCCGGTTCTCGTCAGTTCGTAGGAGGGGGGGGGAGTCCTGTTCATCCCTCAGGGGCCCTTCCAAATCCCAATAGCATCACAGCCAACTATGGCCCTCAGGCGCCCTGCTTATTCCTCAGGGCCTTCAGTGTTTTATTTATTCTTCAGCTGTCAGGGGCTCCTTCAGGCCGATATAGTTTCCAAGGGCCCTTTCTACACAAGCTGTTAGATGCTACCTTGATGGACCATTGCTGTCCCATGAAGGTGGTCGTCTGGAGGTCCCATCGGACTCCCCAGGGGGCGTTCCCCACCGATCTCTTGGATACGCAACTGCTTTTTAACAGCCCGGGAGAATCTATATACTTAGAAGCTCTTTCCGTTGCATGAATAATCCTCCGCTTTGGCCCAGACCATCCCCGTAGCTCAGAGACCTTTTCATCCGTGTCAGGCTGTCAGCTGCCCCTCCCCACCAGCGTGAGTCACAGCCGATCCAGTGATGCTACACGTCCGGCCCGGTGCCCCCTCATTCGGCTCAGTAGCCCTCTTTGGCGATCTATGAATTTTACGGCATTCTGGGCGCCTTTTCGAAAGTTTGGGTATGCTGCATTGGGTTAGGGGCCCCTTCCTCGGCTTGGGTTCCGCCGTCAGTTCAGGAGCCCTTCACGTTGGTTCGGGGTTTGTTTGTTGGCACCGGGCTTCATATTGTTCGATATTCCTACGTCAGCCCGGGGGCCCTTCCCTCGACCCGGAAGCCCTTCAAGTTGGCCCAGCCAGGGCTCTCAACATCTCACCGAGGACGATCTCCGATAACTCGGGGACCTCTTCACCTGCCCGAGACCCACTACGTCACTCAGTGCCCCTTGCAGGGGGCCTTCACATCGGCCCAAAGGGCCCGAACTGGTCCCGTGTACCGACGCATTGAGGACCCTTGCGGTAACCTCAAGGCGATAGCCTGGAGGGCCCCTCGGACCCTGCAGGGCTGTGGCGGCTGTCTCCTTCATCCTCCCCTTGGCTACTCCACTGTTGGCGTGTCACAATGCACCCAATGCAGGGTACAGAGGGGTGCATTTGTGGAAGCTCGGCGGTGTGGTGTGTCGCAGTGTCGCAGCACCACCGGTGTGGTGTGTCGCAGTACCGGAAGTGTGGCATGTCGCAGTGTCCGCGGTGAAGCGTGTCGCAACACCAGTGATGTGTTGTGTCGCAGTACCAGCGATGTAGTGTGTCGCAGTACCAGCTATATGGTGTGTCGCAGTACCAGCGATGTGGTGTGTCGCAGTACCTACGATGTGGTGTGTCGCAGTACCAGCGGTGTGGTGTGTCGCAGTACCAGCGATGTGGTGTGTCGCAGTACCAGCGGTGTGGTGTGTCGCAGTACCAGCGATGTGGTGTGTCGCAGTACCAGCGACATGGCATGTTGCAGTACCAGCGGTGTGGTGTATCGTAATACCAATGGCGTGTTGTGTCGCAGTACCAGAGATGTGTTGTGTCGCAGTACCAGCGGTGTGGTGTGTCGCCGATCCATCAGTGTCGCAGTGTCGCAGTACCAGCGATACGGCGTGTCGAATTGTCAGCGGTGTGGCCTGTCGCAGTATGGTGTGTCGCAATGCCAGCCAACTCAATGTGGGCTGTCAGTGAGATTGAAGCTGGAATTAAGATTGAACGGTCGTTTCAGCGACTGCCGGCACCACGGCTTTATTGCGGATAAGGCGGGAACACAAGGCGGGAACAGATGCGACGGAACGAGCTCTGTATCCGAGACGCAGCCTGTATAATTACAATTACGTCTGTGTAATTACAATCAGTATAATTGCGAGTGCCGTTAACTTACAATCAATAACACATCGGCAGTGGCGTAGCCAGGATTTAGTCCAGGTGGGCGAACATCTGAAGAGGGCCTCTACTCATACTTAGGGCTCCACTTTTCCGAAACTGGTCGGATTGCTCGCTCTTTGTTTTGAATGTGTCTCGTAGAGTACATTCACTCGTACTCGTGAAGTACATACTCGTAAAGTACCTCGGCCACCTCGTCACCGAATGTGCTCAGTGGTCTGCCATAATTGCCACCTCTACATCGATAATTAGGCAAGGCTGGTTGGAAGGACTCAAAACGTCAGACGACTATACACGCACCCTGAAAGCTGACGATGCTCTGAATGCCAATGCTGTTTTTATAAGATCATATTTATAGTTTTCATTGCGATTTTTTACCCAATTTTATGCGGATATATTGCATATATATATATATATATATATATATATATATATATATATATATATATATATATATATCTGCCAAAGCCATTTCCCACTTAATTTTGCCGCTCAGTTTCGGGGAAGCCAGCCATACATACGCTGATTTTGGCGCGCGGCGAGTACCAACTCCAGGTATGCCAGTATGCCTTCTGTTCTAATGACGCCAACATATTTATGGAAAGGGCTGAACCATATTGGAATGTCCAGCCGACAAATGGCCCACGATATTGGAAGACAATGCGTCAATAACTTCGAGCTAGATTGAACGCTCGTTGAGAAAACCATAGTCAGTGCAGTGGTGGAGATGTTTAGATACCACTCACATCTGTCGTTAGACTGTTTTAATCTTCCACAGTAGAACATCTTTCGTTTTCAAACTTCACCAGCCGGTTCCCAAGTGGGTGGTGGATCACCTTCAGAAAGGTCGAAAGCATGCATATTGAAGCCAGGCAGCACATCTTCCCACACGTGGCCACTGGAGCGCCATTACGAAGCACGCCCCCAAATTCCGTGCAGCGCGAGCACGACATTACCCGCCAATTACGCGCGCCGTGCGCAAATTACGACCTCTGATCCCGGGCCCACCATCAGCGACGCTGCTACCGATACCCGAGAGACCACACGCGGGTATAGGCGCGTCCACAATGCCGACGCGAATGGTGCTGAGACCCGAGAGACCATAGGTGTATGACACATCTACCTCGGTACGTATGGTGCTGAGACTCGAGAGACCATATGTGTATGGCATATACGCCTCGAAACGGATGTCGTTGAGATTCGAAGACCATGCGCATATGGCACGTACACCTCGATACGGATGTCGCTAAAACTCAATAAACCACACGCATATGGCATGTTCACCTCGACACGGATGTTATAAACGGTCGCAGGTCGGCTTCAACTGCTGGCCGTGAGTGGCCCTACAACAGCGGTCCTTAGCCTCCGCAGGCTGCTGATCCCATAGACGGACGTGAGCGGTTCCAGTGGAGCTCTCTTCTAACCTTTTTGTCGAAGCGTTGTGAAGCATTGCTAGCAAGCAGCGGCGGTTTTCAAAGGTGAAAAAGCTGAACGTTGTTTACCCACGAGTGAAAACAGCGTCATGTTGAAGATACATATTGTTTTGTGTGTAATGAATGCGTCTTCAAGCAACGACGAAATGCATCAATTCCTAGAGCAAACATTTTTCAGTCTGAAGAAATATTTTTACTAACATGTTACGTGAATAGATGAAAATCCTTGTTGCTCCTTGTTTACCTCGCTGACTAGAAAACCCAGTAGAGTCTCAGTTTTCATCCAGATTTAATGCACAGTGCCGAAGGATGTCGCGATCCTCCTGGAGCGGCACCCATGTCTGGAGGGGATGCTGAGGGACGGGCACACCTGGATCCCACCGATCAGCGCCGGCCTGTCAGGGGGTTAAATGCAGGCCAGATGCAGGCCAGATCCAGGCCAGATCCAGGTCAGATCCAGGCCAGATCCAGGCAGATCCAGGGCAGATACAGGCCAGATACAGGCCAGATCCAGGCCAGATCCAGGCCAGATCCAGGCCAGATCCAGGCAGATCCAGGTCAGATCCAGGCCAGATCCAGGCCAGATCCAGGCCAGATCCAGGCCAGATACAGGCCAGATGTAGGTCAGAACACCTTGAGGTGTTTGGCTGAAAAATCCGAGAGGGGAATGGAGTCAGACCTTCCCTACGTTCACCGTTCTCCGACCGGAGGCGGGGGGGGGGGACGGGGTACATGCTTATAACACCATGCCCATCTAGATAAGTTAGCGAGGTGACATGCTAAGACATATTGGCAATCTGAACTACTATCATTTAATGATTAGCCGGATCAGCGCTTGGTCTCCGAAATTCTTCGAACGTTCTTACCTTCCCCACTCGCCTGCCGCCGCCAGTTCGGATCGGCATACGACTGGGGGATTGTCTCCATTTGCCCTCGCGGTCATGCTTGATGCGAAGTGTCCGGGGACGGCAGAAGTGTGGGGTCACGCGATCAGCGACGTGTTTATGCAGACGATGCCATCTATAGCTTACCCAACTTGTCGTGGCTGAGACGTCGTCGGCCTATACGGTGGCCTTGACCTGCCATCGGCTCCCCAATGACCTTGACCTGCTGTCGGCTCCCCAGTGACTTTGACCTGCTGTCGGCTCCCCAGTGACTTTGACCTGCTGTCGGCTCCCCAGTGATCTTGGCCTGCTGTCGGTTCCCCAGTGACCTTGAACTGCTGTTGGCTCCCCAGTGACCTTGACCTGCTGTCGGCTCCCCAGTGATCTTGGCCTGCTGTCGGCTCCCCAGTGATCTCCCATGACCTTGCCAACTGTCGGCTCCCCAGTGATCTTAGACCTTGGCCTGCCGTCTACCTCCCTAGTGACCTCCCCAGTGACCTTGCTGTCGCTCCCCAGTGATCTTGGCCCCCAGTGATCTTGGCCTGTCGTCGGCCTCCTCGGTGGCCTTGAACCCAATTTCCTGATGATAACGACGACAGGTCACCTTGCTAGGATAAGGCCGGCCCAGTCACCAAGTCAGGCCAAACTCAGCGCCCTCATCAGCTCAGCTACGTCGAAAATTACGTTTCAACTTGGCTAGCTTGGGAGCTTCAGGATAACAATTCACTTACCCGTCGCTGTCCTCATTGGCAAGATCCATTCTTCGGGATTCCATCTGTTCCTCTCAGGGAGGAAAGGTGGGGGATGGTGAGAAGGAGGGGCGAAGTACAAGGAGTGGGTGTCAACGTTGTCAGGCATGGGCCAAGCCAGCAGGCGCACAGTTCTCAGTACGGCAAAAATAGCAGGGGAACATTTTGACCCTTGGTATGGAAAATAGCCGGATGCCAGCGTAGTGAAAAGCATTTTGGACGGTGAAACGCCGATTGTAGGTCACAGCCACACCTCCCGCCGCATTACAATCATCAGGGACGGGTCCCACCTGTGCCATAGCCACACCTCCCGCCGCATTACAATCATCAGGGACGGGTCCCACCTGGCCATAGCCGCACCTCCCGCCGCATTACAATCATCAGGGACGGGTATCACCTGTGCCATAGCCACACCTTCCGCCGCATTACAATCATCAGGGACGGGTATCACCTGTGCAATGGCCACACTTCCCACCGCATAGCAATCATCAGGGACCTGTCTCACTTGCTGTGCCTGCAGATACCCGTGCAGGATCACTGAGACCGCCAGCCTCCATACCAATCATTCTCGCTGCGAACGCTTCTCGTCTGCCATTAGTCACAGGAGACTTTCACAACAGGTGGGCTGCGGGGGGGGGGCACATTCACCTTACTGGCAGTACAGACCCAGGACCATGAGCTAGGCACAGCACGAGCCCAGATCCGTTGCGCAGTACTCGAATAAGCCACCACTCGTCGCCAATCTGGCGGTTTTTATGTCAGTTGTTGGACTTAAGGTAAATTCTGCCACTTTAAAACTCGGGGATGGCCTGCAAAATAAACACCTGACTTCCCCATTGTTTCAAAGTACCCAGCTGTTTCAAAAGTACCGAAGGATGCATATGCACCCTTTGGTATGCACATGCATATTCTTGTTTCCTTTCTCTCTTGCCCTCCTACATTGTCTTCTGTTTCTCTCTCTTCCTCTCTCTCCCTCTCCTCTCTCTCTCTCTCTCTATCTCTCTCTCTCTTTCCATCTTTCTTCTTTCCTTTTCTGTTCCAATCAGTTGCTTCGCTGCACCTATCTCTGTCAATGACGTGCATCTCGGGGCACGGATGAGAAAGCTAATGAAGAGCGAGGGATGAAGAAGAGCAGTGAGACACCGGGAGATAGTAATGGGGAGCGGGAAGATGAAGAAGAGCAGTGACCCAGCGAGAAAGAGGGAGATATGGGGAGAGAGGGAATGAGAGAGAGAGAGAGAGAGAGAGAGAGAGAGAGAGAGAGAGAGAGAGAGAGAGAGAGAGAGAGAGAGAGAGAGAGAGAGAGAGAGAGAGAGAGAGAGAGAGAGAGAGAGAGAGAGAGAGAGAGAGAGAGAGAGAGAGAGAGAAAAAAAAAAAAAAAAAAAAAAGAGAGAGAGAGAGAGAGAGAGAGAGAAGAGAGAGAGAGAGAAAAAAAGAAAGAGAAAAAAAAAAAGAGAAGAGAGAGAGAGAGAGAGAGAGAGAGAGAGAGAGAGAGAGAGAGAGAGAGAGAGAGAGAGAGAGAGAGAGAGAGAGAGAGAGAGAGAGAGAGAGAGAGAGAGAGAGAGAGAGAGAGAGAGAGAGAGAGAGAGAGAGAGAGAGAGAGAGGATGAGGGGGTTTCCAGCGCGTGTTGCCACGCATGACCATACTATCTCGATTTTCTCAATATCCAGGCACCGGTTGTCAGTTATGCGTGAAATGAATACCGGAGCGGCCGACCGGCCGTGATATTGAACAACTTCTGGAAAATACACGTGCGCACCATTGGTTCTTGAAACATGAAGCCCGGCTACCCGTCCCGTGCTGAGCTCCGCTGCTAATATGCATGTATACAAATACGATATTCAAGTTATTTGTACGAAAGCGCATCGGATTTGGCCACGATTTGGCTACGCAACTCGGATTTGGTAACTACGATTTGGTTCAAGTCACTCGACGTTGGAGTAAGGTTTTTGTAGGTGGATCTATTGGGACATAAAGCGCTCTCAGGTGCATCAGGTCACAAAAAGTGAGCCCAGAGTGAATGGCCTTAGCCGAAGATACGGAAAAGATGCCGTTCACACTTCAAGAAAACCGGTCTTCATGCTTATACTTCGTGCTTATACTCCACTACCGTTCCCACTCAGAAAGAAACTGTGTGTTTGCCACATAGTGTTCAAAACACTATGCATTCGCCCAATCTCTCTCGCTCATATCCACTGGGTGATATTCCGGAACGGCATACATGGCCTTGCAATATGATCGCTGAGTAAACGAGATGAATGGGGTCACCATCACTATCACCGTACGGCAGGTTAACCCTACCCCGGTTGGGGAGAGGATTCCCGTGAAATCTTTCGTCTGCCGTTTCCTGATGCTTTGTGGTGGGAGATGCGAAGCGCTATGACTTTCCTGACTTTGTATGTCTACTTTGTGCTGAAATTTGGTTTCGCAGCCACATCCGAGTCGGCTTCACCAGTTAATATTGTGAAGGATATCTGCAGATTTTGCGAACACTTAGGAACAGCATGTGCATCTGCGTATTTTAATTGTTTTGCTGTTCGAGTGATTATAATTAGGAATTCAGCTGCTCATAGTGCCTTGCTTACCTACGGACATGCTTATGTTAGGTCTAATCATGCCATGGGGGATCCAGGGTAGACAACATAAGCAACATTTTGACGATTTGTTTTTGGCAAAACGATATTATTTCGTTACCATCGCGAAGGTGGGGTGAATTCAGAGCGAACAGTAAGAAGGCATCACGAGCAATGGCGGAACCAGCTGACGTTCCCAATGGCGGACCTAGGAGGTGACAAGAGAAACTTAGTAAAGTCAAGCCACAGCAAGCCATAGCACGACGCAGGTGAAATTCTGCCAGTGGCGCATAAAGAAGGGGAGGAGTGAATTCGGAACAAGTGATTATAATAAATGACACGCAGTGGCGTAGCCAGGATCTTTTCCTAGTGGCCAACGATCGTGGTAGTCTGCCCACCCCGTCGTCCCTGGATCCTCCCCGATATAAATTCCTGACGACGCCCCTGTTCAAACACCTCTCAGTGAGTGTCGCCATGATAACGCATAACTGAGTCGGGTTCGCTGCGAAAACCACCAGTCACAGAAAACAGCTGATACACACCCTCCGGGACTCCTGGCTACGCCAATGGCTATTCCACGTGTTGCACGTATGAACAACAAATAATGGCTTGGATCACTGAGAGTGATTTATGTCAATTTACACCTACTTGATGTAGATTACACACACAGTCCGGAGTGGTTTTCATGAACCCCCGATACCCCCAAACATATGTTGCTCCTAACCTCGCCGAGGAGTAACGTTTGGCATTTTAACGTACTAAAAATGTAGAATAGGGCTGTAGTTGCATACACTGGTGAATAGGGGACATAGACGACTGGATGACATATTGATGATCCTGCAGAGGCTACAGCATCCTTTTTTCGACCATTTTAGGATCTATTAGTGTGACAATCCACATTTACATATAGGTTTAAGGGTTTTCCTGCCAGCCATCAATATACTACAGCCTGGTAGCATTCGATATGCTGTAAATGACAGCCTGTACCCCTTTCGCCTCTGTCTTTCTTACTATTCCCATGACCACAACAGGGTGTAGCGTTGAATGTTATTGGGAAGGCCTCCAAATCCCCAATGTTGTCTGCGCACTTTTAATATGGGACCCTATGTGGTATGTTCCTAAAACCATTTGGAGCTATCCACTGCATTCATGTGTTGTGCTCTCCCAATAATTTCCGGAAACCTACGCCCATGGACAACAATACATGGCTGTTTAGCTCATAGTGATATACTGATTAAAATTGCCATTTTCACTTTCCGATGATTCCAGGATTCCAGTCACTGATTGTCCACCGATCCAGCGTGATCTTCAGATCAGATCAGATCAGATCAGATAATGACAAATATAGTGCTATCAGAGCCGTCATATCAGATCAGATCAGATCGGATCAGCTAATGACAGATATAGTGCTGCCAGAGCCGTCATATCAGAGCCGTCATATCAGATCAGATCAGATCAGATCAGATCATGACAGATGCAGTGCTGTCAGAACCGTCAGATCGGCAACGTCTCAGATAAAAGACACCATCTGCCGTTGCCCTTATCAGTCAGTGATCAGATCAGTGCCGCGGGTGGGGGATAGCGTCGTGAAGGGGACAGCTTCCTCACCAAGCGAGGATAGTTCTCCACCCCTTGGGAAGCTCTCCTACCCTGACCCACTTATCGATAATGCTTACAGTGGCCCTGAGGCTCTAAATGGAAGGGATTTCTCGTGCCCTGCGCCCCCGCCCCATCCCCCAGTCGCAGTCGTGCTGGTGGAGCCTGCTCTTGCCATGCGACTACGGTGCTCCCGTCTCACGTTCAGTTTGAGTTACGAAGCATCTTCATCTTGATGCGATGTCAGCCCTCGGAAGTTTCCTATATGCACGGTCTGACGTAGTTCCGATCCACTACATCATCATATGAACCCGCTAGCCGCTTCATTAACCTTCATTTGACCTTCATTTGACCTCTTTAAAGCCGGATGCCCCTTGGGCATCGGGAACGACAAGCAAAGGAGCAACAAGAAACGCTCACAGCAACAGCCGAAAGATTAGCGTATGAGCATGTGCCTTTTTACCGTACATCACTGTTTACTATTTGCGATACTTGGGCAATGCATTTAAAGCAGATCAAGCCATATCCTTGCCTTGCCTAGAAGAAAACGAACAACGTCGGTCGTTGTGTTTCAGGCAAAGCTTGCAAATGCTACGTGTTCCTTCCGAGCTCCTGATGAAAGCTAAATGCTGCCGATGTTAATACAGTTTCTAGAAAGAAACTGAAGCGAAAAATAGCGCCAGATTTCCCGGCTTCAAGCGTGCGTGCCGATGGACTTTACCACAAACAGAATGCTAATTTACGACCTGTTTGTATGGTATTCCAGGCGCGTTAGAGCCAAGAGCAAAAGATATAACCCGTGGGGAGAGGGATAAGCGAGACTCACTCTCTCAGTGGCGGAGCAGGGGAGGGACACAGCGGTCATGACCTCCAAACGGCCTGATGGTGGGGAAACTACTATTTCCCACAAAGGACTATTTCCCCAAAGGGAAGCTACTATTTCCCATGTAAACTGACCTCAAGATATCAGATTCATTGTACATGCCAAAGCACATTTGAATAGTTTTCTTTAGGTGGGACGACTGCAACTAAATATGCACGAAAATGAAGAAAAAATTGGTCAGGTTCGGCGAATTTGTTCTTCGAAAGAAAATGAAAATATGTGCGGAGTACTATGAGTCCCACTACTTAACATGCACACATATACCTTAATACATATGGCGACTTGAATCCAACAAAATACGACAAGCCGAAGGCAGTGTTTGCAGAAATAAAAACGAAAGCTACGTTTATATACATATACACAACACTCCGCTCATATAATAACCCTGCCTCGCCCCTACTGTATGAGTTCAACGTAACACTTCAGGGGTGTTCTTGAAATTAGTGTAGTTGCTTTTTATAGCGCTGTTGAAAATAAGCAGGAGACGAGGCTAATCATGAGCAGAATTACAACAAATTAGCACCGGGTTCAGGCAGTGCCAGTACGTAGTTTAGGACACATCCAACGATGGGTCTCAAATATGAGGACATGCTTCGTCGTTACCATGTTTCGGGTTCGGAAAAAGATGCGCAAACCCGAATCACGTGCACAAAATGGATAGTACAAATGAAAGGCCGGTCACGAAAAATCATCGGAACACCAAAAAGCAGGCCAAAATCATCGGCAACGATAAATAATTCCAGGCCTGGACAAGGCCTCCCAAAGTGTCGGAAACCGAAAAAAATTGCGCCTGGGTCCCCATAAAATCTTGCCGTCGGGACCCATAAAAAACGCCTCGGGCTCAGCAAAAATCACGCTTAGCCCAAAAAAAAAACGCTCCGTATGGAGTCACCAAAAATACACTGGCGCCCGGATTAATATAGCGGGGTGAAAAAAGAAACAGGACTACAAAATGTTTCCCGTTCCCTGAAAATGAAGTAGGCGCCCAGGAAGGTGCCTGGGTCCGATGCTGCAGTCAGACAATACTGCACTGCATCTCAGCGTCGGCGGCTACTTATCTATTAATTTCTTTATTTGTTTCACGATGCATGCCCTCCACGTGCACCGGCTATTATGGACAGTCTGGGATTACTATTCCTAATATCATTATTACTAATATTACTTCAATATTGATGAGACTGTTGGCCAAGCTGCGACTCCATTTCTAGATGATAAGAGTATGAACGAGACTGCTATAACCTAGCTGTAGCTCCATGTCTAGATGATAAGAGAATGTACGAGACTGCTGACCTAGCTGTAGCTCCATGTCTAGATGATAAGAGTATGGACGAGACTGCTAACCTAGCTTTAGCTCCATGGCTAGATGATAAGAGTATGGACAATACTGCTGACCTATTTTTAACTCTATAGCTAGATTATAAGAATATGGAGGCTGCTGACCTATCTGCAACTCTATAGCTAAAATATAAGAATATGGACAAGGCTGCTGACCTATCTGTATCTCAATAAGTAAATGAAAAGAGTGTGGATGAGGCTGCTGACCTATAGCTATCTGTAACTCTATAGCTAAATGATAAGAGTGTGGACCATGCTGCTGACCCATCTGTACCTCTATAACTAGATAATACCGGTGTTGACGAGGCTGCTGGCCTATCCGTAGCTCTGAATGCCGGGCTGTCTCCGCGATCAGTGGCCATGTCAGGCCGGTGACACACGCCATGGCCCCATCCAAATCTGCGGCATACACTTGAAGAGAACGGGCCAGTCTACATACTGGTGAGGAGAAGTAACACTGACGAGGCGATGTACATTCTTGCGAAAAATGACAGGCTTTCAACAGCGTGTCCTACTCAAACTACTGTGAGTATTTAAACGGTATCGCCTCGAGCAATAATAACATTCTGGGACGTTTCTGGGAGTTCACTGAAAACACATTTGGGTACCTGTAACGTGAAAATCTCTCTTTGAAGATAACAGCTCAGACGACGATCCCCTATGACCTGTAAAATTATGTGCTTACGCATTGGAATTTTGCGGCATAATTAGCCTAACCGGCCACCACACTTCCCTAGGGTCACCATTCCTTTAAAAACATGAAGAACCGAGCAATTCTTTCCAGTACCATGCTGAAAACAATTGTGCATTATCTCCTGGTATACACCCGATAATAATCTAAAGAATATCGTTCGAGAACCACCTTCGCAAACTCCCTCCACATTGGTAGGAGCCTCGATGCCTGCGGGCTTGTTCATTGGACATTTGGCACACTCGACTTGAAGAAGAGAAAACGTTGCTGGTGGTTTGCATCGCACGACAGGTTGCTGGCACCATTGAGACAGATCACTGGCTGCAGCAACGGGAACTTGAGGACAAAGTAATAGTCAATCTACAGAACATCCAGATGATGCACTGCACATAACGATCATGGCAAAATAAGCCCGCCCCGACGCTCCGGAGCAGGAGTAGCAGTTTAGACGCTTCTTCGCAAGGAAAGCGCGCACCCGTTGTATTAATTCCGAATCATTCACTTCTGGGCACGTCATCCCGTCTCCAAATCGCGAGAGCCCACGGTGACGGACTGATTGGACGTCTAAGACCAGCATGAATATTGGGAACCAGTCATGATCGCTTGTGGCAGTCAAGTCACGCACTGAAACTTTTGTCGGAGATTTCGGTCGGAATAAGTTCTGAATCCCTTTACTCATTTGCGCCTATTCATCGATGGTGGTAATCAGTTCAATGCTGGGCATACAGCAATGGAAAAGTTGGAGGAAACGGGCAGCGGCACCTGTTTTTATTAAGTTAAACGAACATTCAACGAACAAATGAAATTGACTTCGACTGCATCTGCGGGCCAAGCGCCAAAATCGCCTAGGGCCAGGCAGCTGCAAAGCTCCTAAGGGAAGCTAAGGGAAGGACCGTCAGATGGCAGTCCAGCGCTGCCATCTGACGGTCCAGCTTCCATCGGACGGTTCAGTTTACATCGGACAGTCGAGCTTCGATCGGACGGGCCAGCTTCCATCGGACGGCCCAGCCTCCATCGGACCGTCCAGCTTCCATCGGACGGTCCAGCTTCCATCGGACGGTTCAGCTTCCATCAGACAGTCCAGCTTCCATCGGACGGTCCAGCTTCCATCTGACGGTTCAGCTTCCATCGGAAGGCCCAGCTTCCATCGGAGGTACAGCTTCCATCTGACGGTCCAGCTTCCATCGGACGGTTCAGCTTCCATCGGACGGTCCAGCTTCCATCTGACGGTCCAGCTTCCATCGGACGGTTCAGCTTCCATCGGACGGTCCAGCTTCCATCGGACAGTCCAGCTTCCATCGGACGGTCCAGCACTGCCGACGGGCGGTCCAGCTTCCATCGGAGATCCAGCTTCCATTGTACGGTCCTGCGTTGCCGGTAAACGGTCCAGCGCTGGTTCGCAATTGCCAGCCAACAGTCCACTGCTGCCAGCCAACAGTCCAGTGCTGCCAGCCAACAGTCCAGTGCTGCCAGCCAACAGTCCACCCACAACAGTCATGTGCCAGCCAACAGTCCACTGCTCAAGTGCCAGCCAACAGTCCAGTGCTGCCAGCCAACAGTCCACTCTGCCAGCCAACACTCCATGCTCCAGCCAACAGTCCAGTGCTGCCAGCCAACAGTCCAGTGCTGCCAGCCAACAGTCCAGTGCTGCCAGCCAACAGTCCAGTGCTGCCAGCCAACAGTCCAGTGCTGCCAGCCAACAGTCCACTGCTGCCAGCCAACAGTCCACTGCTGCCAGCCAACAGTCCAGTGCCCATCAGCCAACAGTCCATCTGCTGCCAGCCAACAGTCCACTGCTGCCAGCCAACAGTCCAGTGCTGCCAGCCAACAGTCCAGTGCTGCCAGCCAACAGTCCACTGCTGCCAGCCAACAGTCCAGTGCTGCCAGCCAACAGTCCAGTGCTGCCAGCCAACAGTCCAGTGCTGCCAGCCAACAGTCCAGTGCTGCCAGCCAACAGGCCAGCCAACAGTCCACTGCTGCCAGCCAACAGTCCACTGCTGCCAGCCAACAGTCCATGCTGCCAGCCAACAGTACCAACAATGCTGCCAGCCAACAGTCCATCCCCGCTCCGCAGTCCATCGCCACCATGCTGCCAGCCAACAGTCCACTGCTGCCAGCCAACAGTCCACTGCTGCCAGCCAACAGTCCACTGCTGCCAGCCAACAGTCCACTGCTGCCAGCCAACAGTCCAGTGCTGCCAGCCAACAGTCCACTGCTGCCAGCCAACAGTCCACTGCTGCCAGCCAACAGTCCAGTGCTGCCAGCCAACAGTCCACTGCTGCCAGCCAACAGTCCAGTGCTGCCAGCCAACAGTCCACTGCTGCCAGCCAACAGTCCAGTGCTGCCATCGGATGGATTCTTAGTATATACTGAAGACAGGCGTGCGACGCATAATTAATAAATAAAAAAAACATACTGCATTAATCACCGGGGTAAGTTGGTACATGAATCATTTTCTCCAATCCCCTTTAACCACTTGACCCTGAACTGTCGCGCCATGTTTAATAAGGCCTAGCGGACATGCGTAAGCTTGTTTGCGGTCATCACCATGCTGTAATGTGGGGAGATCTGAGGAATGCCTCCGATTGAAAAGCTGTGCAAAATGTTATTGAGTCCGGTGTCTCCCCGGTTGCGGAAGCGTGCAATCGTGGTGCCAGCTTTAAAGAGATGGTAGCAAGGCTATCGCTCCGTGTCATTGCTACCTTTGTTATGCAATGCGTTAGGGAGGATCGGTTATGTATGTTCATACGTTCGAACGGTTCCACCCAGGTGGCAGCACAAGCACTTACTAGGTCGTTCATCCGCCACGAACCTGAGTACCTTGCTGAGTGCAGCCTGGAGAGATATAATTGTCTGCTGCCTGGTAGATGCATAGTTTATACACAGCACAATTGGGCCGTTCAGGGCGCAAAGCACAAGTTACTACTGGACGAATTAAGATCAGCTCTAATCCGGTGCGGTATTTTCTCTGCAAAAATCATATCATTGTGAAATAGTGTGGCATAGCAAAAACTGATTTGTGCCAGCATTTGGCCAACGATGTACCTTCCAACCGTGCCGAGCGGTTTGGTAAAGAGGAGCAAATCGGTTCACCGAACCGCATGATGTAATACTCATCGGCCCCTTTGAAAGCCAAGGCCTGGTAAGTTCATACGCGGAACTCGTCAGCAATGCAGACCCACAGTGGTGAGACATTTACGCGACCGAACAAAACTCACCGTCTCGCATGTGGCACAAATAGTCGCCACCTCGCATGCGGCAAAGATAGTCGGGCACGTTCCCAGCATCAGACGTCTGTGTGGGCACTGGGCGGGTGACGGCGCGAGTAGGGCTCCGATGTGGCAGGATCGGCCACCGATCGGCCACCACCGGGGGAAGTCGCCTCGTGAGTGCGGTTGGGTGGGAACACCAAACACATGGCCGAACTATGATAACACAAAATATGTGCTTAAATCGTGGTACTCTGCGGTGTTGCTCGCACTGCCCAGGGAACAATCTGTGGAGTGGATAGGTGGAGCATGCGGCTTGCTTTTTTGTTGATAATTTTGTCTACTTGCAATTCGGCATGAGAAGGCCACGTGTCTTCCAGTGTAACCAAATCGCGCCGATCGTCAGCATCAATGGCGGCGCTGAGGGGTGGGAGCGGGGTGGGGGGGAGGAGGTGCACACTTTCAAACGTCGTGAAGCGAATAACATTCCCATGGGCGCTCCATGAACAAAAAATTGATCGTAAAACGACACCGCGTCCTCCTCCACTATCCAGGTCCGTAGCACCTTTCATGGTCATGTTACCACCCCCCACCACCTTTTCACCATCCAGAGTGCATGACACCTCTGACGGTCATGTTACGCCCCCCGCCCTCCACCATCAAAAGTTCGCGGCACGTGGGATGGTCATTTTACGACTCGGCTCATCAAGTCGAGACTGGTCTACTCTGTTCGCCAGTATAACGCTCTTTGATAAACCTATGAACCTCTACTCATGAATTGGTAAATTACTCGAACTGTACGCTTGGCAAGCGTTTTGCTAAGAATTACGAACACTACGTTTAAGAGACTAGTGGGTCTCAGTGACTCAGTGTACCTAGAGCCTTTTCTTTCCTTTGGGATCAGCATTGTGGCGCCATGCCGAGGGTCCGCTGGGAGGGACTGTTGTTTGTAGTCCTCCCGCAGCGCCAAATATACTAGACCGTCTAATTCATTCCAGATTATGTTTTAATGACACCTCAAAGCCGTTTGGCCCAGGGCTAGTTGAGCTTTTCATTGAGAGAAGTGCGAAATTCAGCTCGTCTAGAGTTATCTCCTCATCACGTTCCTGCGATTGCTCCTGCGCTAGTGTCTTAGTGTTGATATTCTGCAAGAAATTAGTGGGAGATACGCTACCCACAGGGCTGTATAGACGCAGAAAGACGTCTCTGCATTCGTTCAGCATATCGCAGGTTTTGTCTGAATTTTCGCCGGGTCCCTGAATTGACGAGGGATAAGGATTTCGAGGTAGAGTGACCTCGACGGCGCTTGGTCAAGCCATGAAGACGTGAAGTACCGCGCTCAGCCCTGTGCCGCCGGTGGGACCGACATCGGGTTGTGCACATTTGTGCAGTCTTTTTCAAATAGCTCGTCTCGGATCTTGATCTATGCTATTAGATCTGTTGCTATGGAGGCCGAGCCATCTCATTCTAATATAGCACTTTGCATGCGGTTTATTTTTTCCTCCAGCTTTGTCGAGGCTTATCCAGCTTTCTCCAGCTTTGTCAGGGTTCTGCTTTGGAGCGCAAGGTTTTGCTTGGAAGTGCAAGAGGAGTCTTCGTGTGTCGTCGTTCTGACTTGTGCTTTGGCCTGGGCTACGAAAATGTCAGTCAGCAGGTAATCCATGAGTTTCCCAAGTGGCGTAGCAGCTTTTGGTTGTCGTATAAAATCATTGATGAGGACAATTTTGTGGTCGGCGATATAACCTTCGGAAATTTCAGCTTTGGGTTCATCTATCTGGCGGATGCAAGCATCGGTAACCAGATAAGTATTGGAACATACTCATTGAGCAAGAATCGTGAAATGCAAACTCCTTTTCATTGGCGTGCAATTATCTCAAAGTATCAACTAGATTATTGGCCAGCATGTACTCTTCAACTACTCCCATGTACCCGCCGTTATTGCGCACGGAAAGGGCAAACGTCCTTTGATCACCCCTATGAAGAACACAATTATCACTCCAAATCGCGTCGGAACAGCCAATGGCTTCGCATTCATGCGGAAAGTCATTGAAAGGATTCGAATTATAGACATCCGACCCACGTGAACAAATATCAATTTCGTCGTATCTATTCAATCTCACACCCGAACTGGCACTTCCGTTGTCACATTTCACTGTACGTTTAACGTCCACCTTCACTTTCGGGCTCAACAGAAGCGTCACGCCTCCTTTCGCCACCATAAGAGAACACCATAAGAGTCTGACCTCCACACTCACCGCATGAAATATTGTCAACACCAGCGTCTGAATGTGTTGCTCGGAGAAAAATCAGGTTGCAATTCCGTTTCTCAAACCAACGAAGGCTTTTGTTCATTTCCAAGCATGTGCTGAGGAACTGAGCTAATACATGCTGATACAATTTTGTGACTGATTGTTCGTGATGGCACCAGTTTAAGGTCCATGTATATTAAAACAGACATGGCCATATGACTTTGAATTTGTCAGAACATGGTCATACATGACCTGACGTAGGCCGGTGACCAGAAGTAGGTCGGTAACCTGTCCTGATCGGATGTGGGAAATTGTAGCCATTACTCCAAAGGAATATACGGAAGTAAGAATGGACAAATATAAGGAACGAAATATGGGCAGGCACTGGCAGGTAATGCTATTCGTTCATTGGGAGTCAATAGTTTCAATAGTTTCGGTACGACCATAATGTTCCTAGAGATGACTCTGACATCATAATAATTAAATTAAAAACACTCATGTGTTCCACTGGTCCTCTGTGCCACACGGTACAACCAGCAATTTCAGGCAGCAACTCGAGATGGCCAACTACGCATCTAAGCGTATGTCGCCAGTATTTGTTAGCCTTGGTCCCGGACGTTGGCAGCATTTGGTCTTGGACCCTGCAGCAAATTTTTGACGTAAAGTCGCGCACTGACATTTAGAGTCTGATGGTGCCGCCTAGACATGGCTCGTGATTTGCCTGTCGATTGGTCCTCTGAGCCACGCGGTAAAACCAGCAATTTCAACCAGCAACTCGTTTACTTATGCTGCTTGCATATGTGTCCTTAGCCTTCCCAGATCATCTTGGGTTTCTACACTCGTGTGTTGTGTTTTACTACAACTGCAGCTCGCGCTATTTTGCTCGGGGAAGCTGGCGACTGCGTACTCCGACTGCCGTGCCCAGAATCCTCCGCCACAAGTCGCAGCTCTCCGCCAGCCCGCGCTGACGAGACTAATCGCGGCCAGACAGTCGGCAAAGGTCGCCGCCGAGGTCACCGCAATCACTCGACCGCTCGGGGGGGGACGTGGTCGGAATGCATTACAGGGCGCTCCGTGTCACCCGAGCACCCAGCCGTCTGACTGATCATGCGGAGCGAAGCTCGTCCAACCGCATCCGCCGAAACTGCCGCTCGACCAATCACGGCCGTAAACGGTCATTCAGCCAATCACAGCTGTCGAACGGTCTGCGTCGACCAATCACAGCCGCCGTCAAATCCGTCTGCGTCAAACAAATCACAGACGTGGAAGTGCTATCACTTTTCATTTTCCTTAGTCCGGGAGTACGGGTGCTGTCGTGTTGCATGCTTTTACAGGATTCCTACATGTCTCTACAACACTGAGTGGTATTATATATTTATTTAATTATTTCACGATGGATGGCTTCCGCGTACAGTGATTATTTATGGACAGCCTGGGCATAACTCACTGATATATACAAACCAAGGAGAGGTTTGGGGGTCAACTATGGGAGCAAACGCACATCAAATATCCATACACAAAGGTAATGCAGTATACGCATCACTTCCAGCATTGTTACCCCAATGCCAGACTGCTCCTCCCCTAGGTCGAGCCGAAGCAGTTTAGAGTGTGCCTCCCCTCCTTGCTCCAACATACTTTTGCTCGAACAACGTATCAACATTTCCTAAAATATTGATTCAACCGGAATGCTTCAAAATAATCATCATATTTTCCTCCTCCCGAATGATTTTCGTGAACCCTGTTCCTGATTGCTGCACAAAGTGACCACGAAGCGAGTGGGTCGTTTGTCTGAGGCCGCCCAACACTGAATAATCTAGCTGAAGCTCAGGCTGAGGAGCCCGTGGGGAATATTGTTCTGAAACTTGGTACCTTTCCCCAGCATCTCCTGTTACACAAGTTGCCAACTTGTTTTCTTCGTTACTCTTGTCAAGGACAACTTTAGAAGCGAGTTTTAAGAGGCATGTTAGAAAAAATGTGCTCCGTTTTGTCACATCGTAACATGACTGGTTTCTCTCATCTACATATACTAAATTATTTGGCATTCGAAGCCAATGCTTGAAGCCATGTGTTGCACCAATGGTGAGATTGTAGTCAATATGTTTACCAGAAGCATGACCAGAACGGGTAAGAAAGGAGGAAAATGTCCACTGTGACATTGAGAAACTATCATTGCAGCGATTTTGAGCATTTGGGAACACCTAACACAACTTCGTAAGAACCTTTTATGGAAGGGCGGTTGCAAGAGACTTTCGGGAGGCATGCTTGTGTGGCAGTTACGTTTGTGTCGGACCTTTTCTTAGCAACATCAGACAATAATTTACTAGGTGATCGACATAGTTAACGGACACACACACACACATATATATATATATAACACGAACACATACAAACACACACACACACACACACACACACACACACACACACACATATATATACACGAACACACACACACACACACACACACACACACACACACACACACACACACATACACACACACACACACACATATATATATATATATATATATATATATATATATATATATATATATAACTTTAGGAGATACTTTACTCTGAGTGTTTGTGATAAAATTAAAACCTTAGTGTCTAGAAATCCTCCTGTACTCGACCCCGTCTCGTGGGGGAGGGGCGGTTGAAGACCCCCCTCTAAAATCCAAACTAAGCATCGCACGAAAACGAAAGGTGTCATCGGAAAGCGCTCGACGAGTAGGGTCCGGATCCACCCCCCCCCCAAAAAAAAATTCCCCAAAAGTGACGTCACCAGGGGGGCTAGATTTTCACGACTTTTCACGACTTGCATTACGTTTTTTTTACTCTGGGGAGATTTTTTGGGGGATATATGAAAAAACAAAATTTATTTGGAATGAGAAAAGGACAGCGAAATCGACCAGGGCTATAATTTTTGTTGGCCCCCCAAAAATATTTCTTTTTGTTGTTGAAAATTTCAAAAATTTGAGTTTTGAAGTTTTCTTTAATTTTCCTTCTCCAATGGATAGAGCAGACCGATAAATGTTGTTGGAAGTCAACTTGCCCTAATAAAAATGCTTACTTTAGTCAGAATCCTGTGTCTTTTCTTCCATATAGCTGACATATGGTAGTCGATGGTAAAACATAGCCTGAAAGTGGCCACGAAATTATTCATGTGTCTAGTTTAGATTCTTGGCCGTGTCAGCTGCTTCGGCTATCTTGCGCCCGTATCTAGTATGCTAGAAGCAATTCAGGAGATCGAATAAAATCTGCGCAAAAGCGACGGCGGAGAATGCGAGTAAATATAGAACCAAGCAGGGCAATCGGGAGGAAGGAGATGGGGTGTGGCGAATGAGGTACAAGTCAGTCTGACCAAGTCATGTCAGCTGAATTATGGATGGAAACATTGAGGCTGGTTGGTTGGTTATTGGGCGTTTGGGGCTCATCGACTGCAGAGGTCATGCAGTGCCCATGGGGAGAAACATTGAGGGACCGTCTACAGCGCCACACCGGCGGGAGGGGAATCTTACCTAACCCATGCCCACCCTGCATACCGCCGGTGGGACATAAACAACATGCACCTTGATGAAGTTGAGGAGATTTAGAATGTCCGATGTATCCACGTGTAGGGAATCGTACAACATACCGGAAATATTAGACGTCTTAACCCGTCCAGTCTCGGGGTGAGGGGGTCTTCAACCGCACCCCGCCAAATTCTTCGCGGATACTGGATGAACGGCGTGGGTAGCGCGCCAAAATTTGGCATACTTTTTCCCACATCAATTTGGCATGTTGCTTCAAAATTTTGAAGTCAGATCATTTAGGGTCAACGAGTTAATCAAGGTCAGGTGAGGTCACCTACAAAAATGTTCAACCAGAAGTCACGCTATAGAGGATAACGATATTTTAATGAAACTTTCATCGTTTGTTTATCTTTACGGATGCAACAAAACGAACTAGTTAAATTTTTCTCCTTTTTTTTCGTTTTGGAACAGATAAATCTTGCGTATTTGCAAAATTGCAGTTCAAATAGAGGATTCTGGCTAAAGTAAGCACTTTTTATTAGAGTAAGTTGACTTCTAACAACGCTTCTCGGTCTGTTCTACCCACTGGAAAAGGAAAATTAAAGAAATCATGAAAACTCAAAAGTTTCAAAATTTCAAAGAAATAATATTTTTATTTTGGGGGTCCCCAACAAATTGTAGTCTTGGTCGATTTCGCTGTCATTTTCTCATTCCAAATACTTTTTTTTCATGTATCCCAAAAATGAACTCCCCGGAGTCAAAAACATAATGTAAGTCGTGAAAAGTCGTGAAAATCTAGCCCCCCTGGTGACGTCACTTTTGGGGAAAATTGTTCTGGAGGATGGACCCGGACCCGACTCGTCGAGCGCTTTCCGATGACACCTCTTTCGTCTTCGTGCGATGCTAGTGTGAATTTTAGATGGGGTCTTCAACCGCCCCCGCCCCCCGAGACGAGGTGTGAGGATTTGACCGGAAAGTCGGCGCGGGTTAAAATATCCATGTCGCAATTAACACGCGCCCTGGAGGGGGGGGAGGGGGGCGAACTCCGCCCACGCCTCCGGTTTTTCGTCGATAACTCCAGATTTTATCGGCCGATATACGCCATTGTTCGAATACCTGCTTAGAAACGATTAGCGCGTTTTTTAAAGTAAGAAAAACGAAAATCAACCAAAACATTTTCGGGTTATGGGTTGATAAAGTTTAAAAAAAAGTTGTCAGCGCCAGACCACAAATATCGGCGCTGATGCGCTTCCCGCATATTGGCAAAAGGGAAGTGTTCTTGACAACACTAGCGACTTGTTTGATGCATATTGTTATGCTATATAATTTAAAAGTCTTGTTAGGTCGCCGAGGTCATCATAGCAGGCTAATGGAACCAAACATGGTCAACTGGAATGTTGTCATAAATGGAAATGACTGTGATGCGATTGATGCCACTTTGCACATCCTACTGTTTATAATTGTGTGCCTAAGCGTCTCTATACTTTATTCATGTATTTCACTCCTTTCTTTGCAAAGCCGATTGTGCCGAGCCGCCCAACGGAGCAGTCAGGTGGGCAGCCCGGTTCCGGTAACTGAAGCAGGTAATGACCTGATAAAGTGGTCCTATATAGGTGACCTGAGGTCAAATGGCGGATCTGGCATATGCATTGCATCATTAGTAATGTCCGAAACATCATAAATGCCAATTTTGGAGCATTTCAACACAATCGCAGCGTTCCATAGCAATGACAAGTCAAGCCATGCAAAATCTGATAATTTTGTTATTTTGACCTCATTTGACCTTGAAGATATTGACCTAAGATCACAAAATGTGCACACACTAGAGTTAACTATCGTGCCCAACCACCCTGCGAATTTCGTTGCTCTACCCTTAATGGGAGCCGAGATCTTAAGGGGGGCGGATTCCGCCCCCTACAGTGCGCGTAAATTTCAGAGGCCCTCCAGGGCGCGTGTTAATTAGCATGTGCATATGAAACGGTCAGGCAATCCAAATTCAAGTACGGCTCCACAATAAGAGATTTGACAGACAGTCGACTACTATACGATATGGTTTCAGGAACAATAGCCAACAGAAATCATACAAAGTGACTAATCACATCTTACTTCAAAATGTCACAGGCGAAACTGCGTGGCCTGCAAACATATCAGAGCAAGATGTGCATCAATTGCCTGAGCACGACACCGGCAGCCACACAGCCAATGTTATGGTTGGGGGCGGGGTAATTAAGTAAAACGTGCCCACAGAGCATGCAACCAGTGCCATGATATTAATTACTCCGACATTTAACACACGAAATAACGATGTACCGCGATGTGTGACATGACGAAGCGGATAAATATGCATTACAAGCTATAGCGAAGGGCATGGGTTGGAAAACAAACACAAAAACAAAACTGGAAGTTTTGCAGGACGACACCCTGCCTCTATGACTGCATCCACATAGATCTGTACAGGCCGGGCTTGTGGTTGTTGCACGACGCACCTTATGCACAATCACGGCTAATGGCGCCGCCCACACTGCTTCACCGGCGGACCACGGGATTGGGAAACTGTGAGTGGTGCGAGCGTCGGACCCGGGACCTTTCGTACCCAGAGCTCAACACTTCCACACGCTCGGCCAACCCCGTCTAGACCGGGTTCGGCACGTCAGTGTAATTGAACAGTGTAATTAAACAGTGTAATTGAACAGTGATAACACGGCACTTCAGTATAATTGAATGGCGATAACGTATTGCCGGCACAATTGGAGTTAACTGGGCACACCTTGGGTCGAGTGGGCGTTCTCGCAATCGGCGGGAGCTCGTTAGTGCCATCGCGATGGTGCATCGGCGACCGGATGTGGGCCGCCGCCGGCAGGCCGTCTGGCCGCCGTCTGGGTCCGGACGTACATCGCATAATAACCTCCACAGGTCATAACCTCCACGGGTCATATCGTCCACAGGTCATAACCTCCACAGGTCATAGCCTTCATGGGTCATAAAGTCCACAGGTCATAACCTTCACAGGACATAACCTTCACAGGTCATAGCCTCCACGGGTCATGACATCCATAGATCAAAACCTTCACGGGTCATAACCTCCACAGCTCATAACTTCCACCGGTCATAAACTCAAAAGCTCATAACCTCCACAGCTCATAACCTACACAGCTCATAACCTGGACCGGATGTGGACCGCCGGCGGCAGGTCGTCTGACCGCCGGCTAAGTCCAGACGTAAAGCGTTTAATAGCATCCACAGGCCATAACATCCACAGCTCATAACCTCGACCTGCCGTGGACCGCCGGCGGCAGGTCGTCTGGCCGCCGGCCATGGTTGTTGTCTGTTGTGTTGCCACCATGATCATCATAATCATTACAATCACACGTCACGGTGACTACCAGACATCATCATCGCCATGTCACGTCATCATAACCACCTATGATGACCGGGAAACATGATCATACGACTATCACGGGGCATGCTCACACGACCAACATGAGGCATGATCACAAGACCACCATGAGGAATGATTGCACGACCGTCATGAGGAATGATTGCACGACCACCATGAGGAATGATTGCACGGCCACCATGGGACATGATTGTACGACCACTAAGAGGAATAATCACCCGACCACCACGAGGCATACTCACGAATACCCTGCGGCTTGGCAGATGTATTGACATTTCTATCTTCCTATTTAGTCCAAATATTTCCTGGGTTGGCTTTACGGACCAGATTTCAATGCTAAACGAACCCTGGCCCCAACACCCGATCTGGGGATTCATGTACAACGGCAGAATTTTCGCAGACACGTTGACTCACCGTCGATGCACCAACACGGCCGGTCCCGTGTCACATCCCTGCCCCTATGTCACTGTTCATTATATTTGTAAATAACATTGAAAGTGGCCTAAGCAGTAAAGTTTTGAAATTTGCGGATGATTTGAAGGTCTTTAGGGCAATAACAGGTCGAGATGAGCATATCTCGCTGCAAAAGGACTTAGACGAACTTGTGAAGTGGTCCGAAGAATGGCAAATGAAATTTAATTTTGATTACACCTACGACGACCGCATTTCCGAGGAAGTTTCTCGGGTGCGTCAATATCCTCACCCAACATGTAGTGTGCGAACATACATGAAAATGAGGTTTTAGGGAATGTTGTCATGCAGCGCAAAATCATGCATGTAGGTAAGCAGCATATGAAGACTCCATACTTGATGGGTGGCCAAGTGCTATCAGTGACTAAACAGGAGAAGGATTTAGGTGTTATTCTAAACACAAAACTGGGGGCATCAGAACAGACCAAGGAAGCCAGGAAGAAGGCACTGATAATGCTCGGGGCAATAAATAGGAATGTATCATACAGAAGTGAGGAAGTGACCAGGAAGCTTTACTGTGCATACGTCAGGCCACATTTGGAATACTGCATCCAAGCTTGGTCTCCTAGCTATGCAAAAGATTAGTGGCTTTTAGAGAGAGTACAAAAGAGGGCTACAAAAATGGTTAATGGCATAAGCAACCTGGCATATGAGGAAAGATTGAAGAAATTGAATATGTTTTCACTTAGATATAGAAGGCTGAGAGGAGATCTCATGGAGGTTTTTAAATTTGTTCATGGTCTGGAGAGGGGATATCTTGGGAAATGTTTTAATTGAAGAGAAATGATGCAATTAGAGGTCATAAATTCAAAATTAAAGTTAACCACAGCAGAACAAGGTTAAGGCAGACTTTCTTCACCAACATGGTAGTAGAACACTGGAACCAGCTGCCAGAAAACATTGTAGTGCACACATACATCTTAAAACACAATCATTATAAGAATAGAGGGCTTGCTTTTCAGTATTAAAGGGAGGGCTGATTGACAGATTTGGTGGGCAACTGGTTCTGTGTACAGAGTGCAACCAAGAAGGGCCTTGTGGCTCATAGTTGCACTGATCTTTTATGTCTTTATGTCTTTATGTCTTTACGTCCCTGTCCCTGTGTCACGTCCCCGACCCTATGTCACGTCCCCGCCCCTATGTCACGTCCCCGCCCGTGGTCACATCCCTTCCTCGGGGTCACATCCCCATCTCGGGGTCACACCCCCTCGCTGGTGTTACGTCCCCTCTCCGGTGTCATGTCCCCCGGTGTCACGTCCACCCACCCAATGTCACGTCCCCCTGGTGTCACGTCCACATCCCACTGTCACATCCCCGGCCCGGTGTCATGTCCCCCCCGCCCCGATGTCACGTCTTTGCCCTAGTGTCACGTCTCCGGCCCAGACTTGGAAACATCCAAAGGGGCCACACAGGGTATTGAGGCCACAGAAATACTGTCCCAATGCCCAAATGTATAACTGCGCCTCGTGCATATGCGCTGCCCTCCTGCATGCCGAACCAAGAAAAACCTCGGACTCTCTAGAATGATGTCACACATTGTTCCACACCTTTGATGTTCTTGTAGAATTGGTGTCGATACCAGATTCGAGCTGGGGCCCCCTGACTGTCTTCTGGCGCCCCCCCCCAACGTAAGAAACTCGGGTTTCTACAGCTTCGGCTCTGGGGAATAATTATTTGCTATTGTTGTGCTGCGAAGTTTTCAGTTCGGCTGCTTGAAAGCTCAGCCTCTGCTCTGCCCATGTTCCTTGACAACCAAAGCCGCAATGCAATTGATCGCTCAAGCACTAGCATGCAGGAAGAGAAAACTCATCTTTGCTGGTTTGTAGTACACTATGTTAAGCAATAGCTGCACAACTCTTGCAAAGGTAGCAGGTCCTCCAGGAAGAGCCAGGCAGACAGGCGAGCCCACTCGTCGGGCACGTCGCGGGCCATCGTGGCCTTGACCGTGACGTAGACCCGCCCTGCTGACCTGAGGTAGGGCGGGTCTACGAAAAACCTCGAAAAATTCCTTATTTTCCAGAAGCTTATCGGTTTTCTAGGTGGAGTCAGACGACACAATGAAAATTAGACGAAGAACCAAGGAACACCAGCGGCGAGCGCCCATGTCTTGTGCTACTGACAAGATGTTTAACCTTCTACTGGTTTTGACGAACTGGGTTTTCTGAGCTGCGAGCAGCCCAACCTGATAGCAATGAGATTGTTTCGTTGCCATATCCAAATGCAGATTTAGGGATTGACTTAGACACATTATGATCTGAATGAAGCTTATCGACTAACTGTATGCAGTTATTTTGTGTCACTGCAAACAGCGAGAACGGTTGCCACCGTTCGACAGGCATGTTCAGACTCACTTCCGTGTTTGCTGTGCGATTGAGAATTGCCTGCACTGGATGCTTCCAATATCCCTGAAGTGCACTCTACGATAGAGCACTGAAAAAAGCAATACCGTACCATACCGTACGAAGAGCGTTGTTTTTCCAGTAGCGAGAGAATATCATTCCGTATTGCAACCTGGTGCATTTTTTCGCAAACTTATCCTTGGGCAGACCGCTGTCGCCGAGCCAGGTGGCACGACACCTCCGGCGTCGCTGGCGTTTGACCTGGCGACATGTGGACGGCTCCCGTCTCCTGTCCTGATGTGTGAGGTCGCTGGTGTTTGATCTGGCGACATGTGGACGGCTCCCGTCTCACGTCCTGATGTGTGAGGTCGCTGGCGTTTGACCTGGCGTTACATGTGGACGGCTCCCGTCTCCTGTCCTGATGTGTGAGGTCGCTGGTGTTTGACCTGGCGACATGTGGACGGCTCCCGTCTCCTGTCCTGATGTGTGAGGTCGCTGGTGTTTGACCTGGCGACATGTGGACGGCTCCCGTCTCCTGTCCTGATGTGTGAGGTCGCTGGTGTTTGACCTGGCGACATGTGGACGGCTCCCGTCTCCTGTCCTGATGTGTGAGGTCGCTGGTGTTTGATCTGGCGACATGTGGACGGCTCCCGTCTCCTGTCCTGATGTGTGAGGTCGCTGGTGTTTGACCTGGCGACATGTGGACGGCTCCCGTCTCCGTCGCCATGTGGACGGCATCAGTGCCAGATGAGCCCAGATTGGCCAGTTGTTTCTGTGAATCATGTGCTTTAAAAAAGAGATCATGCCGATATTTGAATATATCTATTGATTTTGGTATTTAATCTATTACTTTGCAAGCATAGCTTCCAAAGTATTCCAGACACAAATCAACTACACATGTTGCAATTATATTATATTCAAACCGGACAAAGTCATCGAAATTGCATGACGCGGATAATGCTAGCCGTTGTAAAACTGGCTAGCGTCAACAGCACCCACATCAGCGAGAGCAAGCCCACGCATGGCAGACGGCAGACAAGGTTCGGCGTCCGCCCACATCACCACACCGCCCACATCACCCGCACCGCCCACATCACCCGCACCGCCCACATCACCCGCACCGCCCACATCACCCGCACCGCCCACATCACCCACACCGCCCACATCACCCGCACCGCCCACCTCACCCGCCCCACATCACCCGCACCGCCCACCCCCGCACCGCCCACATCACCCGCACCGCCCACATTACCCACACCACTCACATCACCCGCACCGCCCACATCACCCGCACCGCCCACATCACCCCACCGCCCACATCACCCGCACCGCCCACATCACCCGCACCGCCCACATCACCCGCACCGCCCACATCACCCGCACCGCCCACATCACCCGCACCGCACCCCCACATCACATCACCGCACCGCCCACATCACCCGCACCGCCCACTCACCCGCACCACCACCATCGCACCGCCCACATCCCACCGCCACATCACCCGCACCGCCCACATCACCCCACACCCGCACCGCACCACACATCACCCGCACCCACCCGCACCGCCCACATCACCCGCACCGCCCACATCACCCGCACCGCCCACATCACCCGCACCGCCCACATCACCCGCACCGCCCACATCACCCGCACCGCCCACATCACCCGCACCGCCCACATCACCCGCACCGCCCACATCACCCGCACCGCTCAGCACGCCAAAGTCGAGAAGCCATTTAACTAGAAGTAATTTAACAAATAAGTTGTCGCAAACTCATTTAACTGATCTGCTGTCGCGTCGGACCGGCTGTGGTGTGGTTGGACTTCCTGCTGGCGATGGTGGAGCTGATGTTCCTCCACACGCACTGAACGCCATTCTCCGAGTACCACAGCCAGTGTCGCGCCTGGTGACCCTTGTATACCACAGCCAGTGTCGCGCCTGGTAGCCTCCGTATACCACAGCCAGTGTCGCGCCTGGTAGCCTCCGTATACCACAGCCAGTGTCGCGCCTGGTAGCCTCCGTATACCACAGCCAGTGTCGCGCCTGGTAGCCTCCGTATACCACAGCCAGTGTCGCCCTCGTAGCCTCCGAATACCACAGCCAGTGTCGCGCCTGGTAGCCTCCGCATACCACAGCCAGTGTCGCGCCTGGTAGCCTCTGTATACCACAGCCAGTGTCGAGCCTGGTAGCCTCCGTATACCACAGCCAGAGTGGCGCCTGGTAGCCTCCGTATACCACAGCCAGTGTCGCGCCTGGTAGCCTCCGTATACCACAGCCAGTGTCGCGCCTGGTAGCCTCTGTATACCACAGCCAGTGTCGCGCCTGGTAGCCTCTGTATACCACAGCCAGTGTCGCGCCTGGTAGCCTCTGTATACCACAGCCAGTGTCGCGCCTGGTAGCCTCTGTATACCACAGCCAGTGTCGCGCCTGGTAGCCTCCGTATACCACAGCCAGTGTCGCGCCTGGTAGCCTCTGTATACCACAGCCAGTGTCGCGCCTGGTAGCCTCCGTAAACCACAGCCAGTATCGCGCCTGGTAGCCTCCGAATACCACAGCCAGTGTCGCGCCTGGTAGCCTCTGTATACCACAGCCAGTGTCGCGCCTGGTAGCCTCTGTATACCACAGCCAGTGTCGCGCCTGGTAGCCTCTGTATACCACAGCCAGTGTCGCGCCTGGTAGCCTCTGTATACCACAGCCAGTGTCGCGCCTGCGGCCTGGTAGCCTCCGTATACCACAGCCAGTGTCGCGCCTGGTAGCCTCCGTATACCACAGCCAGTGTCGCGCCTGGTAGCCTCTGTATACCACAGCCAGTGCGCTTGTAGTTCGCGCCTGTACCCTTTACCCACCAGTGTCGCGCCTGGTAGCCTCCGTATACCACAGCCAGTGTCGCGCCTGGTGCATACCACAGCCAGTGTCGCGCCTGGTAGCCTCTGTATACCACAGCCAGTGTCGCGCCTGGTAGGCTCCGCATACCACAGCCAGTGTCGCGCCTGGTAGCCTCCGTATACCACAGCCAGTGTCGCGCCAGTGTCGCCTGGTAGCCGACCCCATTGCACTGTTCAGCAGTGCATTTTGTTCTTCAATTTTTCACCAGGGGGTGGGGTGATGGGCACTTGGACACAATGGCACCCAAAATCCAGGAAAAGGGCACTATAGGTGCATGAAAAGGACACTTACGTTATACTATTGTGCAGAAGGGCACACATAATTTTGATGAAAGGGAAGTCTGAAAAAGATTAGCTACCCTCAAGGTGAATGCTCATTAGGGTTGTGTTACTTTACTTCGAGACACCGTGCATTCGCAAGGACTAGTGCGGGGTTTCAGAGCAGTGTAGACCTTCATTGATTTGTGGAGTTTTCAAACTTGTACCCAAATTTCAATTGGTAATTTTGTTTGATATTATGGTTCCTATGCCGTGCTTTTCCATGTTCATCTCCATATGCACTAATGTTAACTCAAGGCTAGATAGTGCTCAGCTAATCTTATGTGGTGCTTAAGCACCACCTGCTGACACTAAAACCCCATCCATGCTCACACTCCAGTAGGCCTCCATCTCAAACCTAAGCAGATGAGAGGACATGTTGCAGTGCAGCAGATGGGAAGGAATTGCATATTTCCCCCACTGATTGAGTACTCAGGGATGTGTTTGTCTTCCACTTATTTAAACTAAAAACATTTCACCTGTTTTGTTTAAGCTTTTTGCTCACAACCTCTCATATAAATGGCTGAATATGTTGTTGGAGATGATGTACAATAAACAAATAAACAAATGAACAGACCAGAGGACGAAGAGGGCCTAGCCCCACCCTCTTGAGACCTGATATGCGCCACGGTAGCAAGGACAGTACGGGCACCGAAAGCGCCCAGCACGGTTGAGTCGCCATTCCAGACGGTGTCCATATGCGCGAGAGCACGGTTATGTTTCTTCTCATTTTGTTTTTACCTAGATTTTGCTTCCTGGAAGCTCCAAATGACGTCATTATTGCAATATGACGGCGCCCCGGTAAAGCGATTTTTGTGGCTCAGCCACAAGGTTTCGGGCCCCAACTCAAGTTTCTGGGGACCTGTCGTGAGTTTTATTTCATAACCTTTTCTGTTTTTTTTTCGTCGTCGGGAATATTTTCAAAGACCCAGTGTCATTTTTGGGATATCGGTTCAATTTGTATAGTGCAGGGGACAGCTTTCAGGGCCCGGACGCATGTTTTCTGGACCCGATGCGATATCTTTGGATCACTTCTGAATTTGTCGGAGTCCGGATCCATGCCCCGGGGTTATTTTTGTGACCAATCTCGTTTTTGTTCGAGTTATCGGCACAATATTTTTGCACCACGGTGCGATGTTCATACCGCGGCAAATATTGTTGTTGTGCTCTGTACATTTTTACTTGAGTCCGAGGGGCGGGGATGGCCGAGTGGTTAAGGTGTCGAGCTATGGGTACCAAAGGTCCCGGGTTCGACTCTAGCGCCACTCAGGACATTTCCCAATCCCGCGGCCCACCGGCGAAACAGTGTGGGCGGCGCCATTAGCCGTGAATGTGCATAAAGTGTGTCGTGAACCAACCAATAAGCAAACAATACCTGAGTCCAACGCATTTTTTAGGTCCCTTGTTGATATTTTTGGGACCTGTGTTTTTTTTCGGTGGGGAGGGGTTCCATGATTGTTTAGGACCCCGGCACCTTCTTCTTCGTGGCTGAATGCGTACTTGTGGCATTTTGCGCGATTTGTATACCACTGGGTGGTTCCCCGCAACTGGATTGATTATTTTTGTCGGTACTTCTGTTGCATTTCCTTCTGTTCCAGGTGTGATTTTTGGGACACACAGCACCACTCTTTGGGACCACCAACATTTTATTTTGAAGTTCCGGTGCAATTATTCTGAACTCCAGTGTGATTTTTTTCGGGAAACGCCATTCCTCATGAGGAATCTCCCCATTTCCCCTATTTGATACACCACTACAAGACAGGCACTGTAAACTATGCAAGGGGCACTTTTAGCTATGAAGAGAATCCCTAACATTTCCGATCCCTGCCTTGGTCGTTCAACAGAGAGTCCGAGCTGCTAAAAGGGCACAAGTCGTAAAGTGGCATTAGAAGGTTTCAAAGAGCACAATTACCCCTCAATCTGGATTCTTATGAACTGTCGGATGGACATATTGACATGCAATACGTGAATTAAAGGCTGCGTGATGGATGAGGGGTAGACCGACTTTTCTCCTTTGTCTGGGACACCTTGATTTAGGTACCAGTGGCGCGCCCGGGCTTGCGAAGTGGTTGTATTCCTTCGGTGGCCCCCGCCGGTGAAGCTTATTAAAATTTTTTTTTTTAATTTTTTTTTGGGTTTGGAAAAGGGTTTTTTTCTTTGTTGCCCCCCCCCCCCCCCCCCCCATACCCCTCCGGAATTAGAGAAATTTACCCGCCCCGGCCCCGCCGCCCGGGGTCCCGTCCCCGCCCTTTCGCGCGGGTCCCCCAACCCCCCCCCCCGGGGGGGGGGGAAAGGGGGGGGGGGGGGGGACTAAACCCCTGTGTCCCGAGAGGGGGAATTGGGGGCCGCCTCTAACCAACTGAGCCCGGACGCAAAATCGTAGGGCGTGGGGGAAATTGGGGGACACTGGAGGCATTCGGATCCCTTGATTGCCCTATAAAATTGCTCTGCGGTTCAGGTCACGATAATCTGGCGACCCTTGGCTGCGCGCCACCAGCGCCACCAGGCGGCAGAACATACACTCTCTATTATCGTTGGACAGCCGCTGGGTGTCAGGGCTTTGCAGTCGCGCGGTTCAAACGTGAGGGTGTCAGGAATCGGAGGAAACGCTGCGACGAAACTGCCACTTCGCGTGACAATTGGCCAGATAAGTCACTCCCTAAACTAAGCCAGCAGTTGCGGGAGCACGGAGTAGAGCACGGACATGGCGACCGGGACGCGCATGGTGATATGCAAGTGATGGTGCGGATGAGGTAGAGTGCTGAAGGAGACACTCGCGGAAGTGTGGGCAGACGCCAAAGGGTCCGAGGCGACCTGAACGCGACCAACGCGCCCTCGAACCGGCCGCGGTCGGGAACGGCGGTATCGGCGACGACGGTCGTCGAATATTCGTGCGGTGAGCACAAGTCCGAGGGTGGGCTATTGAACGATGTCTCGCCCGGTACACACACACACACACACACACACACACACACACACACACACACACACACACACACACACACACACACACACACACACACACACACACACACACACACACACACACACACACACACACACACACACACACACACACACACACACACACACACACACACACACACACACACACACACACACACACACACACACACACACACGTACACACACACACAGGACAGGTGACGGTGTGGCCGAGGCTGTACGGAGAGTAGGCCGATCGGTCCGAGTGGCCCGGGAAACTCAGGGCGAAGCTGTCAAGCGGGTTCCTGGCAATCAAATTAGCGGTGCACGGATTGCTAATTTGGCTGATGGAAGCGCAGGATGTCTGTTGCCAAGTCCGCTGATGGTTCGACGAATAAATCCTGCCTCTGTAACACGCGAAAAGTTTTTGCATGCGTGTATTACCTGGTTTGGTTAATTAAGTAGAGCTTCCTTTCAGATAGCATGACGCAATCCATAGGAAATGAACAAAACTTTGGACATCCTTGACGAATGCTACACGTGAACCATTTGATGTGCCGTGAATTCCATGCTTCCTGAGGAAACACTGTTCTTTGCAATCCAGCAGTATTAAGCAACTGAAAATCGAGGTAAGCGATCAACGTGAGCCGAAATTCCTTGCACCATTTTCGCTCTCCATTTATCCACTTTTGGCCTTTGTATGCATTTATTGAAGTGAAATAGCGGGGCATCCGTACCCTATACATGAAGAGTAAATTCCCTGGGGATTTCCTCGGCAGAAGGTAGAAAAACATGCAGAATCTCTTTGAGGCCCGAAATGTTTTGAGCATTTTCTGAAAAGCGAGACCTCTGCCTAATATATATATATATATATATATATATATATATAAAAAAAAATATATTTTTTTTTTCGGAGGAACTTTTCTTACACAGTAATGACCGCAACAAACCTGGATGGATGTTGGAAAAGGTTTGTACTTCAGCAAAGCAAGCCGAAGTACAAATATTGGACATGCTCAGGCGGCAATGCATTATGCATCTGGACCGGGACGGCTTCGAAGGAAGCGTTGGATGGAACAGATTAGCCTGACCGGCTGGGTCATATGTAGCGCATCAGAACCAAATCGACACGCTGAATGTCACCCGCGTCACGTGCTGTACCGTTGGACATTAGCACGTAGCGTTACATCGGACATAAATCACGTCACCTTGTCTATCCGCAAGTGTGTGCATGAGGACAATCTAACACGAAGTGGAGCACATCGGCATCTGTCCGTTGGAGGTTCTGAAGACATTCAGCCATGCAGTTCGACAGATCGCTAAGTTGTCAACTTTTTCAATATCTGGCAATTTGTATCCAGCTGACGGCTGGATGTTTTCGCACTCCTATCAAAAGTATGAGAGCGAGACCGATCGGTATTCCTCTGCCCGATCATTCAATGTCGGAGGGCAATATCCACCATACGGTCTGGAGTAAAACCCTTGTATACTGCTCGGCTACTATGACTGGCTGGCATTTGCCGACAGCCGATATTCGAGGCTTAGACAATGGAGCCAGTCCGCCGGCACAGTCTTAGATCCACTCAGATCGCGTGACACCCACTCGAGTCGACCAGACGCTCCTCAGCCGGCAGGCGTGGTGTTGGCCGACGGGCGCCGCCTATCGCCAGACACCACTGGTGTGGCGGATCTGCGCACCACGTGGTGTCGTCTGGCCGCACTGGAATGCCTTGGTGGCGGCTGGTGGCCGTGGCGGTGCAGCGGCGCGGGTAGCCACCCCACCGTGTAATCACCGGACCGGTGGTGGGTCTGCTCCGTGGTGTTCTGAGCGGTCGTGAGCCTACCGTGACATTTTCGCACCGGTCGATAGTCTATCCCATGATGTTCGAACCGGTCGTGGGTCTACCCCGTAATGTTCGGGCCGGTCGAGCGTCTACCCCGTACTGTTCAGAACTGTCGAGAGTCTACCCCGTAATGTTCGCCGCGGTCGAGAGTGTATCCCGTAATGTTCGAAACTGGTCGAGAGTCTATCCCGTAATATTCTGACCGGTCAATAGTCTACCCCGTAATGTTCGGAATGGTCAAGAATCTATCCCATGATGTTCGGACTGGTCGAGAGTCTACCCCATACTGTTCGGAACGGTACAGAGTCTACCCCGTAATGTTCGGACCGATCCAGAGTCTATCCCATAATGTTTGGAACTTTCGAGAGTCTGTCCCGTAATGTTCGGAACGGTCCAGAGTCTACCACGTCATTTTTGGACCGACCCCGGGTCTATGCTCACACGTGCTCTTTACTCTACCAGAGGGTGGAGCTCAACAACGAGTTATTGGGAAAAACGGCTATGCTAACAAAGCCATTGTGTTCAAAACACCCAATACAATATTGTGCACTTAATGCTATTGTGCACCATATTGTGCACTAGCAGTAATGCTCAAGCGTATGCATTCGAAAGGCTCTATCATTAAGCGAGTATTTATTAAGGGGATTAGCGGTGGGAAAAGGCTCCGCGAACCGTGAAAGCACTTGAACCTCTGGAAGATTACCATCTTCGAAGTAAACACTTTTCCCAATGAGCACTTGTAGCGCTATGCGTCGATGTCTCCACCCTCCAAGGTGGTATGGAACACCACTCTTGACTTTACTCCGAACTGGCGGAACATATCGCCACCTAATATATCAACGCATGCAGCCGAACATCCGATGAGATAATGAGTGACTTTTGTTCGGTTCAATTCCGAATTACTTTTGCGATGAGTGCGGTGTCAGTGGTGGGAAATGCCTGTTGACGGTACCGACACCGACACCGACACCAAACATCGACACCGATGCTGATATGTGCGGCACGTGGTAGTGCCGGAACCACATCCGAGCAGACTTCACTAGTCTGACCGGCATTCTCCTCGCTGGTACTATGTTAGACCTCCTCTTAGGCACTTTGGTTGTATCGGGGATGAGGAAATATACCGATCATGTGGGCGAGCTATGCACCTACTGTCATCGTGTCCACAAGGAAGCGCAGAAGTCCCAGACGCAACAGAACACTGATTTCATTGCCGCGAATATTTATTTTAGCGATATCACAGCAGGCAATTCATTGCGATGGGCATTTGCCCAGCGGTACCACGGCAAAAAAGGATTAGAGACACCCAGGTATCTACCTGAGCAGCTAAATCATTATTTTGTTAGTGTCGGACCAAAAATATCAGCAGAAGTCAAACTCCAGGCAAACATGCCTGAACACACCTCCCCCAGTTGTCGGCTATCGCGCGTCTCTACCAGCTCCTATAAAGTATCACCCATATATCTTGAACAGCTAGCCAATATCGTCATAAACATGAGAAGCACAAGTGCGTGCGGACCCGACGGGATCTGTATTAAGGTCATCAAATTTCTGTTCCTTTTTATCGGCGAAGTGCTGCTTGACATTATAAACACATGCCTGACTACAGCTGATATACCCTCCACTTGGAAACAGTCAATAGTAACTCCCATTCACAAATCAGGAGATCCTTCGGATCCCTCTAATTTTAGACCCATCTCACTGGTTCCGGTTATCGCCAAGATCACTGAGAGAGTAATGCAGAAACAACTCTATCACTACCTAAACTCAAACCACCTACAGACAGACAGACTTTATTGACGTCATCCACAATTGACTTGTGGCTATTACGACATCGCGTCAAATAGATAAAAACAACACAGCACAAAAGGTAAAAAAGAGGGTCAAAATCACAGACTACAAGTTAAACTATAAAAAAATATATATATATATATATAAAATAACAGCAAGTCGAGCAGTCTATCAGTCCGGCGCGGGCGGCACGTCACGTAGATATTCCCGTAGGTGGCGACCAAAGATCGACACGGGAAGTCGCGTCAGCTCAGGTGGCAGTGAGTTGTACATGTGTGGCGCTCTGGAACTAAAGCGTCTCTTCCCCATCTCGGTGCGGGACCGGGGGACATACAAGTTTGTGGTCTTGACGGGTGGTCCGGTCACGAATCTCCGCCATGGTGGTGAGATCGTGAGCCAGTAACTCTGGCTCACCATGGAGACGCACCTTGTGTATGAGGCGAAGGGTGTGATAACTCGCCAGGTTCTCCGCGCTGAGCCAGCCCAGCCTCCTCAGCAGATCCGAAACGTGGTCAAACTTTTTGCGGCCGAAAATTACCTTAGCCGAGTAGTTTATAATTTTTTGAATGCGAGATAGGTTCTTTTTGGCTCCGTTACCATACACAGAAATACAGTAGGATCTGCGAGAAGATCAGAGCATTGACCAGCGCGGAGATGACGGCAGGTGGAAGGTGCCCCTCAGATGCGACAGACCACCCAGAACTCGAAACAACGCCGAGTCAATTCTGAGACGTGCGAGTCCCAGCTGAGAGAGCGATCGAAAATAATACCGAGATTTTTGCATTCCGAAATGGTGGGTAGATGATGATCGCGAAATTTCACTGTGACATCCGGTAAGGCACGCAGATTTTGTGGGCTGCCCAACATCATCAGCTGTGTCTTTGCTACGTTAATTTTCAGTCCATTTGCTCGAAACCAGATATCGAGGAGGCCAGAACTGTTTCCATATGAGTGACAACATTTTGAATTTGAGATTTCTTACCACTGACCAAAATTTGGGTGTCGTCAGCGTATTGAACAACTACTGCACCTTCGGCGAACAGGCTGAGGTCGTTGGCGAAGACGCAGTAGAGGAGAGGTCCGAGAGATGATCCTTGAAAAACGCCGATGCTGTTGGGCAACGGGGCAGATTTGTGGACGACACCCAGACTGTCAGTAAGGCTGACACTCTGGGTGTGGTTCTGAAGATAAGCCGAAAACCAGGAAGTATCGATGCTATGGAGACTCAATTTTGACAGGAGTTTCGAGTGATCTATCACATCAAAGCACCTGCTCAAATCCAGTAGGCAGAGAAGGGACACCTCTCCATGGTCACATGCGGATAGGATCTGGTCAGATATGGAGGTCAGTGCGGTTTCCGTCGAGTGACGAGGACGGAAGCCGTGCTGAGTTTGGGAGAGGAGGTGGTTATCGGACAGGTAATTGTAGAGTTGCTGGTGGACGGCACGCTCTACAATTTTCGCAATGACTGGGACGATGGAGATAGGACGGAAATTGGAAGGGTTACAGGGATCGCCGGACTTAAAGATGGGATGGACGAGGGAGTGCTTCCAAGAATCAGGAACATCGGATTGGGTAATGCTGGAATTGACCAAATGCAGGAGCACCCCACCTAACGAGTCGAAGCACACCCTGAACATGTGGATGCTGATGCCGTCTTCGCCACAGGCCGACGACCCGCTCATCCCGAAGACGATAGCTCGCAGCTGAGATAGCGACAACGACTCCAGGGTGAACGCACAGGCACCGACACGCGGCAAACGGCAGGAGATACTCGGCGTCGCTCCCATACTCCTAACCTCGTCAGCCACGCACGGGCCCACGCGGACAAAAAATCGGTTAAGCTCATCAACTGTCGCGTCGGGCATCTTACGAATGGCCTGCTTGCCGCCGACAAATGACCTGATATGTCGCCACATTGACCTCTGCCCATCCTCACGGATTCGCCGCTCAACGTCGTTCCGGCTATCACGTCTAATCGCCGATCGTACAGCTCGGTTGGCTTCCCTGTACTCCGTGGACTGGTGCCCATAAACGGTCAGCGCACCACGGCGGCGACACATCAAAGCCTTAGTTCCATCTGATACGACCTGGGCGCTAGGGTTCCTGATTCTAACAGTCCTGATGGGAGCATGGATGTCAATGGTGGGTAAAAAGATGTTCAGAAAACAGTCCCACTTGAGCGTGACGGAGGGAGAATTAAAAACAGAACTCCAGTCAGCCAAACAAAGATCGTAAAGCAAAGCATTCGGATCGGTACGGCGAAAGCAACGCGTGCGAACGGTGGCGCCGCTCGGTCTGGATCTGGGCACATCGACTGAAAAACGAACGAATCTATGCGGACTAAAATGACAAAATTGTGTACGGCAGTGCTGCACAATGTCACGACAGTTGGTGATAACTACGTCAAGGAGAGAGCCAGTTGAATAGGTGGGCGAGGTCACATACTGAAATAACGAGTAATCAAAAATAAAATTAGACAGCACACGCCTACCTTGGTCCGAGTCTGGTTTCCGTAAGTCACAATTTAAATCTCCGCAAATAAAAAGTTTGGACTTCGGATAGTCAACAATCACACGCTGGAATTGTGCTTCTAGGTCTGCAAAGTCCGCTTTCAAGTCGGTCAGATTCCGTCTCGGTGGACGATATGCGGTGCAGATGATGAATTGGCGCTTGCTGTCTGGTTTAACCAACATCCACAACGTCTCCAGCTTGCTGTTGGGATGGTTGGCAGTCGTTGTGATTTTCAGCGGAGACGCGTTGGTACCTTCCCTGGCGGCCAGTGCCACTCCTCCGTACCCTCGCCCGTCGGGGCGATCGGCCCGGTACAGCTGGTACCCAGGCAGCAGCAGCAATCTGTTGGGCGTCTCAGGCTTCAGCCAGGTTTCGGCCAGGCATATGATGTCATACTTGTTGCGATGTAGTACTTCAGACATTTCCAGTAATTTTGGCTTAATGCTTTGGATGTTCAGCAAGCAAATCTTGAGTCTTGAACTGGGAGCTGGCCATATATTCCTCTGTCGGCGTTCGGCGCCTTTGCTCCCTCGCTTCCTCGCGCCAGGCGCGCGCCTGCCGCGCCTGCGCCGGCGAGGGTGGCGGCCGGAGTTCGCCGATAGGCCGCCTGACATCGCTGACCCAATGCCGGCGGGCACGCGGTCACCCAGCGATGTGCCGCCGCCTCCAAGGTCACCGGCGGGAATGCGCCGGACACCAGGCAGGGGCATGCGAACAGCAGGGGCCGCGACCAGCACGATGACACGGACCACAGCCAGCAGCACAACAAGCCGCAGTATGTCTCGATGGCTGAGAAAACATATCAGTCCCATGATAGTACCAAAGACGATGATGCGTCGTCTTCCGGCAGCTGGTAGATCGCCTCTCGAAGCGGAGCCGGGCCGAACGCCACTCGAACTCGCTCACGTTCGCACGTCACACCCCAAACACACAAGGACGGCACTAGAGGCACGGGTCGGGCAAGGAGCGCCGGCGCCGCGACCCGACCCCGGGAGCGGCGCGCGAGCGACTACTGGCCCAAACTCAGCACGGCTTCAGACCACGCCACTCTACGGAAACCGCCCTTATCTCAGTCACGGACGAAATACTAGCAGCAATGGACCGTTCGGAAGTAGCTCTCCTTTGCATTCTGGATCTCAGTAAATGTTTCGATGAAATAGACCACACCAAACTGCTCACTAAACTTCAACTCCATGGAATCGATACCGATTGGTTTAAAGCATATCTGGGAGGTCACACGCAGGCTGTTAGGATCTCAGATCAACACGGAAACAGGCATCTCTCCTCCTTTCTCCCCAAACAACATAGGTGTCTTTCAAGGCTCATCATTAGGTCCACTTCTCTATTGCATCTTTTCGAACGACCTCAGTCTGCACGTCCCGGTAGCACATGTCACCCAGTTCGCAGACGACACACAGGTCCTCATCTCCGGTCGGAAATCTGATCTTCCAAATTTGATAAGTCAGATGGAGACATGCCTGAGCCAACTCTACGACTACTTCCCTGGATAACGGCTTGAAGGTGAACCCGACCAAAACTCAGCTTCTTACTCTCGGATCGCGTCAAAATCTGCGCAATATTACCCCGATACGAGTGTCCTTTAGGGACGCCGTGATAGATGAGAAACATTCGTGTAAGAACCTTGGGGCAACATTTGATCGCCACATGTCTTGGGATTCCCATGTAGCTGTTGTTGTCCGGAAGTGTACTGGGTTCCTTCTGGCCCTGAGCCATCTGCGTCACCATCTGCCGACCAGCACCCTCTTCACTATAGTCAATAGCCTAGTTATATCCAATATCCGATAATGCATATCTGTTTACGGGAACGGGTCGTCAGCAAATATCCACAGACTAGACAAGATCATTAACTTCTCCACTAGAGTCGTGTCAGGTCTTCGAAAATTTGATCATATTACTGATGTCCGAAACGAGTTGGGTCTCCTCACTGCAGCTGATCTGTACCTATATCACAATCTCACTTTGTTCCACAAGATCATTCTGACGGGTGAGCCTACGCACATTGCCGGTGAAATCACTTCAAACTCTACCCTGCGAAGCCGTCACACACGTGCAGACGACCATCTGCGCCTGCCAGCCATACACAGAGAGGCTGGCCGCAGGAGATTTCTCTACTCGTCTGTCTTCCACTACAACAAACTTCATACTGAAACTAAAACTTCGAGGCTGTCTAACTTCAAGAAACATGCACTAGCGTATCTCCACGAACAACACTAGTCCACAAAAGAAAACTTACAATATGGATATGTGTACACTACGAAGTCACCTTTAGGCCATCGCTTTCCTATCACTTATACAAGCCACTCGTGTATAGCTCGTGTTGCAAGTACGGTATATGCAGTGCGGAAAGTGATATGGATATTGTATTATGTTGGCGTACGAATGTTTGTTGCGCATCTGCTCCCACTATTGACCACACATCTATCCTTTCTTTGTAAATATCTGTGAGTTCATCCCAGACTGTCCGTAACAGCCACTGCACGTGGAGGACATGTATTGTTAAATAAATAAATAAATAAATAAATATGATGGTGGTGGTGGGACCATCTTCACCTGCACCTGACGGGCATCACCCCTGTCGACAGGTGATCGTGATGGTGGTGGTGGGACCTTCACCTGTGTCTGACGACTGACACCCCTGTCGACAGGTGATCGTGATGATGGTGGTCTGCGTGGCCGCCTTCACGCTCGCCTGGCTGCCGTTCCACACGTTCGAGATCGTCACGCAGCGCTACAAGACGGCGCTGGAGTGGCGCCACATCGCGCTGCTCTACTGGGCCGTGCACGCGCTGGCCATGTCGCACTGCTGCATGAACCCCGTCATCTACTTCACCATGAACGAGACGTTCCGCCGCCGGCTGGCCGAGGCGGTGCGGCGCCGTCACCGGCGCTCGTCGAGCGCGCGCGATCAGTCGCGTGCCACGCAGGACGCCACCGGCCAGCACCTGCAGCGGCTCAACGGCACGTCCGCCCGCTCTACCTACCTGAACTCCGTCAAGTACGACACCAGCTGCATCTAGCGGCCGCCGGGCGAACCTCGGCTTTGGTCGGTCGACGCTGGGCGCCGTCGAGTGCGACATCAGCGGAATCTAGCGGCCGCCGGCGAAACCTAGATTTGATTGGTCGACGCTGGGCGCCAAGGAGTGTGACACCAGCGCAATCTAGCGGCCGGCGGGCGAAATCTATTTTCGAGTGGTTGACGCTGGGCGCCGTCAAGTGCGGCACCAGCTGCATCTAGCGGCCGGCAGGCAAACCCTAATTTGGGTTGGTTGACGCTGGGCGAATGACAGCGGTGCTAGAGGGGTCGCGGTGTTCCGTGAACAGCAGTCTGCAGGTTGAGAGCAGACGAGGATAGTCGCGGCTGCCATTGCTGGTAGAGTAAGTAGTGACTATTTAATGTCAGCCCAGCTTTACACAACACAGTTAGTGGTGATCACACTCTCATAATTTCCTTCTCACAGATGGAAAGTGACGTCAATTATTGAGTATCATTCAGGCCATCAATTAATGAAATGGGATAGCTAAAATCGATTGTTGGTGGGGAAGTTCGCTCATAAGGTTCCACGTAAAAATGAGATTGTTGAGATTCCCAGTGTAACATGGGGATGGCTCCCTCAAACTTATGAAAAATCGACACCTACGCTTATCGGTGATAACGTGGAGTGCGACAATCATTGACTTATCATTGACTGCACCGACAATCCTTTGTTACTCGCTGGTGTTTTGTTCCCCGCTGATAGTCTTGTGTCACTCATCTTTAGTCTTTCGTTACTCGTGGATAGTCTTTCGTTACTCGTTGATAGTACTTCGCTACCTGCCGATAATCTTTTGTTATTCGCCCATGCACTGCGAGACTCCCAGATCGTCTGTAACTCCACACACGTCCCACACGTCCCACACATCCCACACGCCAGATACACCACATACGCCCCACACATCCCACACATCCCACACGCCAGATACACCACATACGCCCCACACGTCCCACACATCCCACACGCCAGATACACCACATACGCCCCACACGTTCCACACATCCCACACGTCCCACACATCCCACACATCCCACATGTCAGATACACCACATACGTCACACACGTGCCACACACCTCACACATCCCACACGTCCCACACATCCCACACGTCCCTCACATCCGACACGTCAGATACACCACACACGTCCCACACACGTCCCACACATCCCACACGTCCCACACATCCCACACGTCCCACACATCCCACACGTCAGATACACCACACACGTCCCACACGTGCCACACGTCCCACACATCCCACACGTCCCACACATCCCACATGTCAGATACACCACATACGCCCCACACGTTCCACACATCCCACACGCCAGATACACCACATACGCCCCACACGTTCCACACATCCCACACGCCAGATACACCACATACGCCCCACACATCCCACACATCCCACACGTCCAGATACACCACACACGTCCACACACCACACGTCCCACACATCCCACACACCCCACACGTCAGATACACCACATACGCCCCATACATCCCACACATCCCACACGCCAGATACACCACATACGCCCCACACGTTCCACACATCCCACACGCCAGATACACCACATACGCCCCACACATCCCACACATCCCACACGCCAGATACACCACATACGCCCCACACGTTCCACACATCCCACACGTCCCACACATCCCACACATCCCACATGTCAGATACACCACATACGTCACACACGTGCCACACATCCCACACCCACACGTCCCACACATCCCACACGTCCCACATCCCACATGTCAGATACACCACACACGCCTCACACGTTCCACACATCCCACACATCCCACACGTCCCACACATCCCACACGTCCCTCACATCCCACATGTCAGATACACCACATACGTCACACACGTGCCACACACCCCACACGTCAGATACACCACACACGTCCCACACGTGCCACACGTCCCACACATCCCACATGTCAGATACACCACACACGTCCCACACGTGCCACACGTCCCCACATCCCACACGTCAGATACACCACACACGTCAACACACGTCCACACGTCCCACACATCCCACACGTCAGATACACCACACACGTCCCACACGTGCCACACGTCCCTCACATCCCACATGTCAGATACACCACATACGTCACACACGTGCCACACACCCCACACGTCAGATACACCACACGTCCCACACGTGCCACACACGTCCCTCACATCCCACATGTCAGATACACCACATACGTCACACACGTGCCACACATCCCACACGTCAGATACACCACACACGTCCCACACGTGCCACACGTCCCACACATCCCACATGTCAGATACACCACACACGTCCCACACGTGCCACACGTCCCTCACATCCCACATGTCAGATACACCACATACGTCACACACGTGCCACACACCCCACACGTCAGATACACCACACACGTCCCACACGTGCCACACGTCCCACACATCCCACATGTCAGATACACCACATACGTCACACACGTGCCACACGTCCCACACGTCCCACACATCCCACACGTCCCACACATCCCACACGTCCCACACATCCCACATGTCAGATACACCACATACGTCACACACGTGCCACACGTCACAGACTTCTCATAAATATTACAGTCTCACACGTCTCATGTCCAACAAATCTCATGCGTCTCATACATCCCACACATCCCACACGTCTGAAGCATCCCACATGTATCGAGCATCCAACATGTTTCCACATGCCACACGTCCTACATGACCTACACGTCCTACACGTCTCACACGTCCCACACGTATCACACATATCACACATATTACAGATACATATATCACAGATATCACACATATCACACATCACATGCGTCGCACGCGTCTCACATGCCCTATACGTATCACACATAGCACACACATCACTCATATCGTACGTCACATGCGCTACACACGTCTCACACGTCCCATACGTATCCCACACATCACACATATCACACGTCTCACACGCTACATACGTCGCACAGGTCTCACACGTCTCCTGGATCTCCTTGCCCCTGGATCTGCCGGTGCTTTTCCATGCTTTCAATGAGGCCAACCAGCAATGGGAATTACCGGAGGAAACCCCACGCAAATCTGTCCCAAATGTTATATCTTTGATCTTTAGATCAGTGTGACTTTAAGCAAATTTAAGTTGCGTAAACAAATATATTGTCACATATACAGCGCCGGATCCAAGGGGTATTGCGCCCCTGGCGCCTCTCCACTTGTCCTGAAGGGGGAAACATTTGCATTTCATTTCTTATTTGCACCCCCCCCCCCCTTAGGGCGGAGCAAATGTCCTGACAAGAAACAGCCAGCGTGCACTTTTTCACACCACAAGAAAATGCTAACTGCCAATGCGACCGCTGGGCACCCCCATTGCCACCCTTAACAGCATTTCTCCTAACAAACTAGTCAGGATTTGGTAGCATTTTTCAAAGTGTGCCACAAAACGACCGACAGTCCACCACATTCCCCCTCACCCCACCCTTCTCTTTGGATGTCGGCTGGGTGCATCAGTGGACACCTAGAGTGGCATCACACCAGCGGACACACATCTAAATGGGAAGACAACGTGGAGTTTCGTCCACCAGATGCCAGTGCAGACGACTGTGGCACGGAAGTCAGCAAACTGCGGCCCGCTACCGTTGGAAGTGTGAGGTGGGGTAGGGGGATTGCTGATGTCGTATTTCAATAGCTTTGCGCGCTATATTTCAGTAACCATTGAGAGACCTGGGAGTTTGCTGTGTTTCCAAATTCAGGGCGTTGGTTCCCAGCGGAGGAAATCCGAAAAAGTGATATATAATGAGGGAAATTTACAAAGGAAACTTTATGCGACCACTCCCAGGCATGTGCAAGATCTCTCAATGAGTCAAGGAGGTGATCAGGGAGCATCCACTAAAATATCCCTCTCTTTACAAGCCAAATGCATGAACGCTGCTAATGCGGCGAGCAATTCACGTCCTACTCGCATGTGTCGCCGCTCTGGCGGATGCCCCTGGAAGCTTTCGCGCGTTACCTGCCATTGGCATTGTACCAGTGGACACACACCTAAATTGTCATCGTATCCGTGGACCCACGTCTGAATTGACATTGTACCCATATGATGAAATGCAGAATAGTATGTAGCTTCTTACCGAAAAATACTCCACGCCCCGCACGAATAATCGCTCGATGGTTGGCACGGTGCCAGCTCCGAGCTTCACTTTTGTCCCCGGCGGAGACAGATTGTACGCTACTGTCTGCATGCCACGCGCCGTCTAGCGCCGTGTCGCTGGCGGACCTTCTCTGTGGAAACCCTTAGCTTAGTACCGGTACTGCGTCAGAGTACCACGACTCCATACGACCTCCATGCACCTGGCGGCTTCTCAGGCTCTTTTCCGGTGTGTGGCAGGGCACGCTTCACATTGTGCTCGTTGTCTGTTATTTAACCTGGCGCCATGTGTGTGTGTGTGAAGTGACAGGCAGTCAGCTCCATTTGTATCCCGGCTATTTTTAGGCTGCATCCGTACGCTTAGCTTGTACACAATAGGTCGCTGGCGCTGGCGAGTGCGCTTGACGCTACACCGGCTGGCAGTGTGTTGTGCTTAGTCTCCAAATAGTCGGCGAATGTGGGTATACCCTCAACTACAACGGCGATGTCGTTTCGTGCTTATATATATACATATATATATATATATATATATATATATATATATATATATATATATGTGTGTGTGTGTTGTGTGTGTGTGTGTGTGTGTGTGTGTGTGTGTGTGTGTGTGTGTAAACACGAAAAAGCAGAAATATCATGTTCGAAAGCATTCGTTTCAAGCAAATTGGAGTTTTCTCGCGGCAATCGAAGTTTTGCTGTCTGTGACATTAGCGATCCTAGCGACGAAATTTACACTCTTTTTCACAAATACACGTTAATCCGGACTTGTAATGAGTTGCAACGGACATATCCGATCATACGGAAGAATATGATACAGTTGTCTAAAAGCTTCATCACCTGTATGAAGCGCTTCATGGTAATCGGTAATTCCAGTACTACACTACAAATTACAATATGGCTTTGTATATTTATGCCTACAAACAAACGATTTCCCGACAAGTCAGGCCCTCTGACTCTGCCTGATCCGGCCCTTCGCTCTTATTCCTACTCATGTCTTGATTTCTGTATGGTTTCGTTCATGTCGACTGTGCCGATCACCGCGACGAATCTATGAGGTGAGATATATGGTGTGTGCTTGCATAGGACCGCAGGGAAGGAACAGGCTATTGGTTTTACGACACGTCGACGGTTGAGTGCTGCATGACCGATGCAGTCGTTGCACCCATAAACCCCAGTCGACAGTTGAGTCATGCAGCGTCGCCAATCTCTCACGCCGATTGGTCGCGGACGAAGAGTAGCGACAGGAGAAACTCGAACCTACAATCTTTCGATTGTGAGACGGGCGACTTGCCCCGGACTACTCGTATTCTGGGACGGAAGAAACGCATGAGACTATGTGAAGGAGGATCAGCGAGGATCAGCGCCATGAGTTCTGAAACTATCAGCGGCACCGTAGTTCAAGCAGGGGCATCCGTGCTGGCTGTAGGGAGACGAAACTGGCAATGTGTCGTGTAATAAACGGTAGTAGGGAATTCTAAGGACAATGCTGAAATATTTCACCGAACAGAAGATTAACTGCGATTATGCGATATTAAGACTTCTTAATTATTCGATTAAGAAGTTCCATTTGGATTACCAGTACTCAAAGCAATAATCTTAGATTAAAAAAACAAAACAATATATAGTCCTTACTGCAGCGACGTCGCCACTACGGCTAGTTCACCATGGTCCGCGTAGCGGCGCCACCGTCGCTTGTTAGGCGATATGCGACAATCTTCAAATCGGCCGTGGAAGCTCCAAGTTGTTTTTGAATCGGATTTTTTCCACTATGGTTGTTTTCAGTGCTATCCCCGCAAACATGTCAGATGTTTTTTTTGCTACTCGAGAAGAGGTCTCTTTACGGCACACTCTAGTGTATACATACGTACCTGTTGTTATTGATGCATACGCGTTCTAGGTAAACGCCAAATTGTGTGCATTCCAAAGGCGTAGACAATTTTGGTTGACATCATGTTGCTAGATGGAATGTCGGCCCTCCTACTCTGTGGAAATGGAAGGGAGTGTGCGTTGACAAATGGACTCATATTGGCATTTCGTGCCAAAGAACTGCCTAATGCGAAAGGCATTCAAGGTCAGATGCGAATCACCGATCATGCGACTAACGTCACACCTAGCTTACTGACGCGCCAATCGAATGCAACTCGATTGTAATTTGTAGCTTCAGCTGGGAGTATTTAATGTGACGAGCACGTGCTATTGCGATGTGCATTGCTTCCTGTGCTAGCTGTGTCTGAGATTGGGCCATCGCCTGAATCACCCCATGACAACGATGCTCACAACTGTGTGCGTGGTCATGCATACAGAACTGCAACTCTATGGCGCACACTGTATGGCGAATTTGTACATAGAGCAAGAAGAAGCCGACAGTCTCATCTATTGTTGACTTCAGCAAAAGAAGCCGACAGTCGCATCTACTGTTGACTTTTTCAAAAGAAGCCGACAGTCGCATCTACTGTTGACTTTTTCAAAAGAAGCCGACAGTCGCATCTACTGTTGACTTCTTCAACAGGACCTGTGCGCCTCGCTGAGTGTGCTAAAGAATATAAATAAACAATTGAACAAAACATGCTTAACAATATTGTTCCAATGTGTGCGCTTAAACCGCCCTCCTGTACTGTTCCAATGTGTGCTAAATACATGTATACGGCTTCTACATCTTACGCCAGGATGCACTCACATGACCTCGTGACGACTGTTGGCTACACTTCTGAGTAGTCTGGGCGACTATTCACTACACTTCTGAGTAGTCTGGGTACGGCGACTACTGGTTATACTTCTGAGTAGTCTGGGTACGACTGTTGGCTACACTTCTGAATAGTCTGGGTACGGCGACTATTGGCTACACTTCTGAACTGGGATTGGCTACACTTCTGAGTAGTCTGGGTACGGCGACTATTGGCTACACTTCTGAGTAGTCTGGGTACGGCGACTATTGGCTACACTTCTGAGTAGTCTGGGTACGGCGACTATTGCCTACACTTCAAGTTCGGAAACCTCGCCTCTTTCCATACCTGCTACCGCTTCCATCTTAAGGGCCTCCTCTCATTTCCTGGGAACTCCTTCCGGTCTTCGGGGCCTCATTCGGTTATAAAGACTTCCTACCCCGTCTTGAGGGACTAGTCTCGAGTTCGGCAGGGTCCTCTTCTTCTCTGGCGAACTCTTCTTCTCTCCCAGGTATCTCCTCTTCGAAGTTACGAGAACCCTTTTCTATCCCAGTGGCCTTTCTCTCCTATTTTATGGGCCTCCTCGTTCATCATGGGGTATCATTTCCAATCTTGTGAATTTGGTGCCTCCTGTCACGTATCTGGATCATCCGTTTCTATCTTGGTACCTTACCCGTTTTGGGGCCAGTTTTGCGTCTCAGAAATATCATCTCATATTCAATGGCTTTCTCTCCCGTCTTAGGGCCTCCTTTTAGTTTCTGGGGTCTCCGTTTCAGTATTGGGGCCTCCTTTGCAATCCTGGGGGCCTCCGTGCCACCTTTTGGCACTCTGTTTATTTCTTGGGCCTCCTATACTCTCCTAGGTGACTCCTTTGTTAAATTAGGGCCTCCTCTCACGTCTTGGAGGCCTAATCATCTGTGTTTGGAGCCTCCTTATCCTCTTAGCAGGTGCTTTTACGCCTTAGTCACAAATCGTCTCTCCTAAGATCCTCCTCTTCCCAAATATGGGCCACATTTGGTTGGTCTCAGTAGCCTTCTCTCATTACTACGGAGTCGTTCTTTCCCATCTCGGGGCCCCTCTTGCACCTGGAGAAATATCTCTGATCACATGTCGTTATTTTCTATTGCATCCTCTTCCATCTTGGGGGTATTGTTTTAAAAATACCCTGTCACCCATCAGAAGCCCTCTTGTCTAACCTGGGTGGCTTCTTCCCCGTCTTCGTGATATCCTTTTCCTCATTGGGACCTCCTCCCAATATCTACCCTAATTCTCTCATAGGGATTCGATTATATTTCCCGGGGCCTCGTTGCCAGTCTTGGGGCCTCCTTGACAGCATGATCCCGTCGACCTCCTTGCTCATCTTTTTCCTGTGCACTTCCGGACAGGGGCCTCTCAAATTTCAGGGGGCGCCACCCAGTCTCACGGAAGGGGGAGTGACCTCGTTGCCCCCTTCCCCGGTGGCGACACCCCTGCATCGGAGCATCTAGTCGCTTCGCACCCACTCAGCCCGTCCGGCGAGGTTTCCCTCGCTTCGCTGGAACAAGAAGACATACCAACTAGTGTCAAAGCTATGTTTTTGCTCGGCGCGAGTACTGTGCCTCAGGACAAAAAAGAGGCAAGGCTCGAACTAAGGGTGCATTGGCGGTTCCAATGGGGACAAAGAAGTTAACCCCCTGCCCCCAGAGACTGATTTGCTCTGGAATTTTGCACAAGTAGAGCATCTTCTAGAAATATGAAACATTTTACCACACAAAGATGGCCTTATGCAGACCGAGGACTGATCAAATCCTAGTACATCTTTCCAGAATTGTCGTGAAAATTCCCCCCACCCAACCCCACACACAGACATATTTCGCCCTCGGAAGACAAAGGTGCCCCCGGACATGTTCCCCATGACAATTTCCGGATGCGCATATGGGCCACGATGGTAGCTCGTATGCTTCCCCTGATTGGGTTTTATAGGCAGCCTGACGTAGGTTAGATACGCAAATTCACTAATAAGGATTAAGTGGCAGCTTTACCAACGGCAGGCTAATGCCGAGTCACATCGAAGGAACAGTAGCCTCCCTCCCCACATCTACGTTGAAGGAGCAGTAGCCTCCCTCCCCACATCTACGTCGAGAGAGCAGTAGCCTCCCTCCCCACATCTACGTCGAGAGAGCAGTAGCCTCCCTCCCCACATCTACGTTGAGGGAGCAGTAGCCTCCCTCCCCACATCTACGTCGAGAGACAGTAGCATTCCCCACATCTACGCGAGAGAGCAGTAGCCTCCTCCCCACATCTACGTTGAAGGAGCATGCCCCCCTCCCCACATCTACGTCGAAGGAGCAGTAGCCTCCTCCCCATCTACGTCGAGAGAGCAGTAGCCTCCCTCCCCACATCTACGTCGAGAGAGCAGTAGCCTCCCTCCCCACATCTACGTCGAGAGAGCAGTAGCATTCCTCCCCACATCGATGCATTTCAACATTTATCGTGCGGCGCTCCATGTCACATATTTAGTTCAGAATGAGTCTTGCCATCCTCCACGATCAAACGAGAATCAGCCGGGCGCCCAAGTCACCAAGTCTCGTCGCATGCTATCAACTAATTGCATGTTGTTCACCTGTAGACAATGCCAGAAGCGCGGGCAGTATCAATAAACAGGGGCGCAACGTCAGAATAGGCATTGTCTCGATGGCGATTACCTGATGTTTTCTTGTACATTTTCAACAACGAAATAAGAATTCTGAAATTAGATCCTTGTGTATGTTCGTATCCAATCACCGGAGATATCAGCGTTCACACCTATGTTGTTGTTGTTGTTCCTACACCTATGAGTTCAGTGCAAAACTTCCAGATTCCAGGTGGTGCGCAATAGTTGATGCCACATGTTCAGATGATGTCACCTCTAAACGCCAGACCGCCGACTACAGATGGTGATGATGCTGATGCTTATGGTGATGATGCTGATGATGGTGATGATGCTGATGATGCTGGCGATGATGCTGATGGTGGTGGTAATGATGTTGATGGTGTGCATGGCGATGATGCTGATGGTGATGCTGGTGATGATACTGATGGCGCTGATGCTCATGGTGATGATGCTGATGGTGATGCTGCTGATGATGATGCCGATGACGGACCGAGTGCGATTTAGTGGGTATCGACTATTGTCGTGGCAACGAATATTAAATATTATTGCGAACTTGGTGATAAAGAGGAATGGCGTCGGTGATAAAGAGGAAGAGCCTTGGGTTCTTCTACGACGCATTCCGCTGCCGGGCCGCGTGGCGATACCCCCCTCCCCTCCCCCTCTCCATCCGCCGCCAACCCCTCACGCCCGTCAGTCGTGTGCGGACTCGGCAACCCCGCCGGTTGTGCTGTGTTGTTGATTCCAACAAATCATGACAGCTAACACTGTTACGACCCATGTGGGGCCACCCATGCGCTATTTCGAGAACGTGTAAGTGCTAGCGTATCGCATGATGTGGTGACCTGGGTACGCCTTGGTAGCCCTGGGGCGCGAGGCCAGGGGAGCCGGACCTGACCCGGCCGGCTCCGCAAAAAAACCAATCTGTTACGAAGTTGCAACATATTTACTTCCGTTTATTTCATTTGACAAAACAGGAGAAGGAACTGAGTGGAGCACACAGCAGGTAATAGCTAATTAGAGCTAATGTGGTGTTGCACTTGCGACCAACTCCTATACAGACTAATCATGTTGCAAAGCGTCTACTTTTCCATTTCTTCTCTTCACTTTGTACATGGAGCGGCCATCTTTCGACTAGGCCATATAAAAATGGTCAAACTCTTGTCGAGTGGCTACTCTGTTTTTCACGATATTTTCTGCTCCGCCTGTTCGGCAAATTTTCGGCATTTTGCAGAGTCCGGCACTAGTGACAAGCCACCAGGTTTTACAGCGGGTACAATGCCACAACCTGGCACTATCGCCGAATGTATACACAACCCACACACCCATACACATTCAATGAATCCATCGGAAAGGTAAGAAGCCGCAATGCGAGGCAATTGGTCTTGTCAAATGACGTCATCTGTTCCACCGAACGAAGGATCCAGACCGCCCTGCGGAGAATCGCCACCGTCCTGTCTTACAACACGAAAATACATCAGTCTTTGGATAAAACTGCGCTTCATGCTGGACGCAACAATCAATAGAATAACAGTCGGTACCGTCCAGGGTAAGGGAAAGTTGTGTGACGAAGTTGTCGAACATGTCTTCCCAATTTTTGAAAAGTGGCGATTTGCTGCAGTTCAATTCCTTTCGTGTCCCCCTTCCCCAAGCCTCAGCTATTACAATACTATGATGGCCGCACAATTATACTTCACCAACTATATAGTGAAATTATCTGTACAAGAGAAGCAACAAAAATACTAGAAGCCGACCTAGCCAATGAACGGCTTGTAGTATTTTTTTCAGGCTTTCTGTCACCACACATCAGAGTGGTAAATCATGAATCGTTACAAACTTCTGTTTCAGAGTATTTTTGAATACCATGAACCTTGACCATCTTGTGTGTTCGCTCACGTGGACTAAGAAGCTTTGCGCAGGACCAAACTTGTCTTATCGCCAGGGCTTATACGCCTTCCTCTGTGCATATACCAATATATCTTGAATAAACGTGATTGGGTGTCCTTGGGTATCTTTAAAGGCATTTGGGGTGACGTTTTTGGGGGCATTAAGCAGGTGCCTGAAGTTCACGTTGTATCCATATTTGTATTGAGCGACGAGTTTGTCAGATACGTATTTATATTCGTGTTCGTATTCAGCGACGGGTTTATGTTCCTACGAATCAATTACCACAAATGCTTCTGCCTGCCCTGAACACGCTGGAAGTAACTGCATATGTCTCTCATGGCCACTTTAACGGTCAAGGTCCAACGCAATCCCCATTTTTTTCGATCGCGTATAATTTTTCGTTTTCACCAAAGCCTGTCAAACTCTGGTATCAAGCGATAGTCCGTGTTTAACCGTCGCATAACATTCTACGCGAGGGCATGTCAAGGTAAAAGGTTAAGATCAAAGGTTAGCTTGATTTATTAGAGGACGATGCTTTAGCAATAGCGACAGAACGCGATGTTCGATCGCTATCGCTTCAATTTCCATCAAATGGGCATCATTCGACGTGGTGTTGTGCATCAGAAAGTTGAGAACTCGAAATACGTTTGAAGGCCAAAGGTGAACATGATTTCTCCAGCCACCTTGCATTTCCTTCTTCACCCAAACTTAACCACGTCTGGCATCAAGCGGTAGCCTATGGACAATCCTCGAGTAACATTTAAAACCGGGACATGTCAAGGTCAAACGTCAAATCAAAGGTTAGCCTGCATTTTTAAGTCTTCGTGTTTCATCGCTATGGCTTCGATCTCCATCAAGTGGATGTCATCCGACGTGGCTTGCCGTAAGGCAACAGAAAGTTAAGTTGAGAAATCGAACTTTCGAAGGTGTCCAAGGTTCGGTGCGTGTGCAATAATTGAGCATAGTATTGGAATGGGACGATCAAATGCCTTTTTGTTTGCAATCATTGTGATAGGAAGCACTGATATCTTATTTGACCAGTAGCTCCCAAGAAATTCGCGACATAACTTGCTCGGACGGCCCTTTCATTGCTGTCTTTTAATTTTCACTGCCACTTCGCTGTCCTTGAAAGATGAAATATAGACCTTTTCAAGTCGTCCACTTTCTTATTAATGGCTCAACGGAAGTTGTCAAGTATGTAAGAAAAGCCACACGGAAATGCGCACGATTATATAACCAGCCAGAGTTCATAACTGCGATAGGGCAATGTTGAAATCATGTGTGGATCCAGGAATTGTCATGGGGGCACTTGTCTCGAAGGGTACAATTTCTTTGGACGGGCGCCACTGCATGGGTGTCTGGGGGGAGCTTCTGACTGGAAAAAAAATTCGAGCGGTAAACTCGAACCTTTTCGGAGGGGCACCTTTTCCCGACCGGAGGGACGCCACCTCTCACGAGGTGGGAACATGCCACCCACCCCTGTGTCCGCTACTGATTGTTATTGTATTGAAATGTGTCCCCGTAAAACGCAAAATCATGGGAAAAGTTAGTCCATATCTACTACAACAAACCAAACGTTCTATATTTTCTGTTTTCCTGTTACAAGAAGGCAACGTCCAACATAATTACAGCATTGCTCTGTGGCGATGGTGGAACCTGGCGCAGCGCACACGGCACACAGCTATTTGTCTACAGGCGGTGACAGTGAATGGAAAATGTTCACTTTGGTCGAACATTTCTCACCAAAATATCAGACATCACCACGGCCCATTTGAAAACCAGACCTTAGAAACGAAGCAGCTGAGATAAAAAGTTTTTTTTGTAGTTGGGGGGGGGGAGGGGGCGGTTTACCTCTCTATCCTGCTGCAACTTTCCGGGTCCCCAGTTCGCCCATCCCCTGTTTCAAAACTGTGGCTACACCCATGATCACAACACTTTCCAACGACCAAGACAACACATTCTGACAACCGTCAAAACACGTTCTGTCGACCGTCATAAGTTAGCTCCGTCTGGGGACCGTCCTTCGTTCAACATGCAACCACCGATGAGCCGTTTCGTCGGAGCCAATTGAAACCGAGCGCAGCGCTCCAACAGCCAATCGTGCGCGGGATCGCAACGCGGCAGCCAATCACGACCGAGACCCACGGACGCGATCGACCAATGGCGGGCGCGCTCTGCGGACGCGCAGCCAGTCAGGGCCGGGCGCGCCGGTTTGGCACGAGCCGGTTCACGTCCGGCACGGGGATGCGGTGGTTGGTGAGCAGGTGGGCGCGCAGGTTGTGCGCCGTGCTGTAGACGTTGCCGCAGATGGGGCAGATGGTGCGACCCTCGTGCAGCTGCCGGTGGTTGATGAGCGAGCGCGGGTTTTTGAACGCCTTGCGACAGATCTCGCAGCGGTGTTCCGCGACGCCGTCTGTGAAGAGGCGCTCGTGTTAGTAACACATGGCATTTATCACATCACATTCACCACATGACACTCATCACAACACATTCATCACACATCACACTCACCACATCACACATCACACAATCACACTCACCACATCACACATCATAACATTGCACATCACACTCATATCAGCATGCATCACATTCGTCACATCATACACCATACTCATCACATCATATCACACTCATTGCGCCTATCATACTCGTTACATCACACACCACTCATCACATCAAACATCACATTTATCACATCACACTTCCAACTGTAGACGGTTCGGCAAGAAATGCGGATTTTCACCGGATTGTCATCACTATAAAATTAAGACACGCCCACGCCCTCCGGTGAACTAAATTCACCGCCACCGGAGTGGGCAGGGGGTTTCCTGCGGATGTTGAACCTCGCAGGTGACACGCTTAGAGAGGATCCGCAACCACGGCAGCCATGCTTTCATATTGAAAAAAACGTGAAAAATGCAATACCCAGATTCGTAAAATGCAGTCCCAAGAAATTCCAACTGAGTGTACACGTGCAAAAAGACAACCTAACAACACAATCATTTGATTTAGTCCTTGAACTTATTTAGGATTGGGGAGGCAAGAACTCCCACTTTTTCTGGATTGGAAAACATGTTAAGTCTCTTGTAGTTGGATAATCCGGTCATGCTGATATTTGGAAGGAATAGTGTAAGGATAAAAGTTCGAAGTCTATGTGAAGCGCAAAACAGCGTCATTCGAACTGCAAGATGCAAAATAAACGATCATGTTCTGAGGAAAATAAAGTCCTGATTGGCGAAGCCGAAAAATGACAGGGCTGCCTTTTCAACACCGACCTACCCCGATACTCGCAAAAGCGGTGTCCAGCTGAGACGCTGTGGCCAGGTTACACGCTAACAGCGAGTACTAGACGCCGTGATCAGGTTACACAACAGCGAGTACTAGACGTTGTGATCAGGCTACACGACAACAGCGAGCAATACGTTGAGTCAACCTGAACACCGCATCCTAACGCGCTATCATAGTGCCAGCACGACGACAGAGAATGTTAGCATATATGTTTGGTTGGTTATTGGTTTTACGACACGTCGACCGTTGAATCATGTAACGTTGCCAATCTCTCACGCCGATTGGTCGTGGACGAAGAGTAGCGACAGGTGAGACTCGAACCCACAACCTTTCGATTGTGGGACGAGCAACTTACCCCCAGGCTACTCATCCTCCGTGAATGTACATAAATAAACCCGGAGGTCGTGCAACCATAAACATGTACATGGTGAAGAAAATAGCTGTCCGTATGGTATGCCCAATACCAAATGCCAACGCTCGTATTGCGTGGCAACAAAAATAGTTTCCAGCGTGGAAGATTTCCAGGCCCCAGCTGAAGCTGAAGATGAAGCTGAACCCAAGCTGAAGATGAAGCTAAACCCAAGCTGAAGATGAAGCTGAATCCAAGCTGAAGATGAAGCTAAACCCAAGCTGAAGATGAAGCTGAATCCAAGCTGAAGATGAAGCTGAACCCAAGCTGAAGATGAAGCTAAACCCAAGCTGAAGATGAAGCTGAACCCAAGCTGAAGATGAAGCTGAACCCAAGCTGAAGATGAAAGTAAACCCAGGCTGAAGTTCGTAACCATGCACGATGATGTGAACAAATGTGCTCCTTTACGCCGCATTAAGCCCATCAGCGTACGTACCCCACGACCTTACCACCTTACACCACGGCCTTACCACCTTGCACCACGGGCTTACCACCTTACACCACGGCCTTACCACCTTACACCACGGCCTTACCACCTTACACCACGGCCTTACCACCTTACACCACGGCCTTACCACCTTACACCACGGCCTTACCACCTTACACCACGGCCTTACCACCTTACACCACGGCCTTACCACCTTACACCAGGCCTTACCACCTTACACCACGCCTTACCACCTACACGGCCTACCACCTTACACCACGGCCTTACCACCTTACCTCACGGCCTTACCACCTTACACCACGGCCTTACCACCTTACCGCACGGCCTACCACTTATCCCATGGCTTTACCACCTTACCGCACGGCCTTACCACCTTACACCACGGCCTTACCACCTTACACCACGGCCTTAGCACCTTACGCCACAGCCTTACCACCTTACCGCACGGCCTTACCACCTTATCCCACGGCCTTACCACCTTACACCACGGCCACCTAACCACCTTTCACCTTATTTGTCCTCGGAAGGCACTGGCCACGGACTTACCACCTTGCTTAGCCTTGCAAGGCACTGGAATGCTTCTGATGGGCGGTAAGTAGCGCAGCGGCGATTTTCACGCGGGTGGAATGGCACCCAAGGAGGACGTCAGTGGTAACCAGTTGACACTATTTCCATATGCAGGCCGAACTTACTCTGATACGACAGACAAAACACTTCTCGGTGGAAGAGGACCCTAGGGTCATTCGTGACTTGTGTAGCTGTGTTGGTCGTGCGTAGTCGCCACCTTCCCCCGCCAAGGAACCAATAATTCCACACAAGCGTCTGATTCTGTTGGTTATTGGTTTTACGACACATCGACCGTTGAGTCGTGTAGCGTCGCCAATCTCTCACGCCGATTGGTCGCGGGCGAAGAGTAGCGACAGGTAAGAATCGAACCCACAACCGTTCGATTGTGAGACGAGCAACTTACCCCTAGGCTACTCGTCCCCTCAAGCGTCTGATTCGTCAGTTGAAATAGCATGGGGCTGCTGGAGAAGTTCTAGGCTGGATGGAAGCATAGTTGACGGAATGAATGAAAGGGTACTCTTAAATGAAGGTAATATTGAATGAAAATATGTTCTAGAAGGTATGTCACAAAGATCCGTTCCTGATTCATATATCGTAATCATCGTTGTGAAAAACATTGAGGTAGGTTGATAAATAAGGTGTTTAAATTTGCTGACAGGATCAAACATGCAGGAATGGCTAAGCATAGTGACCAATCTAACAATACTTAACAATGATTATAGGGCATCGAAAAGTGAGCTGATGAATGCCTTCGAATGTGAGAAGTGTAAGGTTTTGCATCACGGGTTTAGAAGGTTGAGAAGTGTAAGGTTTTGCATCACGGGTTTAGAAGGTTGAGAAGTGTAAGGTTAACGGTTGAAAAGGTTGAGAAGTGTAAGGTTTTCATCACGGGTTTAGAAGGTTGAGAAGTGTAAGGTTTTGCATCACGGGTTTAGAAGAAAGTAAGGTTTTGCATCACGGGTTTAGAAGGTTATTTGCATCACGGGTTTAGAAGGTTGAGAAGTGTAAGGTTTTGCATCACGGGTTTAGAAGGTTGAGAAGTGTAAGGTTTTGCATCACGGGTTTAGAAGGTTGAGAAGTGCAAGGTTTTGCATCACGGGTTTAGAAGGTTGAGAAGTGTAAGGTTTTGCATCACGAGTTTAGAAGTGTTGAGAAGTGTAAGGTTTTGCATCACGGGTTTAAGTAAAGGTTTGCACACGTTTATTAATTAAGGTTTTGCATCACGGGTTTAGAAGGTTGAGAAGTGTAAGGTTTTGCATCTGGGGTTTGGAAGTGTGCCACTCTGATCTACAGGGAGCGCAGTGCAAAACTTCTGAGTGGAGGACGCAATCTAGAATACGTGGACCGGCTAATGGCATCAGATATTATCGACGTTTCTTAAATTAACTTCCTTAGAAGTCAAAAGGCGTGCGCATGGCTGTGAATAACGAACAAATGGAAAATAAAAGTATTTAATATATTCTTGATACCATGCACGGCCGTTTTGTAAACATATTTTCCATCCCCAAGGCGTTAGTCTCCTTAGGCTATAGGTTTACAGACAGTAACATAACTTGTAAATGATACAAATCTCAGTAACTAGGAAACGTGTTTCTCTGCTTCGAATATTCGTGATGTCATATTATACTATTACTGTATTCAGCATGCGCACCTTCATCATTGGCGACGCAAGCAATCCCATTCAAATATGCGTTGCATTGCTCACATATGTTCTTCTGCTCTTCTGTCGCTTCCGAATCGCGCAAATAAGAACGAAACTTTCTAAAGACACAAGAGACTGCATGACCGACGCAGTCGATGTACCCCTAAACTCCGGAAACAAGAGGACAAAACGAAACGGGCATGCTGCATGCGTTCAGCGGCGCAGGAAAGGCTGGGGCGGTGTTTCTCCTTGCACGAGCAGGGAAGGGAGAGGGGTCGCACCTCTTTCGTGAGCTCGCTAAAACTGCTTATTCTCCATAGTTGGCATGCTTCTTAAACGAAACATCTTGAAAGCCAAACGCTGCATCCTGCCAGGCTATATAGTTGTAGATAGGGTTAGAAAACATGCACATGTTCATAATTTGTATGGTCATTTATTCAGTACTTCGAATGACCTAACTAAATTTCACCACTAAATTGAATTAAAAGTGATCATGTGTTCGGCATCTCTTGCAGCAATTACGGCTGCTTCAACCGGGGAATTTGAGTCTGGTGGTGGATTCAGCGGACCCTATGTTCACATGTTAACTGTGACGAAAAGTGCTCCAATCATCTAAAAATGCAATAATTTATCATTATATTCGTAAACCCTGACTAATGAATTAACCTTCGGCATAATGTTTCATTGAAAACTTGACAAAATGGCCTCCTGGCATCCCGAAGGTGGTCGCTGAAGGCACGCTCCTCAGAACGCCGTCAACCCAGGAACGACCGACTGTAGACTCTATCTTACTTTTGTTTGCTGCCAAGGTCATCTCGCTGCCAAAAGCTGGGCCTCTTGGCGATGTCTGAGTTCACCCCATTGAGTTGTCTCAAATGGTGGCATTCCCACCGGGCAGATGGTGCCAGGCCCTCAGATTTTCGCTGGACGAATAAACTCGACCGATTGGCTGACCAGCTGGTTCGGGGGAAGGACCCTTGCCCTCTCAGCTGGCGCGGTACCCGAGGCACCGCTCTCCCTCGGCGATGGTAAGCTCTCACGACCTGGGCCAACAGTGCGCCCAGTGCCGAAGGCGCCACCTTGCTCAGCACATGGACTTTGAGCACGCGCCGGAGGTCAGCTCGTCGTCCTGTGGTGAGGTAGGCGCTCTTCTGATCAAAACTGGAGCTCCTCTGGCGATTGGCGCTCCTGTGGTTCGCTCACTCGGCGCCCCTTCAACTGATCCGGCACACCTCACACGCGGGACCGGTGCCCTTCGTTATATCTAGGATCCCTTGTTGAATCATGCACTATTGCTGTTTGATTCGTTTGTTTGTTTGTTTATTGGTTGGTTCACGACGCACTTTATGCACATTCAAGGCTAAAGGCGCCGCCCACAACGTTTCGCCGGTGGGCCGCGGGATTGGGAGCTCTTTGATTCCTCATAGTTCATTGACTCGAAGTGTAGAAAAGAGCTGGTGTCGGTATTATGTCGAAGGACGAAGAGACGGAGGGCGGGAGGGGATCATCTCGACCGTTGTCTCTCCCATACAGAAAAGAAGGAACCCAGCACATCTTTTGGCCAGGGCCACCAACCGTGGGTGGCAACAGTAGACTCCCGCATCCAAAATTATAATTCGAGGACAAATGTACGCAAGGACAAATGTGCGTAAGGACAAATGTACGTAAGAACAAATGTACGTAAGGACAAATGTACGTATGACAGATCTACGTAAGCGCAGTTGTACGTATGGTTAATGTACGTAAGCGCAATGTACGCAAAGGCAAAAGTGCGTACGATTAAATTTACGTAAGCGCAAATTTACGTGTGCGCAAATATACTTATACGCAAATATACATACATGCAACGGTACATATGCACCAATGTACGCATGCACCAATGTACGCAAGCACAAATATACGTAAGTGTAGATGCATGTATATGCAAGTGGGACAAATGTACGTAAGGACAGATGTACGCATGGCAGATGTACGTACACAAGTGTGTGTAAGCGCAAATGTACTTAAGCGCAAAAGTACCGAAGGGCAAAAATACGTAAACGCAAATGTACCTAAGCTCAACAGTACGAAACCGTAAAAGAATGCAAGAGCAAATGTACTTAGGAGCCAATATACGCACATTTAGGCATGCGTGCTTTTGTGTTTAAACACATTTGGTTAGGTGCATATGACATACGCACATTTGCTCTATTTCCTTAAGCAAATTTGGTAAACGTACACCTGCGCTTACCTGCAAGTGCCATACGTATCTATGCCATACGTATATATGCCATACGTATAAGCACGCGCATACGCAAATGTACGTATGCGCATACGTACATTTGCGCCTACGCATTTTTGCGCATACATACATTTGCACATACGTACTTTCGCGCATACGTACAATCTGCACTTACGCACATTTGCGCATACGTACTTTTGCGCTTTCGTATATCTTCATTACATACGTACATTGCGCTTACATACATTTGCGCTGACGTACATTTGTGCTTACGTACACAAATGTGCGCGGTACATTTTTGTACGTCACGTTCCCGCGTACACAAAAGTACGCGGAAACGTGACACCAGATGATCTGTATGTAGTTATGATTAATGCGCACCTTAAGACGGAACTAGGCATCTAATTCTGCCCTTGGCACTGCAAAATGGTGCTTTTACGAACTATTTATGAATGTCTAAAATTATGCCCACCTTTCAACCTCTCCTAATTCCTTACCTATCGGTCGATTTATAACAAATCACACACGACTGGCATTCCGGTACATCGAGAAACACTGGTAAACGCATCCAGCACGTATCTGCTGCCGCTGCCACACAGGTAATCAGAGAAAATCCCTCGATACTTCCTCAGTCAGTGGCATTCCGCCGTAGAAATAGCGTCAATCCCCTTGCAAGTCGTTCCCGCGCTTTTTCTGTCGCTGCTACGACCACCAGCAGATACATCGGAAACACAAGGGAAACAAGAACGAGAAGTGCAGAAGGACAATTTCTTTCCGGTAACAACAAACAACGCAGCATACCTCCGGCAAACACAACACGCAGCTCACATTTATACAGATCGCTGGTGCCTAAACTTCGTCGTGCACCGCTGGCATCCAGGTTTCAAATAATTGTGTTACAATTTTTGGCGTGCTTCGAGCTGAAAGCGCCTACTGCCACGCCGGGACTTCAAGCAGCAGCACTCTGAGGTTGTGTGTAGCTGAAGCAGTGACTCCCCAAATAGAGCATATAGCAAATATGGCAGTGACTCACCAGTTATAGCAGGTTAAAGATTCGACGTGTTAAACAATGACACAAAAACACACACACCAGGAAAAAATGAACGAACGCCATATAGCGAACATATACATGCGAGGAAAAATGAACGAACATATACTTCGAGGAAAAATGAACGAACGCTGGAGAAAGAACATATACACACGAGAAACCGTAGACGAACGCAAATTAACGTCTGCAAGGAATGAAGTTCGATCACCACGCTACAGAACTACCACGCCCCGCATCATCCATTCTTTTGTTTGAACTTCACTGCATCAAAATGCTTGCCATATTTGTGTTCATTATTAAACTGGAACCTTTAAAAACATCTTATAAAAAAAGATCAATTTATTCCGAGTTCTTGCTGGGGTGGCTTTATGGGGTATTTGCTGGGGCACTCGAACTCTGTGTAGCCGGGACAGGGTAGACCAGTGCAGGCCAAACATCAAGTCAATCAGAATGACATAGTTGTTTCAAGCAGGGGATCGCCTCATTGAAATGATACATCTAGAGGTACGCCAAACTCAATGTATTAACAACAACAGAAAACTCAATCATAGTATTTGAAGCTCAGGCTTCAGCTACTCGAAGGAGATGTGTTGGGATGAGAATTGGACGCCACACTGGATCCATGGGAACGTGCCCCACAGAACCTAACACGCCTGCACCCTGATAATGCATTGAACTGTTTTATCATGGTGCATTCATGCACATATTTTCAGCACAACTCATTAGTTAGGTACCTGAGCTTCAGTGTGCATCGACCATGATGATCATACAACACCCATAACAGTGTTTTAGCTAGGCTTCAATTTCCGACCACGTTTACTTCCAAATATAAGAATCATTCACTATGCTCAAAACGGTGAAATGTCTCAGAATAGCTCCCTGAGTAGACGACAGTAACGTGTCACGCCAGTCTGACAACGCGTCATGCCAGTATGACAACGCGTCACGCTCTCATCACCGCGTCTCGCCTGTTTGACAACGCGTCACGCCAGTACAGCGACGCGTCACGCTCTCATCACCGCGTCTCGCCAGTCTGACAACGCGTCACGCCAGTATGACAACGCGTCACGCTCTCATCACCGCGTCTCGCCAGTCTGACAACGCGTCACGCCAGTACAGCGACGCGTCACACTCTCATCACCTCATCTCGCCAGTCTGACATCGCGTCACGCCTGTCTGGCGAAGCGTTCCACCAGCCTAACGACGCGCTCCGCAAACCCGTCAGTCTGGCAACGCGTCATGCCAATCCAGCGACGCGTCACGATGGCCCAACGACGCGTCACGCTGGCCCAACGACGCGTCACGCTCTCATCACCGCGTCCCGCCAGTCCAGCGACGCGTCCCGCTACCGGCGCGGCGCCAGCCGCTGCACCTGGTCGGCCGTCAGCTGGTGCCGCCGCTCCAGGTGGGTGCGCAGGTAGACGAGGCTGCAGTAGTCGACGCCGCACAGCCGGCAGCGGGTCAGCCGCTCGTGGAAGCGGTGCACGTGGTTGGTGAGCGAACGGCGAGTGCTGAACAGCGCCGAGCACTCCTTGCACGCGATCGAGCGGCCCGCGCCACAGGGCCGTGCCACTGAATAGCCTGCCGCAGAGAAGCCGCGTCACTGAATAGCCTGCCGCAGAGAAGCCGCGTCACTGAATAACCTGCCGCAGAGAAGCCGCGTCACTGAATAGCCTGCCGCAGAGAAGCCGCGTCACTGAATAGCCTGCCGCAGAGAAGCCGCGTCACTGAATAGCCTGCCGCAGAGAAGCCGCGTCACTGAATAGCCTGCCGCAGAGAGGCCAGCTGTCACCGAATAGCCTGCCGCAGAGAGGCGTGCGTCACTGAATAACCAAGCGCGGAAAGCCGCGTCACTGTATATCCTGCCACAGAGAAGCCGCGTCGCTGAATAGCCTGCCGCAGAGAAGCCGCGTCACTGAATAGCCTGTCGCAGGAGGCCGCGTCACTGAATAGCCTGCCGCAGAAAGCTGTCACTGAATAGCCTGCCGCAGAGAAGCCGCGTCACTGAATAGCCTGCCGCAGAGAAGCCGCGTCACTGAATAGCCTGCCGCAGAGAGGCCGCGTCACTGTATATCCTGCCGCAAAAAAACAGCGTCACTGAGTACTTTATGGCAGCATCACTTGCAGATAGATCACTGTGTGCGCAGTGACGTGTCACTGGCGAATCACTGCTGTGCTACTGGTGGAGTGCCACTGTGTTACTACTTGATTACTGCAGTCACCGGCGGATCACTGTTTGCTACTTGTGCATCACCGGCATATAACTAGAGGAGCACCATCGTCACCAGAGGAGCACCGTCGTCACCAGAGAAGCACCATCGTAACCAGAGGAACACCGTCGTTGTTACCAGAGGAACGCCATCGTCACCAGAGGAGCACTGTCGTCACTAGATGAGCACCATTGTCACCAGAGGAGCACCGTCGTTGTTACCAGAGAAGCACCATCGTCACCAGAGAAGCACCATCGTCACCAGAGGAGCACCATCGTCACCAGAGGAGCACCATCGTCACCAGAGGAGCACCATCGTCACCAGAGGAGCACCGTCGTCACTAGACGAGCACCATCGTCACCAGAGGGGCACCATCGTCATTAGAGAAGCACCATCATCACCAGAGGAGCACCATCGTCACCAACCGCTACGCAGCTGGCTGGTCGCCTTTGCACCAGTGATGAGGCACAGCACTGCCTCTTGTTCATCACTTCTGTGTTGATAGCGGATCACTGTTGTATTGCCAGGTGATCACGGGTACTAGCCCATCACCGCTAGGCCATTGGCGGATTATTATTCTCACCTTATATCACTGCTGTGTGATGAAACATCGATTGTTGATGCGTTTTTTTTTTTCAGAATGCTGTCTTTTTACACAATGGTCAGTCGTAAAGATGCGAGATCTATCTCCATCGTCCTCAATGATGGCCAAACCCACAGAGCCAATCATGATGGACACCAGCAGGCATCACCAAACCGAACGTGGAGTACAGAGACTTCAGACGGTTTCGCATGATCTAAATGACCCAGCGAAAGTTGCTATGGTTTTGAAAATGAGCACTGGCATACTTGAAAAACAAGCGCATGTTGAACAACGATTCAACTTCCAGGTTATGTGTACAAAATTATTTTAGCTGTAACATAACAACACGGCGTTTCCTCCCCTCCCCAAGAGAAGCAAGCGACATGTCTCATTTTAGCTGAACGTAACAACATCGCGGGAAGGATACCTCACGGTTGGATCCCACTAGCCTCTTTGATCCCTCACCTGACCAAGATCAGCAATAGGTAAAACCACGATAGGTAGCACCAATAGGCCACAAGCTAGCCTGCAACTTTGATCAATTACTGGTGAATTCCAACATTTGAAGAGCGTTTTGTGTATATTAATCAACGCTGACTAATTTTCGTTACCTTATATAGTTAGACGTAACAACGGTAAAGTTGAAGAAGCACTGCATGAACACAAGCACGCTGCATGAGTGGACAAATGGGCCCAGGGTGAAATAAATACGCTGAAATCGCTCATTTGCAGCGCAGGCCCACTTGTGGCGTTGGTATTTGCTAAGGACAAAGTCAACCATGGGCACCAGGCGATTACTTGCAAACAATGTAGGTATGCTTTGTCGTTGTCTTGCTGTTCCAGCTCGGAAAAAAACTGCGCAATGACCCGAAAAAAACAAAAGCCGGGACCCAGACAAATTCAGAAGGGACTCCGAAACATAACTTCAAGCACGGACAATCGCTTTGGGGTCCTAACTATCATGTCAGATGGCTGGAAAACCGCATAGGCTCGAACAAAATATGCGATGGTCCAGAAGGCATTGCGAATTGCTCTGATTCCCTCAAGAAACGCGCCTAACCGACAAGGTTCGTTGGGAAAGCAATCCAGATTCAGACAAATTCAGAATGGTTTCCGGAAAATCGCATCGATCCCAGGAAGTTCGCATCGAGGCCCGACAAATGGCGTCGGAGCATAGAAGACCCAAAAATTGAGCAGGAACTTCGAAGAAATAGTACCTGATCCCCGAAAATGGATCTGCGCCCCAACGAACTCAAGTCGGGAATCCAAAATAATTGCATCGGTGGCCAAGAAGAGCTTGACCTCAAAAATCCCAACGAGCTCCCAGAAATTAACTCGGTCCAATAACATTCAGCAGGGACCACGAAAAATAAATCGCTATGAAGTCTTAAAAATCGCTTACAGCCCGCAAAACGTTCCGGAGCCATACTAAGTTACGTTGAGCCAAGAACACTCGTCGGAACAGACAACTCGCTTTGGGACCAGAAAACAATTGACGCCTGAACCACGACAACTTGCGCCGGAATCTTAACAAATCGCATTGCTACCTTCAAAGTCCCATTGGACCTAAAAACAATTTTGTCCAGAGCCACAGCAATTCCCACCGGAGGCTTCAAATAAAACCGGTGGTGCTCTCAAAGCCACGGGAACCCGAAAACTCACCACACCCGCCAACACGCACAGTATCTTGGAAAAGGCGAAAGGACTTTACAATATACAACTGGGCCATAAATAGTCACACTATGAACCCTCAAAACGCACTGGGACCCTCAAAACACACTGTGCTCGCAAAGACGGAATGGCAACCTTATAAACAGGCTGCGCCCGCATAAAGCGGAATGGTCATGAGAACTCGCCAAGGCAGTACAGAAACACATCGAGTTCGAAAATGCGCCGGACACTGAGGGGTATGGTGATTCATTTTCCGCCAGACAATGTGGCAAGAAGAGGAAAACCGACTTGAATTCATCGATTTTCACACCCAATCACGATACGGAACATATTATGATGTATGCCACAAGATCATCATATGGTAGCAATTATTCAAACGTAAGGGAGCAGCAGAATCAGTAGAAGCTGTAGAAATGCACGAAGTGTGGCGAATGCAACGAATGCACAAGCCGGTTGTGCACGTGCACGAATGTTGACGTGGTGACGGTTGGGTGCTATTGACGTGGTGACGGTTGGGTGCTATTGACGTGGTGACGGTTGGGTGCTATTGACGGTTGGGTGACGTGGTGACGGTTGGGTGCTATTGACGTGGTGACGGTTGGGTGCTATTGACGTGGTGACGGTTGGGTGCTATTGACGTGGTGACGGTTGGGTGCTATTGACGTGGTGACGGTTGGGTGACGTGGTGACGGTTGGGTGCTATTGACGTGGTGACGGTTGGGTGCTATTGACGTGGTGACGGTTGGGTGCTATTGACGTGGTGACGGTTGGGTGCTATTGACGTGGTGACGGTTGGGTGCTATTGACGTGGTGACGGTTGGGTGCTATTGACGTGGTGACGGTTGGGTGCTATTGACGTGGTGACGGTAGGGTGCTATTGACGTGGTGACGGTTGGGTGCTATTGACGTGGTGACGGTAGGGTGCTATTGACGTGGTGACGGTTGGGTGCTATTGACGTGGTGACGGTAGGGTGCTATTGACGTGGTGACGGTTGGGTGCTATTGACGTGGTGACGGTTGGGTGCTGTTGACGTGGTGACGGTTGGGTGCTATTGACGTGGTGACGGTTGGGTGCTATTGACGTGGTGACGGTTGGGTGCTATTGACGTGGTGACGGTTGGGTGCGTGTGCTATTGACGTGGTGACGGCTGGGTGCTATTGACGTGGTGACGGTTGGGTGCTATTGACGTGGTGACGGTTGGGTGCTATTGACGGTTGGGTGCTATTGACGTGTGACGGTTGGGTGCTATTGACGTGGTGACGGTTGGGTGCTATTGACGTGGTGACGGTTGGGTGACGGTGACGGTTGGGTGACGTGGTGACGGTTGGGTGCTATGACGGTTGGGTGCTATGACGGTTGGGTGACTATGACGGTTGGGTGCTATTGACGTGGTGACGGTTGGCTATAGACGGTTGGGTGCTATGACGGTTGGGTGCTATGACGGTTGGGTGCTATGACGGTTGGGTGCTATGACGGTTGGGTGCTATGACGGTTGGGTGCTATTGACTGCAATGCGTGAAATTGGAGCATTTAAAATCTTAAACTTATTTGCACTTGCGTAAGTTTATGAGCATTCAAGCATTTAACATTTTGAACGTATTTGTACTCGCGTAAGTTTAGCAGTGCGAGCTGACCAAGAAATATCATGAAAAACTTTGAACAAGGGGAGGGGTGAAATCTGATTACTTAGAACACTGGGGTGTAGGGTTGGGCCGGCGCCGGAAGCTGCTCCCCCCCCCCCACAAACAAAAATCCAGTGGACTATATCGCCAGTGGGTGGCCATAGGCTTAACGCAGAATTGCCGGGGTTTAGACAGAGAACGTTTGAGGGTGTGGGTACAAGGTCACTGGCGAAGATGCCCTTCGCAAGCCGGATGGGGGGATAAATGCTGAACAGCTGAATGGACGTGTACAGGAATAAACGTCGTTCGTAATAGGACAATGAACTGGCATGCGCAGAAACAACAAAGAAGCCTACTCGGGAAGAATAATGGAGCATGCAGAGGAAGAATAGAGGTGCATGCTAGGGGCAGCAGAGCATATATAGGACCAACAATGGAATAGGTTGCCCGGACGACCAGCAGCGAGAAGGCAGGCGGTGGGGGAGGACTAGGCGACTACATGTAGTAACATAAAAGGAGCACAGGTCCTCAGAAATGACACTGGATCCTTCCCAAACAAATGGTATGACGACAGGACTCTTTGACAATGACAAATTGGAAAAGAGAGGTAGTTCACTGGAGATAATGGTGATCAAACATTCTTACCATTTGAAGTTCACACGGCACCTTTCCTCGACGAAGAACTCCACGTAGTTTACTTTGTGCGTCCTCTAGCAATATGGACATTAGCACAATATACATACATACATACATACATATATATATATATATATATACATATATATATATATATATATATATATATATATATATATATATATATATATATATATATATATATATTTATGCATATGTGTGTGTGTGTCGTCGGATAGTTTGGATGTATTTAACGTTTTTGTAACTGGGCTGGAGTGTGACGTCTACTACATGCTACTCTTTTTAGTCCTTGGGCCGGTGGCCATTCGCATACTTAAGGTTGTGTGCCCTATGTCCAGCTGGGTGGAAATTTGCACTACAATCGAACCTGTGACTATGGCTGCTGTTCAGGCGACTGTGGGCCACTAGCTGCCTGATACTTTTTAGATGTTCAGAATTTCATAAATACACGACGTACGTGAAAAGGCCATTTGTATGGCACAAATGGCCAAAATCAGACCATCACATTTCAGGGCTGACTGATTTGGCGCCCACAAGTGAAAAGGCCCATGCTCACTGAATGGCTGTCTCATGCCGATATCACCACAACCTCTCAGTTGTTCCTGGTGAAGGTGCTGCTACCATGGTGCGACATATTGCTTGATTTATCGGTCTGTGAGTGGCAGGAGCGGTGGCCACAGCTAGCGGCGGTTCAAGGGCAGGAGAATAGTATTCATTTCATGACCGAGGTGCTCGAGGAAGAAAACTATTTTGGGTTTTAAAATATGAACAATTTTACTTCACAATGTCTGACTCACATTCGTAATCGGTTTACGACACAACACCTGGGTTGTAAAACGATTTCGAATAATTTGTACTTTCCTCATTGGTTCTAACTGTTGATGACCAGCACCAAATATGAAAAGGAGGATTGGCAAATAGATTGGTAAGTGCACAATATGATTGATATTCCGCCCCGATAGTTCAGTTGGCTAGAGTCTGGCCTGCACTGGTCTTTCCCGTCCTAGCAAGGCAGCACTAGAGTCGCTTCACGCGCTCACATTTAACTCCCGGCTGGGAGCGTCAGTTGGCAACTGGAAAAATAATACCGGGAACGAGCTACCGGGATGGCAGTGTCGGTGCGTTGACGGCACGTTAAACTCTCGGCAAAAAATTATATCGTAATACTGGAATTCATGGATCGGGTGGTGGGGCCAGGATTCACGCAACAAGCTCTGCTTAACAATAGGACTCTGGCCCAAAAAGCAGGAATTAGGACCTTTTTTTATTGCAGATCAGGTAGCAGGTAGCAGATCAGGTAGCATTGCAGACACCGTGATTGGCTCAGATCTTCAGAAAAAAAGAAAAAATTATTTCATCCAATTACCTACCGCGTTTGGAGAAGGAAGTCTTCTTAGTCGCAGGCACCTTGGAAATCCGCCAAAATCCATCAAGCTTTCGGAACCCGATACACACTCACATTTACAATTGAACCAGGGACGAATATAGGGAGGGGGAGACTTGATTGCAGACACGATTTACCCGGAGCGCCACTGATTCAGACATGTATGTGTAATTGGGTGTACTCGAGTGTCCTTGGAATTACGCCTTATCTATTCATAATGAAATTGTTACACCATGGTAATGATATTTTTCACAGATTTCGGCTAAAAAAGTACCGACGTGGATGCTCTTGTGTCCTGGAGGGTCGCCTTTTTGTCAGATAGGCGCCACATAATCCACGTGGCGGGGATACGCACGCATGCACCCCGCCCTCCCTCATCCGTTGGATTCACCCCGAAATCGAATCCATAGTCCATATCTTGGCATACTCCTAGATACGGGTACCACTCGTGCAGCAACCAGTTGATATTTACCCTCAAAGAAAACCCACGAATGTGACAGTTGGCTGGCTATTTGGGATTAGGGGCGCATCGACTGCGTTGGTCATGCAGCAGCCATCACGAATGTGACAGCTCGACAACAAATCTCGGAACGCATGACTCAGCATGACTACACTTCAAAGCAAAGACAGAGCCGAGAAAGAACAACTTCTTAGCATTGCTGAATCCAACAGCTGATGACCTCAACCGATTTTTTTTGTCCTCGTGGGCCCGTGCGTGGCTAACGAGGTTAGGAGTATGGAAGCGGCGCCGAGTATCTCCTGCCGTTTGCCGCGTGTATGTGCCTGTGCGCTTACCCTGGTGCCGTTGTCGCTACCTGAGCTGCGAACCGTCGTCTTTGAGATGAACGGCTCGTCAGCCTGTAGCGAGGACGACATCAGCATCCACATGTTCAGGGTGTGCTTCGACTCGTTAGGTGAGGTGCTCCTGCACTTGGTCAATTCCAGGTTACCCAATCCGATGTTCCTGATTCTTGGAAGCACTCCCTCGTCCATCCCATCTTCAAGTCCGGTGATCCCTGTAACCCTTTAAATTTCCGTCCTATCTTCATGGTCCCAGTCATTGCGAAAATTGTAGAGCGTGCCGTCCACCAGCAACTCTACAATTACCTGTCCGATAACCACCTCCTCTCCCAAACTCAGCACGACTTCCGTCCTCGTTACTCGACGGAAACCGCTCTGACCTCCATATCTGACCAGATCCTATCCGCATGTGACCATGGAGAGGTGTTCCTTCTATGCCTGCTGGATTTGAGCAAGTGGTTTGATGTGATAGATCACTCAAAACTCCTGTCAAAATTAAGTCTCCACAACATCGATACTTCCTGGTTTTCGGCTTATCTTCAGAACCAAACCCAGTGTCAGCCTTACTGACAGTCTGGGTGTCGTCCACAAATCTGCCCAGTTGCCATCGGCATTTTTCAAGGATCATCACTGGGACCTCTCCTGTACTGTATCTTCGTCAACGACCTCAGCCTGTTCGCCGAAGGTGCTGTGGTTGTTCAATACGCCGACGACACCAAAATTTTGGTCAGTGGTAAGAAATCTGAAATTAAAAATGTTGTCACTCACATGGAAACAGTTCTGGCCTCCCTCGACATCTGGTTTCGAGCAAATGGACTGAAAATTAACGTAACTAAGACACAGCTGATGATGTTGGGCATCCCACAAAATTTGCATGCCTTACCGGATGTCACAGTGACATTTCGCGTTCACGATCTACCCAACATTTCGGAATGCAAAAATATCGGTGTTATCTTTGATCACTCGCTCGGCTGGGACTTGAAGAATTGACCCGGCGTTGTTTTGGAGTTCTGGGTGGTCTGTCGCATCTGAGGGGGCACCTTCCACCTGCCGTCATCTCCGCACTAGTCAATGCTCTGGTTTTCTCGCAGATCCGCTACTGTATTTCTGTGTATGGTAACGGAGCCAAAAAGAACCTATCTCGCATTCAACAAATTATAAACTACTCAACAAAGGTAATTTCTGGCCGCAAAATGATTGACCACGATTCGGATCTGCTGAGGAGGCTGGGCTGGCTCAGCGCGGAGAACCTGGCCGGTTATCACACCCTTCGCCCCACACACAAGGTGCGTTTTCATGGTGAGCCAGAGTCACTGGCTCACGATCTCACCACCATGGCGGAGATTCGTGACCGGACCACCTGTCAAGACCACAACTTGCATGTCCCCCGGTTCCGCACCGAGATGGGGAAGAGACGTTTTAATTCCAGAGCGCCACACATGTACAATTCACTGCCACCTGAGCTGACGCGACTTCCCGCGTCGATCTTTGGTCGCCACCTACGGGACTACCTACTTGACGTGGCGCCCGTGCCGGACTGATTGACTGCTCGACTTGCTGTATTATATTTATTTTTATGTTTATTTTGTGATTTTGACCCTCTTTTTACCCTTTGGGCTGTGTTGTTTTATCTATTTGACGCGATGTCATAATAGCCGCGAGTCAATTGTGGATGACCTCAATAAAGTCTGTCTGTCTGCTGACACTTTCTGAAGGGCGCGGTCTGTTGATAACCGATGGCAAAGGTCAGCATGAGAGAAAGTAATGAGGAGCAAAAACCGATCCAGAAGGCAGAGGGGATCATGAAATACGAGATTGACAAATTGAACAGATGTTTCTTTGCATGTTCTGCGGTAGGACCGGCTCCCCCCCCCCCCGCCATGGAGGTGCGGTCCTGCATCACATACACCTGTGCTCACAGTAGAACGGCAGTTCCCCCACCGCAGTGAAATTCAACACTGTCTTCCTCAAACCAACCTTCGGGCACACATTAAACTTCTTCCAAGTGGACGTCTGACTCACGCACGCAAACATCCCGACTCGATCGCTCCGGGGCGCCCGCTTCAGTGTGTGGGCTTCATTCGGCGTCCAAGTGTAGACATGAGTCACCACACACAAACGAGGAATCGCCCAGGCGACGCCTGGGAAGACCGATTCTTCATCGAGGATGTCGTTGCTGTACAGAAATCGCCAAACAGTATCATGTCTATTGGAGTTCAAACCAAGTAAAGGCCGAACAAAAGTGCCTTTGTCGTCCCTGTGCCGTCGGCTGCAGTTCACAGGTGGTATAAAACAAACTTGATCTTCTCCGCGGGGACAATCCTGTTAAAGCTAGGAGTGCACATAATGGACAATATTTTCCTCTCTTTGTGGAGTCGGCTGTCGTTGAAAGTTGCAGCCATCAAACGAAACAGTCTGTGTCTCCTCTGTGGAGCCATTTGCTGCTGAAACTCGATAATCGACAAAGAATGCATGGCCGCCCATGTGCAAGTGGTTACCACTGAAGCAGAGCAGTCGCACAACAAAATAGGACGACTGTCTTCGCGAAGAGTTGGCTGCGGTTCCAACGCAATTACGTGTCGCCAGACAGAACGATAATCGCGACGGGCCGGTTCAGACGCAGTCAAACCTTTCACCGCGACTGCCACCTGCGTCAAGACGACCGTCACCAGCATCAAGACGAAAGTCACACGCGTCGAAGCGACCGTCACCAACGTCACGTGAACTGCCACCGGCGTCGAGGCGACTGCCATCGGCGTCACTGGAACTGTCGCCGGCGCCGTGCGGCCGACCAAACTCCGACGCACAGCCCGGCCCGAGCCACGGCTGCACTACCTGGAGTCCGTTGCCGCTCCTCCGGCCACGCGCCATCGGCGGCACCAGCTCGTACACCTCGGCGTCCGTCTTGCCGTGGATGTTGCGCAGGTGGCGGCGCAGCGCGAACGCCACGCTGAACACGGACCCGCACACTGCGCAGCGCGTGCGACCCGCGTGCAGCCGGTCGCTCCCTGCCGAACACAGGGCGCGTTAGCGCTGGGCGCTTGTCGCGGACGGCGACAGCTGCTCACCGTTGCTTCGAAACCTGTCGGCCATTTTGTCCCAAAGCCGGTGGTCGTTCTGTTCCAAAGCCGTCGGCCACTTTGTTACAAAAGCGTCGGCCATTTTGTTCGAACACCGTCGGCCATTTTGTTCCAAACCGTCGGCCGTTGTTCCAAAACCCTCCGCCACTTTGTTTCAAAACGGTCTGCCATTTCGTGACGAAATCATCTGCCATTTTGAGATAAACCAGCGAGACATTTTGCAGCGCAAGAATGTCTGTCGTCACGACACCTACGCTGAATGGACGGAAGTTGGAACTGCGTCAAGCGTGGCGGAGCTCCGTGTTGGTGAGCGAATCAGTGCACTGTGGCGAGGCGAGACCGCTGGAACAGACTACTCCCCAAGCTACCTCGACACGGACTCAACATCCATTCGGACAGCCAGACAGGAAAACGTAACCGATACTGCCACACATTTTGATGAGCAACGCATACAACCGATAAAGATTGGCTCATACAGGACATCCGCAAAACGTCTCCAGTAGTCAGGAGGAACTCACAAGCTACATATCACGGGCCCGCGCATGTGTTCGGTAATAAACACGGATGGATTCGTCCTACTAACGTCATGAACCCACTTGCCATTGTCCAGGAATTTGAACGTCAGATTTACGGATAGGAATTCCGCACAAGGCTGTTGTCTGATTATCGGAGTTTGGAGAGGGAGGCGTGCCTTCTCGATAATCCTGAAGAATTGTTGGAGCACTTAAATATAGTGTGATTTTCAGCGCAACGCTTCGAGAACCCCTCTTGGGATCATAGCGATACAGCCTCCGAACGTTGCGGACAGCCACATTTATGGCATTGAAGTCATTTCTGGACCTGCTGCCATCCATGTCAGACCATCGTCATGCTTCTCCTGCAGACACTTCTTCCCTGCCAGCTTTTTAGCAACCCTGATACAACGGAGCGTGTCAACAGAAGGGTAGCCATTGGGCTTACCGTGGAAGCGCACAAACCGTTCATGGACCAAACTAGAAACAAACCAGACAGAGTGTGGTATATTTTACACCCGGCATTGCATATCAGCATAATTTGCACACAATACGTGTGCGAGTCACTCATGCATATGAAAATGGCGCAACTGTGACGTCATGAATGGTTCGACAATACTCCTAGGACAAATTGTATTCTGCCATCACAAGCTGTTACTCTGCGCACTGACGCAGTCGCTTTTCTTCAGGCAAGTTCCCAAACTGTAATGAACATCCCGTAACAGAATGACAATCAAAAGATCAAGATCCGTGCCGGCTATACAGCATGAGTACCAGAGTACGCTTGATACAATCTAAGAATCAGTAGGTGGTAAGCGTAACTGACTATACGAAGCGTTAAGAATCCGAATAGGTAACCAATGCACGATTTCCACGAAGCTGCGATGTCACACCTCAAACTCGCACAGCAGCCACACAACAAACCAGGCATGCGCAGGCTCGTGGCGCGAGGCTATAGTTGAATTCAAACCGGACAGCGTGACACTTCAGTGCCATGCAACACCCCAGCAATGCTGAAAAAAAAACCTCAGGATAAAGGCAAGGCTGGTTGCTGCATTCTACGAAAACAGAACTTCCTACTATTGTCAACCGCAAGCGTAAAAGACATGAAGGAAATCAATTGTGCACTGACCACGGCACTTAAATCAATAAGCTTCACTATATCTAACTAGTGATCACACATAGCAAAATACGAGCCAGACAAGGGAAACACAAGTGAACAGCAACCAGCCTTGCATGGCCCAAGACGTCTCACAAGAGGTAGAAACCTACAATACTCAGTGACAGGGTCACACGTGAGTACAGCAGATCACGAGTCAAAGGATATAATAATTCAGCCGGACATGCCTATGATTCCGGGTTCGTCATTCTGGTTTAATCTAACTGATTACTTGTTCCATATTAATACGACGTCTGAAGAACAAATGTTCTGTGGGAGGCTGGAAAATACTTGAGTATACATCTGGTCATGACTACAAAGTCTTGAATAGTTCAACAAGTTAAAGTCAGTCTTCACAATTCGGCCTATGTGTGTTCATTACGTCGGGAGAAATAACAAAAGCTTGTCCGACTAAGCGTCGAACGGTTGCTGAACAACACACAATTGAGGATCGCACCCAGTCAGGGTCGCAGAAGGCAGCCTAGAATACATTTCCAGTACTTCGCCTGAGAGGACTTGGTGCATCTATACTCATCCTTAATAAACTTGGATCCTAAATGCCTGTTTAGATTGTCATGTCAAGCCCCTCATTGCTTCCGTCGTACACACGAAGCACATTTGCTTGGCCCCAGTTGACGATAACTCCAGACACACACACACACACACGCGCGCATGTACGCTTCGAGGACTATGCCGTAGCTTCGCGGGGGTCAACACAACTCAAGGAGTCGAAAGCAGTGCAGCAACCAGAAAACGGAGCCCGGCTCAATTCGAAAACAACACGAACCGAGTTCCTGGCGATGTATCGCGCGACGTCTCGCCTCAAGATCGCGGATGTGCACCACGCCCACGATGCAGAAGTTCCGATCCGATGCGAGGACCGACCGCAGTGTGTAGCTCGCCAAAACCAGTCCAAAGCGAGGACCGACCGCGGTGGTAGCCTGCCGACGGCTGAGCCGGCCACAGTCCGACTCTCGCAGGACGGAGCGGTAGCCAGCCGCAGCACACCACGTCGGCGCGCGCGCGCCGACTCGCCTCACTTTCCCGCCATGAACTGGCCCCAGGACATCCTCTCCTTGGGCTTGGTGGGGATGATGCGGCGCACGTCCTCGGCGCTGAGGCTGTGCGCCACCTCCATGTGCCGGCGCAGGTCGGCCACGATGCTGCACACCTTGCCGCACATCGGACACTTGGTCAGGCCCAGGTGCTTCTTCTTGTGGTGGTAGAGCGACTCGCGGTGTTTGTACGAGCTGCCGCAGATGTCGCACACGTTCCTGGTCGCTGCGAAGCAGAGGTGCCGCTGTTAGGCTGAGCACGTGCGGGGCTGGCGTGGCACAGTTTGGCGACTTAAAGTATCTCTGGCAGTTGAAGTTAGAACGAATGCACTACCACGGTGAGGTGATCCCGCTATGGATAAAAAGAGCAGGATACGCTCTCATCGAATAATCAGAATGAGCGCAATGTATCAAAACACAAGCCATGCGAAGGATATAAGTCAAAACACAATATATGCGTTGCTGGAAATTTCACCGAACAGCAGCCGGTGGGCGCGCATGATTAATTCTGGTCGAAGCGCCCTAAATTCCAAATAACTAACTTACGAAGAGCGGCCGGTGTCATACGTTTGCTTCAATAACAGCGATTGACGACCCCAGCTCCAGCCAGTACCTGATTTTAATTGGTAAATTAAATGTGATTGTATCGTGGTGACTAGGTCCATGGTTCACGCGGATGATTACTAAATAAAGTTAACGGGCATGTCCGTATTGGATCGATGTAATTGTACGCTCTGCGATAACACAACGGGAACGGAAACCGTGTACGATGCAGGCGACGCATTCCGAAACTTCTCAACGTCTGGATAAACCTTCCACCTCCGAGGACGCCATCGTTCACTAACAAAAACTGGAGAAATATGTCCAATATGTATTGACTTCGGGGATGGCAAATAAATCGAACACACAGGCATTGCTAAAAGAGCACTGATAGATGACACGAATGAAAAGGTATAGACTAGATAGCTGCGGGGCTGGTATACATAGCGTTCAATTCGTGCACTGTGTATTGACATTACTTTCGTGCATTCTTTCACCGATCCCCAACAACATCAGAGTACAAGCTCTAGTTGGCTCTAGCGACTTACTCGGAACTATGTTTCTACCACATAACCAGCAAGTTCCTCGCGATGTTTTCCTGATACAATATCTGTTCGTGCGGTCTCACCAAAACCAATCCACGATATCCTCAATCCACGACACAACATTCTGCCATGCCGCTTGGGAACCCCCACTGCCTCACAGTGCTGTCCCGCAACTCCACGGTCAGCGCGTGGCCACACCAGCGGCACCTCTGCCGCAGCCCGCCCAGCGCTTGGCCACAGCAGCAGCACCGCTGCCAAAGCTACCACAGCTGCACCGCCTGGGCGAACTGTGGCCGCGCACACCGACACGCGTCACGCCCCCCACTCCCCCAAGGGTCCGGCGGGCGCAAGTCAGCGGACTCAGAGCCGCCAAACACTCGGCCAGCAGGGTCGCGGCGCCGGTCACAGGCCGTCGCCGGTGGGAGCGCGGCAGTCGGGGTCGGCGGCGGCCGGCGGCTGTCCGCGGGACGCCACCACCGGGTACATGGAGGGCAGTCGGCGCGGGATGGCCGACAGCCGCAGCGCGTCGTCGGCCGCCATGCCGTGCACGGTGCGCAGGTGCAGGCGCAGGTTGTACACGTTGCTGGAGACGGTGCCGCACTGCGGACACCGCGTGAGGCCCTGGTGGCTGCGCCGGTGGTGGATCAGCGACGACTGGTACTTGTAGACGCGACTGCACATGTGGCAAGGCCAGCGCGTTTTACACGCTGAAATACAAGGATAGCTGGCTGAACGGCCTGGTCGCTGTCGACGGATCGCATTGCATGAGGAAATCACTGCTTTTCCCACACACGAAGGTGAAGCACTTAACGTCAACGAGTCACGCAAGTCATCGCGAGCGGGGCACGCACAACAGTGGGGGCGCATCGGTACGCCGACCTGGCAAGCAACGAAATTGAAAACGGCCCACGTTTCCTCGCCGCCAGTCTCTCGAAGTGGTAGCCTTCTGCTCATGTTTCCGGATCGAAGCTACTTCGGAACTCAATCTAGTGGCACAATATAACTTCCGCGAAATACGTACACCAGAAGAGATAGCGTAGCCCGCCGATTGGCAGCAAGCTGCTGATACATGCAGGGTCCCATCCATGCAGAGTGCTCGACTAATCAGAGCACTGCTTTTGTTGCTGGTGCAATATTTTCCTGCCGTGGTATTGTGTTCCTGCCGTGGCAAAGACGACAAGAAGAACCAAGAGAGTATATTTACATAAGTGAGTTCAAGATGTATCAACTATATAGCATGAGTATAAAGTGTTGGCTTGTTGTTACAATCGCAATACGCGTAGTGGTTTGAACATCAGTTCACGTGGATTGCTCGCGCAATAAGTTCTTCAGAACAGTCCCAATAGTACGACGGCTTAGAATGCCTCGCATTAGCAGTGTGCTAGCAGTTAGGTTAGTTAACGTAAGAGAAATGGATGGCCATCCACGTTTCTAAACATTCCATAATGGGCGTGTCGATCACTTTGCTGCCAGAACTGTCTTCAATCTACATTGTTACGGCTGCCAGACATTGGTTCTTAAGAAACGCGGAATCACAATCAGAACTTGCTTTCCGGAGGAAGATACAAGCGACCCCAGACGCCACGATCTTGGATTCGTCATCTAGTAACGTACGCAAAGAAATGTTCTGCATTCAGTGAAATGCTAAGCCTTATATAATGCCCTTAGTGCGCAGTTAGACGCAACTACATCTTGCATAGCCTATGTTCTCTAATGAAACCAATGCACGAAATGCAAAAAAAGCATCCAGTAACACCAGAAAATCATACTCTGGAATTGAGGCATACTGCATGCAAAGACCAACTAGTCGACGTCTTAGCGTCCACATGATAGATGCATTTACATTTATGTATGGAAAGTTTGAATGCCTTAATAAAATTGGTCCCCTAGGACTGTCCCGGGGTGGAACCGGCTTCCGAAAGAGCATGATACCTGATCGCGACGGTCGCATAACGTCCATATTTGCTATTCAGTGTACAATATATCCGTTCAGCGGAGACGTCATAAGTTCACCCGAATGTAAAACGAGCACAATGGTAATGCATTTCGCATCACGCAGACTGTACAACCACGTGGCGGTAACAAAAACATAGCCACTGGGTACTCAGCTTCTTGTGCAGTCAGTTGGACGAGCCATTGTCGGCATCTGCCAATCGCACGTTCTAGAAGACAGACCTCATATCGACCAGTGTGTTTCGGTGAGGCTTGGTTAGTGGCATGTCCGCTGAACGGATGCTAACCCACCGCAACATCGCGTAGTACAATTCTCGTTTTATTCATGCAATCGGATGTCCGCTAATGCCGAGGTAGAGAACAACAAATACACCTAATTTTCAAGCACGTCAGTCAACAGGCAAATCGCTACGCGGCATTCAGTCTGTATGCGAACGCATGTTGCGCATCACTTGGGTTTTAAACATGAATATCTTCTACACGCAAGGTACCCTGTGGACAGGAATACCCTGCGAAACCTACAATACGAGGATCACAATATAAAACCAAGCATTATCGAGACCACCTTATAAACATGCATGCACACAAAAAAGCACACATACACACCAACGATCGACAACCTGAGGGGACATAACTCAGAAGTGAATCGCCCATGGCAAGTCACATCAGAATGTGGAATCGCACACGACGCAAGAAAGCACCATGAAGAGCAGCGCCTAGGCCATGGGGCAGCAGCCCCAATGGACACGCCGGCCACCGTCTGGCCATCATCCAGCCGAAGGCCATCGGCGACAGCGGCTCCAATGAACACGGCGATCATCGCCTGGCCATCACTGAGCCGGGCAGTCGGCCGCCACACCGCCAACACCCGCCACGCGCTCCACATCCAAGCCGGCGCGCGCCACCAACAGCGGCTGCGGCTGCGGCTGCGGCAGCGGCTGCGGCGGCGGCAGCAGCTGCGGCAGCTGGCGGCTGCGCAGCGCCGTCGGCACCAGCCGGCGCACCTGCTGCGCGCTCATGCCGTGCACGCCGCGCAGGTGGGAGCGCAGGCGCGCCACCACGGCCAGCGTGCGGCCGCACACGGGGCAGGTGGTGCGGCCCTCGTGCTTCTTGCGGTGCAGCTGCAGCGAGATCGGGTGCCGGTACACGGCGCCGCACGTGTCGCACGCGTGGCCGCCGTGCTCGGCGGCCGCCGCGCGACGCCGGCTGGTCACGGCCGCTGCGGCACAACAGGAGGCACGCGCTCAAACGGGCCGCTCCAGCCGGGCGCGCCGCCCACTGGCCACAGGATTTTGTTTTTCTCAACTAGCAATATCAGCACCTAGGATAGACCTCATTACTCATAAAGCTCATAAACCTACTCATAGTTACCGTATCGCCACCGCGGAAAGCTCACTGGCGACAGGCACTGACGTCATTTAACGACACTGACGTCATTAAACGGCACTGACGTTATTTAACAGCAGGCTTCATTTAACAGCACTGGCGTAATTCGACGGAACTGACGTCATTTGACGGCGGCAGACGGTCCGGCAGTCTGGTCGCCCACGGCGAGCCTACGTCACAGACGCCCACGGTAAGCCTACGTCACGGACGCCCACAACTGACTGCTAATTAGTTCTGTGACTGACCTGAACGGACGTATTTCATGTCGGGACGGACAACATTTTGTTTAAGTTTCACCAGTTATGTTTAATATTAAAGACGATGGTGGCATTCATTTTTCAAATCCATAAAGTACTTAAACAATTGAAAGAAACATCCCAGAATTCCTCGCTTTGTGATGTGTCAAAACAATCTGTGATGTCACATACGAAAAGTTCGGCGATGCTTGACTGCTGCCCATGTCTTCCATTTGGGACGTTGCTAGTTCGTAATAATCGCCACAGTTTTTGCTTGGGTCACATCCGTTCGCTAGGGGCAAATGGATCGTACAAACGGCGCTATTATTCTTTTTCGTGTCGATGTATACAAATGCAGCTGCAAGAAAGCCAGAAACAATGCTAATCCGCGTCCCGACGGCCGACAAGATGAGGACGCTGTCGAGCGATTCTGCGCGTCGAGACAGTCCGCTGATCTCTGCTTGTGGCTCAGAATTCTGCGACTAACATAACCATGCATATGCACCACTGGTAGACAGGGGTACGAGGATTTCGATAGGCGTGGGCACGCCTAAGGATAAGAAATGAGATTGGAACCAAGGTACTTCGATCAGACGTGTAAACATTGATGTTTGTCACATGAAGGCTTAGCTTGAAAACGGTGATTTTTCCCCAAAAATTAAAGTATGCCCTTTACAAAGATGGAAATTTGTTAGTATGCATCTTGCTGGAAACATCGATGTCCATAACCCTTTAATATTATCACGAAGTGAAGATAATTTACATTTTCTAGCTGATTGCAGCATACCGAAGATTGCAAGACATTCAGCAAAGTTGTGCGTTAGGGTAATTTTTGAATTCTTGGGATTTCTTTTTCGCGCGCAATGTTCATGAAGGCGGTCAACATGATATGGCTACTCGTTTTCTCTACAAATGCATACTTTTCGGTTGACTGGCAAAACAACAACAAAAATGGTCTTGGAGTTGGGTAATCTAGGATAAAAATTAAGGAAAAAAGAAAAAACATGATAGCATATCCTAGCCTAACATGCTGCTAATCTAACCTAACCTCCCACGAAAAAAATGGAAAAAAGTTCACAACATAAAATGTCAATAACGAATCAAACTCGAGTAAGTTTTGCTCTAAAAAAATTGCACTGAAAAACAAAACCTAATATAACATGTCCTAAACCTTCTTCTAAAACATGTTTAAAAAAATAAAATCCGTATTTTCAAGATCGAAAACTTAACCAAAACTGAGAGCAAAACTTAACCACTTTGCTTCATGCAGGTAAAATGCATGCAACATGTGTCACGTGAAAACATTAAGGCACGAAAATGACAGGATGCCATTACATTTTGAAGAAAAGACTACAGAAAACCCAGCAGTAGCATACAATACTCACAAACTGAAATAAACTTGGCGTGCTTTTCAATGATCATTTATGAAGTATTTACATGGGGATGTAGCTTGTAGTTTACCTTACAATGGAAGGCCAATTATGGAACTAGGTATAATCAGCTTCTGTTTTGCTGAGGGGGCAAGCCATGGTATTTGTTTAGCTAAACAACAAATAATTGTTGCAATTGTATTTTTTTCATTATTTTACTCATTTTACCCACAAGCATAGTACAAACTTTCGCTGTTTTTACGCACCGCGTTGCGCCGGACTTGAAACACAAGGTTAGTTGCTGTATCACCACCATAATAGATTACCTACCCTGCCAATCTCTAATTTTCCGTTAAAAAATGGGCAACATTTCAGCATCACAAGCCCTCGCCTTAGTATCTAAGACACGAGTCGGTTGAAAAACGTCACATGGAACAATCCAACGCATGGATCCTTGTGCCTTTCCGGCTTGGCCGCTTCGAGATCCCACGCGTGCCGTCATTGCTACGATAGTTCTCAATCTTAGGTGAAATTATCAAACTGAGCTGTAAATGCTTCTATGATATAAAACATTTCAGATTTTTTCGACGAAGTATTGTAGCCATTTTTTGTTGCGAACAAAAACTTATTACGTGAAATATGTCCATTGCTGCAAGTGTCAACTAGTGGTAGGTGATGCCTTAGCTGGGCTGATATGGCGCTTTGCTCGCGATCTCCTCCAGCTTAGCTTCGTCAGAAGTTAGCTTAGCCAGGTACCTCAGCGTAGGCACACCATCCAGACATTGCCGACTTTACAAAGGAATGCCGTTTGCCATTCATCAAGGGAAATTGACAACATATTGTCTGGACTACTTCTGGGGATTCCCAACTACCCGGCCCTAAACAATTGGTATTTTTCTCCCAGCTACTTTCAGCATTACCATGCACATCTACAATGCTGATCATGCCATGAGAAACACCTGTTACAATGCTACGGACATCCCTGACACCCCCATAATCGTACACAGTTGGTTATCGGATATTGGTTTTTACGACACATCGACCGTTAAGTCGATGCGTCGCCAATCTCTCACGCCGATTGGTCGCGGACGAAGAGTAGCGACAGGTGAGACTCCACCCCACAACCTTTCGATTGCGAGACGAGCAACTTACCCCTGGACTACTCGCCCCCAATCGTACATAGTGGTATGAACAATGGAGGCTTAGTTTTTTTTTGCTTTTTGTTTTGCTAGTGGACCTATTCTTTGTATCGGAACAGACTCAATCCCATGCTCCCCGTTTGACAATCTTCGTGTGCTCTGCCAAATATTTTCTTTTACGGCAGCATTTCCTGAATCAAGCGAAGCCATGAATGAGTCAGCTGATAGCCTTGCGCACCTCATTTACCAAGCGCAGGAACCGTGCGGATCACAGCAACGTGTATTTATCACTTCGTCCGAACGCCACGAATGCCAACACACCTACCATGCTAGCATTGCGAGGTCCATGCCCCTGATGACACAATACACATGGCCGTATGGCTGTCTACACAGGCCAAATGCCCATAGCATCTCACAAAACCGCACCTTCCTTCACCGGTGATTCCAGGATTCGACACACAGTCTGGAGCAAAGGCCACATACATCGTGGTGTACTTTACGAAGTGCGCAACATCACAACACGACCAGCTCCACACACCATAAGTACTACCACTGGCGCAACCTGGCGCAATGAATCACCTAAATACCCAGCACGCTGATATACGTCGGATAACAGCACGCCTTTAGTTAGTTAGTAGTTGTAGCTTAGGCGCGAGTCGACCGCATAGTTGACACATAGCCCGTATGTTCGGCACAATGCTACGACCGGTACAACGCTCCGTCGGTACGACGATAAGGTGCGAGTAGTATAGGGATAAGGTGTCCGCCTCCCAATGAAAGATTGTGGATTCAGGTCTCGCCTGGCGTTACTTCCGCCCGCGACCAATCGGCGTAAGAGATTGGCGACGATATGTGACAGAACATTCGACGCATCGTAATGCCAACAACGACCACAAACAGCATGCTTTTCGAATATTGGCTGCATGTTATTAGCTCTCATTCTGCTTTCAATCGTGGAATAGTCCAGTAATGATTTATTAGCAGTGCACGCAGCCACGCCGTCAATGGCCATGTACACAACCAGATACCCTCCTCACCACTATACGGAAATCAGTAATGAACTACTTCTCTGTAGTCGAAACAATTATGATCCACGGCGTACATAAAAATAAATAATGCATCGCGAAAAAGAATCGATGTAGGTAAATCACATCAAAAGCGTGTGTGTGTGATTGGTTTTAGGGCCATCGACCATGGTTGGTCATTTCGCGCCCAAATCACATCAAAAGCATGTCAATTCTTTTTCTAATGGTGGTGAAGTAAGTTCCTGATGAATCAAAGCGGTTTAGATTATCAGAGTGCTACACGGCCACTTGACAGAATGCAACGTGACATAATTAGTTCAGTAGTGTGGAACGAATGTTCACTGGCATTAGTGCACCGAATCGCTTCTTCCCAGGCGCCACAACCAAGTGTTCACTGCCTTGAACAGTGCGCACCTACGCCAGATCTTAACGCAGCGTAAATTGGATTCACATATATTGCATGGTCAGTGTCGTCCGAACGATCCGGACCATTCCTGACTTATCCCGTGCCAGTCTTAACCTACGCCGGCATTCGGCGTTTCGTCACCATCGAAGTCACAGAACCCCGACGATTGATACCCTGCTGGTACGAACCACAATGATTCTCAAACGAGATGAGTTACATAAAGAAAATAAACACTGGGGAACTCCATGTCAATGGAATTCGCGATGTATGCAAATTCCTCTATTTGGAGCGATTGGATGGCCATTCAAACCCATGCGTCGGGAAGATAGCTCTTTTTTAAGTCATGTCTAATATTGAAAAATGGCACACACCGCTAAACAAATAGGAAAGTGGCCCTTAGCATAGTACCAGTCAAACAAGATGTCATGATGATGGTGGATTGGTGTTTGAAGGCGTGCAGAAGTACCTTGGCATTCTTACGATGCGATGAACAACTAGGTCACATAGCGTCGCCAACCTCTTAGTTAGTTTTTCGGGCTTTAGGGCGCTTCGACCGGTTTGATCATTCGCGCCCATAACATTTTCTTATGCTTCACTGCTGATACGAGCTATTTCCTCGGTGTATACGTGGTCTTAAATCCAATCGCTGAAAGGTATCCAAAGTTCTCAGAATGTACTAGTTTTGAATTGTTCCCAAAATTGTCTTCATGTCAGACAACTTAATTATCTTCCATAAAACAATCTCCGCTCCCGTGCAAAGTAGTGGAACGTGAATAGTGCGTGACGCACAATCAGTTTCCGAACAGCGGGGACACTGGCCTTTCCTCCCTACAGAGGAGGTAGTGGGTGACGTAGGTGTGTCAGATACGTCAAATAAAAAGTGCAACTTCCTCTGGTCTAGGCCTTTGCAGGCATGGCGCCCAATGTCCCAGGTATGCTCAACCACACAACCTTGCGATCACGAGTCAGACACCCTACCGACTGAGCTACCGCAGCCACAGGGCGTCCCAACCACTCGGAGCATTTTACGCCCAGACAAACAAGACGTGACAACTTACGCTCTGAGGAACAGGAAACTGCTCCGGGCACACGAAAGGCCTGCTCCCAGTTAACCAATCCCGACTTCACACGCCAGACGCGACCGCAAACGACGGCACCTAGATTAGCTGTGCCCACCGCGGCGGGCGCCGTGGACCTTGCGAACGTGTCGTCTCAGGTTCGTCACCATGCCGTACACGATGCCACACACTGGGCAGGTGGTTTCGCCCGAGTGGATCTTCATGTGGCGGCGCATAGTGTCCAGCTTGGTGTAGAACTTGCCGCAGACCAAGCACGTCAAGTGGCCGCCACCTGCCGGAGACGGGGCGGATCACCGCTCGGTCCATTACCCCACGCGATGCATCAGCTATGAGCATGCAACGCACAAGTCGGCCAGGAAGACAAGCGGAAGCAGGCATGACGGAAGGACCTTCGGTTCCTCCATGCTGTGCTTAGCTGCGTAAACCATATAACGTTGCAATTATCTCACGCCTATCCACTACATATAAGCCGAAGTATGGAGTAGCTTGCGACGTTTTAATTACACGGAGCCTATGAGATGAGCGCACTATCCAGTTGGATATCTAGTCCCCCAAAGACGCAGTTCGAGATCTCCAGAAGTTGTCGAGGACCCAGAGTGTGTTGCACGAGCATAACACCGAAAAATAAACGATAGGCATACTGCGTGCGTCACCGGCCAACAATGACCATGTGTATGCAGGCAGGCTAGTTCAGAATACAAGACGAGCTGACTTCCAAAATGAGTGCACAAGTTCACCATTTGGTTCCAAAAGACGCCAATTCGTTGGGAATTTGGGCCACCATGCACTGAAGCCGTCCCTTGCACTAAGCCACATCATGATACTTCCCGAGTAACTTCAACATCTCGGGTGTAGCATGTTCCGCATCGTGCAGTTGTCTAGTATCTTATGAAGCGAATTCAAGGGACCGTACTTCATGAGAGCTTTCAGTGTTTGGAGCCAGAATAGTCATACGTGCCAGCACAGGCAGGGATGCCGCCTTACCAGACACGGGAAGCTATTTTTCACCGCATTTTTGACCATTTACAGGCACTGAAGCACATGCACTTACAAGCACCCTGCCAAAAATGTCAATTTTCCATCCTCCACTCCATTCAGTTTGCAGGTACGCAACCGCAGGTACCAACGAACGAATCCAGCACGGAGAGTATTAACAAAACCGGAATCAATACGTCGTCTGTATTCTACAAGTTAAGTTATGTTTGTAACGTGGTAGCACTGTAAATACAACCTCGACAGACTAGCACACTTCACAGGTGCCTCCTCCATCTGCAGGATACGAAAACCGATCCCTCTTGATTAGACGACCAACCGACGTTTCCTGGAACGACAGGAACATGCAAACATTTAACACAAGTATGTGGAGTGAGTCATCAATTAGCAGAGGATAGAATTGGGCTTTGCCCTCAAGAAAGCAGGAAAATTGTCTCACCATGGTGCAAAATTGAACTTCTTTCATCGTCCACAGCTTGCCAGTCTTGGAGTGACACTGGAATCGGTATCCATAGCTGTTTTCGAGCATCACTGTTCAAAATTCCTGAGCAACTTTTCAATAATGCATCTGGCGGTGGATATGAAGATTCGTCTAAAAAAGGCGACCATGTTAGGACATAATGTCAACCTATGGCTTCATTACACTGGCCTGCGTTTCAAATTTTTTTTTTTAAAGGTCGGAAGTTTCTCAGGTGTTCTAATACAAGTTTCGTGTGCTTAATCCGAATATACTATCGATTTTTCTCGATTAGCTCAAGTTTTCACACTACGACAAAGATAACTCACACACTGATGTATCAGTATGCATACTGCAGTATGATATATCAGTAGCGGAGAAAAGTGAGAATAACCGACTTTGTAAAAGAGCTACCACACATATTTTGGAGTGAAACTTGGTGATCAGGACAAGCCGTTTGCCTCTCATATCTGCTGCAAGTCATGTGTGGAAGGCATACGAGCCTGGAAGAACACGACCCAGAAATCCATACCGTTCGGCATTCCCATGGTGTGGCGGGAGGGAAAGGATCATACCACCGAATGCTATATTTGTATGACAGATCTGAAAGGAGTAAATCGAAAGAAAAAGAAGCACGTAAAATATCCGGATGTGCCATCAGCCATCAAGCCAGTCCCTCATGGTCCAGATGTCCCCATCCCTGAACCCGATGTCGACATCGAGTCATCTTCCGACTCTAGTGGGGATGAAATCGACGCAGACGCGTCTGGTGCATATGAACCGACCGAGAACGATCGACCGGTACCGTTGAACCAAGCTGAGCTTAATGACCTAACGAGGAACCTGAACTTGTCCAAGGAATCTGCTCAGCTGCTGGGTTCACAGCTCCGCGAGAAACGTTTGCTGGCGCCTGAAACGACATTCTTTTGGTGTCGGAATACCGAAAAAGAATTAAGAGAATACTTTACCTTCGACGAACAACATTCTCTAGTCTACTGTAACAACATCGCGGGCCTAGTAGAAGCAATGGGTACAGAGTATAACCCGGCAGAATGGATCAGAGACTCCTCGAGTAGGAGCCTGAAGGCAGTTCTTAGTTAGTTATTTGGGCTTTCGGGCGCTTCGACTGCTCTGGTCATATTGCGCCCAGATGGCAGTTATTCTGAACAACGGCAATAAGTTCGCGTCGATTCCTGTTGGACACTCCGTGCAACTGAGGGAAACGCATAACGGCATGGAACTTTTGTTGTCTGCTTTGAACTACAAAGAGCATGGTTGGCTGATCTGTGGTGACCTCAAGGTAGTAGGTCTCGTCCTTGGGCTGCAGGGCGGCTACACGAAATATCCATGCTTTCTATGCCTTTGGGACAGTCGGGCTGACAAACAGCACTATGTGCAACGCGACTGGCCATCCAGGCATGCACTTCAACCTGGCTCCCACAACGTGCAGTCACGCCCCCTGGTTGAAGCACAGAAAATCCTACTTCCACGACTCCATATGAAACTCGCTTTGATGAAAAATTTTGTGAAAGGACTGGATAAAGAAGGACGAGGATTTGCATTTTTTGGACAGAAATTTCCTCATGTGAGCAGGGAGAAGCTGAAGGCTGGTGTATTCGACGGTCCTCAGGTAAGGGAGCTCATGAAGGATACTCGATTCGAAGAATGTCTGGAGCAGTCTGAGCTCTCCGCATGGCTGGCCTTGAAGTCAATCATCACCAACTTCCTGGGTAATGACAGAAGTGCGGAATACGTGAAGGTCGTCGATGAGTTGGACAGTTTTCAGCAACTTGGTGCTCGAATGTCGGTAAAAATGCACTTCCTTAGGTCCCATCTAGATTATTTCCCAGATAACTGTGGAGATTACAGTGAAGAGCAGGGAGAACGCTTCCACAAAGGCATACGGGTGATGGAAGAACGCTACCAAGGTCGGTGGGATGTGAACTTTCTGGCGGACTGTTGTTGATTCCTGAAGGGGGATGTCCGATCTGCTTAACACAGTCGGAAGTCCCTGAAAAGGCCATTTATTCCGCCGTAGTGTGTACTGTTGGGATGCGCTCTGAATACACTTATGGTCCATTTGTTTGGAGTTTAACTTTTTATGCTTCTGTCGGAATCACTAGTACACCAGTCAGAGCAATGCTTTGGTTCATATGAGTGAAATGACATTTAAAAAATCGAGCTAATCGAGCAAAACGGATGCCATTTTCGGAATCAGCATTAAAAACTGACCTAAAAAGCTGGAACATCCTTGACCTTTTGACCATTAGTATGTTCCGTACCGATGCGCTCATGCCTATAAACCCTATATGCAGAGGTATCCGCTTAGGTACTACACATTGCCAATTGCATTTGCCTTTATAATTCGAGCGTGCCACACGGTCCATGGCAATATTCACCGACGTTACACCAATAGAGAGGAACTTTCTATTGTGGACAGCTTTATACCCAACACCACATGTCGGTGCATGCCACGCGAGCATTGCCACTGATGTGTTCGTAGCCAAAGGTGTCGTGGTGAGAAACCTAGTCAACCCGAGTATTGCTACTGGTGTGCTCGCGACCACAGATACCCAGCCATGGATGAGATGTTAAAGGTTGCACACGTTTTTGTTGGCTACTGACAACTCAGCCATCGATGTGGAACAAGATATACACACCAATCATTACAACATCTGCTGGATGTCAGGCTTACAACATCTACGTCTGCAGCGCAATACAAGCTTATCATACATTTGCATTGTTTAGGTCGCCATGAAACAACAAATATACCATGTTTGAGATTCATTTTTTTCAATGCAATGTAAAGAAGAATAAAATGTCCGACATTTTAGCTGATAATGTTTAAGTTATTTCAAGATATTCACATATATACACACAGACAAATATATATATATATATACATATACACATATATATATCTGTGTGTGTGTGTGTGTGTGTGTGTGTGTGTGTGTGTGTGTGTGTGTGTGTGTGTGTGTGTGTGTGTGTGTGTGTGTGTGCGCGTGCGCGCGTGGTTACGGTGCTTTTAATTAGATTGCGCACTGTCCATTACTCATCCAGCGTCATTCACTTTCCATAGTCGCCTTTTCGGTATCAAGGCGCCGTTACTGGCTGCCATGATCCAAACCGCACATCCTAATCGTGCATCCAGCTATCTTCCCAACCACATACGCCTCCCAGCATTTCATCGAGTGCCCTATCTAATATTCCTTGCCTCATTTCCTCATTTACGGGCACAAGAAATGCCAGATGTCAGAAGTAATGTATCGTACCTATGTTCCCTTTGTGCAACGCAACATATGTAGTTTAAATCAATTATATTGGTATCACCCAACTGCGACTAAGGATAGGACACGAATGAGTTCGAACAATGCACTTACTGCTTCTTGACCAGTGTCAAATACAAGAGCTACCGCGTTACTCAATGTCAGATCAAGTCCTATAAACAGCAGTAAGAGTCGCCGTGCCCTGAAGCTTCAACAACTAACAGCAGTAAGACACCTCTGAGTGACATGATCATACAGGTACTTGAGTTCTTCTACGACGTATCCGACTGTGGTGTCACATAGCGTCGCCAAGCTCTTACGCCGGTTGGTCGCGAGTGGACTCAGCAATCCTGTCGGTTGTTGGATTCAGAATTCTGGATTCGAACCGACGACCTTACGACCAAGGGTCTAACTCCCCCGACTGAGCTACAGCGTTCCCATTGCCACACGGGGTAGTCATTACATCCACGTTACGCGGGCCTATGTCAGTACAGCCAGTTGACTCTGGTGGTCATTGCACGCATACTACGGTGACCGGTGTGGAGCAAATGTCCGACACCTGTTCCTCGACCGCCGAACACGCTGAGGAGCCGACCGCTTAACCCGCGCCGTCTTTCCGGTCAGATCCCCACACCCCGTCTAAGGGGAGGGGGCGGTTAGTAACCACCCTCTAAAATATAAACTAAGCATCGCACGAAAACGAAAGAGGTGTCATCGGAAAGCGCTCAACGAGTAGGGTCTGTGTCCACCCCCAAAACAATTTTCACAAAAGTGACGTTACCAGGGGGCTAGATTTTCACGACTTTTCACGACTTACATGTTTTTGGCTCTAGGGAGATATGAAAAAAAACAAGTTATTGGGAATGAGAAAAGGACATCGAAATCGACCAGAGCTTTACTTTTTTCGGCCCCCCTCCCCCCAAAAAAAAACTTTTTAATTTCAAAATTTGAGTTTTCAAGTTTTCTTCAATTTTCCTTTTCCAATGGTTAGGGCAGACCGAGAAACGTTGTTGGAAGTCAACTTGCCCTAATAAAAATGCTTATTTTAGCCAGAATCCTCTATTTGATCTGCAATTTTGCTAATACGCAACATTTACATGTACTCAAAAACGAAAAAAACGAAAAAATTCCACTCGTACGTTTTGTTGCATCCCTGAAGATAAGCAAACGCTGAAAGTTTCATTAAAATATCTGCATCCGTTGAAGCGTGATGACTAGTTGAACTTTTTTGGAGGTGACCTCACTTGACCTTGACTAACTCGTTGACCTAAGCTGACCTGCCTCCAAAATTTCGAATCAGCGTGTCAAGTTGATGTAGGCAAAGGTATGCCAAATTTAGGCGCGCTGCCGCGCGCCGTTCGTCCACTACCTGCGAAAACCTGAGGGGAGGGGGGGGGAGGGGGCAGTTGAAGACCCCCGAGACAGGACGGGTTAACACAGTGTACAAAAACATTGAGTGCGTTAGCTGTTGAAAACCTATTCTCTCGTTGCTAATTTCTTATCGTGTATTAAAAAAGAAAAAGGCACAGGCGTAATAGGGTTATTTCACTACTTAACGAGTTCTTCCCGAGTCCAATGATGCATTGTGTGGTCGAGAGTTGTCGCTCCAGGCCCCTTGATTCGATTGAACTGTTGGACAAGACATGAGCAAGCTGTGCCAAGTGTAACGAAGTCAACTTTGAACCCTTCTTTCGAACACACTTGGCATCCTCGTCGCGACCGCTCCCATGTATGGTGGGATCTGCGCTGCGAGCGGATCCCAGACATTCGGCCGGCACCCGCCGGCACGCTGACCTCCATCGCGCGGCGGCTGGCTGTCGCGGGGTGTGTTTTGCTTAGTCGACACGGAGCGCCCGGCCGACCGGCCAAGCCGTGTCGTTGCGCCGTGGCACAGTTGGGTGTCATCATTGTGACACCCTCATCACCATTGCAACATGTTAAGGGAATTATCCTCGATATGCTTCGGCACAGGTCATTTAGTTTGAGGTCCATATTCTAGCCTACACAATTGTATGCAAATAAAATTGTTCTAATTTCCATAGTTTACACAAATGGCACGGGAGTAAGAACGACCCAAATATCGACAAGAAAAAGTGCATGATGATGCTCAGAAACCCCTCTGCGTTCCTGAGGACGACATATCTAAGACTTAAATTTTTCCCGAGGCATGTACAAAACCTAAACTGAAAGAAAAACTGAAACTCATGCTATGGCCAGGGCAGTCCGAGACATGATGTTCTCCTGTGGAATACAAAAATAATACTCATATTAATATAACTTAGAATGGCAGCCTTCCATGCAAGAAAAAAAACGGGCCCGCACGTGGAATCATCCCACACACCTGACATGCCGTCAGTTCCACAAACCTGGCTTAACCTAGCCAGCTTACGTAGCAGCGGAACACTACGGAACTTCCTTGAGCAATCGATATTTAAGTGGGGATCCGATTCCTGGCAAAACGGCTTCAGTGTTTTCAGTTTCTAATCTGAGATTCTCTGAACCTGATGCACCCTCCACTCACGGGACATGCGCACGCTGGTCGATAAATGGAACCGGGAACCGAAGGCACACTAAGTTCACTGCGTCACACGTCTGGGTGGAGAGGGAAACAGTTCAACAGACGATACGTAATGAAGCAGCCATGCCACCTACCTGAGCACACACCAGACGTCCCGGCGACGGCTTCCCCGACCAGCATCCGTGTAGCACTTGCTGACTCCAGAGCACCGTTGTGTTCAGCAAAAAAGCTCCCGAGCAGCACCGAAAAGGAACGGCCCAAGGACGCACCCCAGGGCCAATCGAGCGCAGCCACGGTAACCGGAAATATCGATGGTGCACTTTCTGCTTCAGACGATGAGCAATGCATCTGGCTAATAAATATAAATATCCTTACTCAATAACATAGCACGTACATAATACCCGGGGAAAATGTGTTAAAGAACCATCGCATGGAATCCTTTAACAAAAATACTTTGCAAAAACAGCCCACTGAGTTAGGTGCGTTACTATGGTGTCGAAATTCTAAACGGGAAACCACCAATTCGCGACGATTTCCCCTAACCTTCAAAGGAGAAGATATGATGGTATAACTTCTGAACTCAAGCCACGCAAAATGATTGGCAAGATACAATTGTGGTAGGCAAACTGAGCAGAGTAGATATCTACGTAGATTCGTGGCCGTTCCACAGGCATTTCGTGTGAAATATCTATCGAATGTGCGGTGTCATTTTCCGGTAAATCGGCAGCCTTGCACATGACGAGGACTGCCGATGCGTTGCTACAATGTATGCACGTGCACACCATAATGTGCAAACACCACACCAGACTATGCATTAGTGCCTATCGGCCAGCATTAGTCTATCGAGGAGATATACAGCACGCTCGGAAAAGCTTTGTAGACAGGAAAATATTCCATCGACGAGATTGAGAAAACGCTATTACATTAACAGCATCGTTCTATTGTTCTTTGAAAGTGAGAAATCAGTTTCGTTTAAACACTAAACTGCACTTTAACCCTTCCAAGAAATTTTCTGAACTACGTGAATGAAATAGATTGATAAACATTGTCTTTATACTGACTTCCTAGGTCCCAACCATACTCAGACATGAAACCATTACACATAACATCAATAATCAAAACGTCGTGCTCGTGTTTTAAGAGGAAGCAACTGTAACTTGCTGTATTTCCAACAAAGCTTATGCATTAAATTCGAAGGTCCTTCGCAATCGGAAGAGAAAAGCGTGATCGCAAACTTCGCTAAATGCAGGTTCCCAATACCCTCTAGTCGGTGCTGTTTCTCAATTTGTGTACAAACCATATATTGATAAGGAAACTGCCCAGACACCGTCGACAGCGCAACAGAACATAACAGGTTCCAGTGGTTGTGTGACTTTTCGGACGGCTCAAGCCACCCTGACGTTCATTTGGGCCACCCCATTGCGGAATTGAGCCATCGCAATGGTTCCGAAGAAGGAAAATATGAACCATTAGAGCAACAGTGCACATTGCCAGTATGCCCAGAGATGATTGAGCCATTATTTTCTCCTCTTACACCAGTTGTTCGCGGGTGGACCCGGTAGTCCAGCCGGCTGTGGAATTCGAACCGTTACGATCAAGAGTCCAACTCCTACCGACTGAGCTACTGGCGAGGGGCCCCGGTAGCTTTAGCTTTTTCACAGCCTATACCCCTTTCAGAATTCACAACTTATTGTAATTTATATATATATTTATATTTAATAAATAATTTAATCCGAGTTCTTGCTGGGGTGGCCTTAGGAACTAGGGTCATATTGCTAAGCATGGCTTGTTGCGTGAACGCTGGCCCCACCACCCGATCAAAGAATTCCAGTTCAACGGCAGAATTTAGACCGAAAGTTTAACGTGTCGTTAATGCGCCGACACGCCCGACCGGTAGCTCGCCCCCGGCCTTATCGGGCCAGCTGCCAACTGACACTCCCGGCCGGGGGCTAAATGCGAGCGCGCGAAGCGACCCGAACCCTGTGTTGCCAGAACAGGGGAGACCAACTGAGCTACCGGGGCAGCAAATTATAGGCTTATGCCTTTACTCCCAATGCTGCCCACACTTTCAGAGCAAAACATTGCATTCCTATGCGTGAACATGTTTGTAACTGAAGCATATAAATATGTCCTTTTCGATTTGTCTTGACAAAAAATAATAGATACAAACCCACTATGCATTGACATGATGAAATTACGAAGTCTAGTCAAAACAGGGATAATATTTGCGGATTTTATATCGATATGAAAAAGGCTTTTGGCACAGTTAGCCCATGCGGTGGTGGTGGTGGATTTGTGCTTTAGGGCGATACGCCTGCGTTAGTCATTTTGCGCCTATGTGCATTTGCTTAAAATTTGCAGTGCATTGGAGTTATAGGATATTACAATTAGATGTTTGTATATTGTACTTTGCATTTTTTGAGCGGGCAAATGTCTACTTTTTCGCTGATGCCACAGTTAGTCTTATCAAGAGTAGAATCATAGTTGACTTACAAAATATAATAAATGATATTGTTGCAGAGCTAACTAAATGGTTTGAAGCATTTGAAGCATGGACTAGTACTGAATGTATGAAGCACAAATTACCAAATTTATTCAGGAATTCTCAGTAAAGGCATCGATAGATTGATTAACTCACAAGCCACCAGAATAAAAGCATATAAAATATTTTGGTATAGTGCTGGATGAAAAACTGACTTGGTATTAGCAAATAAATCATGTTGCAACCATAGTTAGTAAAAACTTAGATGTTATGGGAAGGGCAACACTTCATTACACATACTGATAATGAAGTGAAATAAAATGACACTGAAGTACGTACACAACAAATTAATTATGCCCTGATTAAATTATTGCGTTGCGATATGGGGAAATAAGTATCTCACTAGATTAGACCAAATCGTACAACCTCAAAAACGTGCCATAAAAGTGATACATTAGACATTATGCATACCCTACAAAGGAATAAATTACATTAAACGTGACGTCAGGGCGCTGACGTCACGCTGTGGCTCATGTGAGACCCCTTTCCGCACCCACACCGTCTGGGTCCGTCCACGCTCACAACTAACGTTACATCCCAAACGGACGTGGGTGCACACTGACAAATTACTTTGCGTACGGTCGCCATTTTTTCCTAATGTCTGAAGCGACCATCGGTGGCGAGCGACTTATTCTCGCCTTCAAGCGCCAGTTTCGCAACGGCCGAGAACGCAGAAAACGCATAGACTCGCTGATGTGTACGCTGGAGGGCGCCGTGCGCCTGGGTTGGTCACGACTGACCAGCGGGTGGAGGGCCGATAATGTGAACCGTATCACTACCGTATCACAACCACCGCACCGTACCACTACCACTGGCTGTACCACTATACCTAACCACTACCACCAGTGTACCACCGCACCGTACCACTACCACTGGCTGTATTGACACTGCATCGTGCCAATAACCTACCACTACCATTACCACTACCACAGCCGTGCCGAACCACTACCAATCCCCATACCACCGTACTGTATCATTACCATTATATTTAAATATAATAAAGGTATATTATATTAAATATACATATAAAATATAAATATACCTAACCATTATACCTAACCACTACCACTCCAGTGTAGTTCCGTACCACCGTTCCGTACCCGTGCTTGGGCTACCCGTACCAAATGCAGTGGGCAACAACCCTTCACGGGAATAACATCCAATCATGTGCATAAGGCAGGCAACTGTGGTACGAAATTGCCATCCAAAAAGCGCAAATTGAAGTGTCGTTGTTGGGGTTTAGGGGCGCATCGACATTAAAGTGTTCTACATCATAGAGCAGTGCCCTAGAGCCCTATAGAGCAGTCCCAAATACTTCACCATTAACTGTGGATGAAGGAAGAGTCTAATAAAAGATTGAAAAATAAAGGATCGCCACTTAGATTAAAAATCGAATGCCTTCACTTCAGTATATTTTTTTTTTTAGCAGTCGTGTGTATAATGACTGCCCACACATGTATAAAGTGTAAAACCTAAACAAGGATAAATAGGACAATTCCATTAACTGTGAATTTCAGGTCACATGGTCAATTATTTTACACTGCTAAAGAGTAAAACCAGGCCGTCAATGGAAGGCTATTTGAACGCAGTGCATTGGAAACTCACTTCCTACGGGGAAGTGGCTGATGATAAACTTCTGCACGAGGAGCACGGCGCCAGGACAGTAATGAACACAGCACGATAACTCCACTGTTTCGGACAATCAGAACAACCCGATGTGCCTTTCAAAGTCAAGATACCCTGGGCGTCTGCCGGGAACTAGCAAAACTGGTCCGCCGTAGCTGTGCCGACATTACCAACATCCCGGTGTAAGGTGGAGAACAGAACAAAAGTCGCGTTCGACACTCGATTCACATGAGCATGCCTGGCACAAAACCCGTCATCTATTAAAACACGGGCAGCCCGCTCGAGTATATATACCGGATGAATTGTTGTTAATCGGCTTCGGAGGTGCATCAACTGCATCCGCCAATACGGTGACCTCTTTTTAACTTAAAAAAGCTCCATATTGTATGCATGTGAGCGCATGCGCATGTGCAGTCTTATTGTGTGCATTGTATGTGTTGATTCGGAATATAACTTAGTTTATAATTCCCCCTCCCACACACACAGAAAAAAACTGAATGGCGTCGCGTTTGAATTTTTACTTTTATCATTTTTTTTTGTATATAATGGCAGTTAGGGTCCAAATAAATTGCACGAATGCAAGGAACGATCATTATTCGCAAACATGTATTCATTGCCATCAGCTCAGAGTCACCTTGAACACATTTACCCTTTTTAAAACATCGTAATATTCTGAAAATAGCCTCCAGTGTAGTTCCAACTCCTGGTTATAGATGTCGCCAGTGCTTCGTGTGGTGGGCGGCCGCCTCAACATTTTCTTGTTGTTAAGCTCGACATGCAAGGGGTGAACTGTAATAATTTGGAGCCAACAGACATCCACAAATAATATCTCAATGATAACGTCTATCACTATTTTGATTAAGACGGAAGGGGACTTCTCGCATGATGATTCGAAAGAAGTAGACCCGATGAATAGTAAACTGATACATCGCTTATATCTGCATAGAAATGGAGGCTCTTTGAAAAGTTGATATATGCAATTACATACAAAGATGGAAAGTTGAATACGCTTTGCGAAGAAACGGAAAGATGTTAGATGGCATGAAAAGAACACGGAAAGAAAATATTGGTGATGTAATTAACTTTTGGTTCGGGTTTTATGGTGCATCGACCATGTTGATCGTATAGCTAACCTTTGGTTCACTAATTTTGCTGTGCCAGAATGTTGGCTGTCTGCGGCTTTGTTTAGTCTCGCTCCATGTGGCACCATACATCCATCCGAGGGCGTGTCTGTGTCCGAGATGAGCACTGTCGTCTCTCTGGCCGCAATATCCGCCATTGAAGGCACACCGTTTCGAGGGAAGACGACGCTGTCTCACCGCCAGTTCGTGTCAAATCATGTGATCTACCTTCCAAACAGCTGCCAACGTGCGACCAGGTTGTGGGAAGAACAATGAAGGCGAAACCAGAGGAGATGGAAAGACGGAACACGGATGAAAGCATTCCTCGAAATCCTGCATCATTAAGGTCGCTGCTAAGGCAATGTAAACTTTGGCCACGGCATGATTCCCCACAACAAAATCAATCAGGTGAGAGGTGCGACCACCAGACTATCTCAAACATCAAGGAAGATGCGAGAAGAAATCCCAAGAGCGCGACCACTCACACCTCGCCTCATGCATTTTGACATTTCGAAGTCTCCTGCGCCACCTGAGGATCCTGATCATAGCCAATATCTTGCTGAACAACTGACGGACCGGCGATTTCATATCGGCGGAGTGGACCAGGCTGCGACCTAGCGCTGGAGAAAACGAGAGAAGCGATGGAAACGTGCTGCTCAAAAGCACAACAGCTCTGATGACAACACCACCACTAACACACATACAACACCCGTGCGTGGGACCCATGGAGAAAACAGCCCGAAATGTGTCCGCAGACTCCATTAAAGACCGCAGTGCCCAACAGCACACAGTTCGCGGAGCGCGTGGTGAAGCCGACAACGGGGAGGGGGGCGCGTGCTGCCGGCAGTGATCCCCACTGGCGGGATGGCCGTGCCTGACTGAGAGGACCTTCCGGTGGCACTTCCCGAGGCATGTCACCAAGACCATCACCTTCCGCTATCGCGACTGAGTTTGGTGTGCTTGTTTTCGACTGTCTACTGTCGCCGCTACTGCGGCTATCGCGTCTACCGTCGACTGTCGCTGCTACTGTGGCTATCGCGTATCTACCGTCGACTGTCGAGTGTCGCCGCTACTGTAGCTATCGCGTGTCTACCGTCGACTGTCGCCGCTACTATGGCTATCGCGTGTCTACCGTCGAGTGTCGACTGTCTCTGCTACTGTGGCCATCGTGTCTACCGTCGACTGTCGCCGCTACTGTGGCCATCGTGTCTACCGTCGACTGTCGCCGCTACTGTGGCCATCGTGTCTACCGTCGACTGTCGCCGCTACTGTGGCCATCGTGTCTACCGTCGACTGTCGCCGCTACTGTAGCTATCGCGTGTCTACCGTCGAGTGTCGCTGCTACTGTGGCCATCGTGTCTACCGTCGAGTGTCGACTGTCTCTGCTACTGTGGCCATCGTGTCTACCGTCGACTGTTGCCGCTACTATGGCTGTCGCGTGTCTACCGTCGAGTGTCGACTGTCTCTGCTACTGTGGCCATCGTGTCTACCGTCGAGTGTCGCCGCTACTGTGGCTATCGCGTGTCTACCGTCGAGTCAACGTCGCCGCTACTGTGGCTATCGTGTCTACCGTCGACTGCACTGTCCCGCTACTGTGGCCATCGTGTCTACCGTCGACTGTCGCCGCTACTTGGCTCCCGTGTCTACCGCCGACTGTCGCCGCTACTGTGGCCATCGTGTCTACCGTCGACTGTCGAGTGTCGCCGCTACTGTGGCCATCGTGTCTACCGTCGAGTGTCGACTGTCGCTGCTACTGTGGCCATCGTGTCTACCGTCGACTGTCGCCGCTACTGTGGCCATCGTGTCTACCGTCGAGTGTCGACTGTCTCCGCTACTGTGGCCATCGTGTCTACCGTCGACTGTCGAGTGTCGCCGCTACTGTGGCTATCGTGTCTACCGTCTACCGTCGACTGTCGCCGCTACTGTGGCTATCGTGTCTACCGTCGAGTGTCGACTGTCGCTGCTACTGTGGCTATCGTGTCTACCGTCGAGTGTCGCCGCTACTGTAGCTATCGCGTGTCTACCGTCGACTGTCGAGTGTCGCCACTACTGCGGCCATCGTGTCTACCGTCGACTGTCGAGTGTCGCCGCTACTGTGGCTATCGTGTCTACGTCTACCGTCGACTGTCGCCGCTACTGTGGCCATCGTGTCTACCGTCGACTGTCGAGTGTCGCTGCTACTGTGGCCATCGTGTCTACCGTCGACTGTCGAGTGTCGCCGCTACTGTGGCTATCGCGTGTCTACCGTCGACTGTCGAGTGTCGCCGCTACTGTGGCCATCGTGTCTACCGTCGACTGTCGCCGCTACTGTGGCTATCGCGTGTCTACCGTCGACTGTCGAGTGTCGCCGCTACTGTGGCTATCGCGTGTTTACCGTCGACTGTCGAGTGTCGCCGCTACTGTGGCTATCGCGTGTCTACCGTCGACTGTTGCCGCTACTGTGGCTATCGTGTGTCTACCGTCGACTGTCGACTGTCGCCGCTACTGTGGCTATCACGTGTCTACCGTCGACTGTCGAGTGTCGCCGCTACTGTGGCTATCGCGTGTTTACCGTTGACTGTCGAGTGTCGCCGCTACTGTGGCTATCGCGTGTTTACCGTTGACTGTCGAGTGTCGCCGCTACTGTGGCTATCGCGTGTCTACCGTCGACTGTCGAGTGTCGCCGCTACTGTGGCTATCGCGTGTTTTACGTCGACTGTCGCCGCTACTGTGGCTATCACGTATCTACCGTCGACTGTCGAGTGTCGCCGATACTGTTGCCATCGTGTCTACCGTCGAGTGTCGCCGATACTGTAGCTATCGCGTGTCTACCGTCTAGTGTCGCCGCTACTGTGGCTATCGCGTGTCTACCGTCGACTGTCGCCGCTACTGTGGCTATCGCGTGTCTACCGTCGACTGTCGACTGTCGCCGCTACTGTGGCCATCGTGTCTACCGCCGACTGTCGCCGCTACTGTGGCTATCGCGTGTCTACCGTCGACTGTCGAGTGTCGCCGCTACTGTGGCCATCGTGTCTACCGTCGACTGTCGCCGCTACTGTGGCTATCGCGTATCTACCGTCGACTGTCGAGTGTCGCCGCTACTGTGGCCATCGTGTCTACCGTCGACTGTCGCCGCTACTGTGGCTATCGCGTGTCTACCGTCGAGTGTCGCCGCTACTGTGGCTATCGCGTCTACCGCCGACTGTCGCCGCTACTGTGGCCATCGTGTCTACCGTCGAGTGTCGACTGTCGCCGCTACTGTGGCTATCGCGTGTCTACCGTCGACTGTCGCCGCTACTGTGGCTATCGCGTGTCTACCGTCGACTGTCGACTGTCGCCGCTACTGTGGCCATCGTGTCTACCGTCGACTGTCGCCGCTACTGTGGCCATCGTGTCTACCGTCGACTGTCGAGTGTCGCTGCTACTGTGGTCATCGTGTCTACCGTCGAGTGTCGCCGCTACTGTGGCTATCGCGTCTTACCGTCGACTGTCGCCGCTACTGTGGCTATCGTGTCTACCGTCGACTGTCGCCGCTACTGTGGCTATCGCGTGTCTACCGTCGACTGTCGAGTGTCGCCGCTACTGTGGCTATCGCGTGTCTACCGTCGACTGTCGCCGCTACTGTGGCTATCGCGTGTCTACCGTCGACTGTCGCCGCTACTGTGGCCATCGTGTCTACCGTCGACTGTCGCCGCTACTGTGGCTATCGTGTCTACCGTCGACTGTCGCCGCTACTGTGGCCATCGTGTCTACCGTCGACTGTCGAGTGTCGCCGCTACTGCGGCCATCGTGTCTACCGCCGACTGTCGCCGCTACTGTGGCCATCGTGTCTACCGTCGACTGTCGAGTGTCGCCGCTACTGTGGCCATCGCTGTCTACCGTCGACTGTCGAGTGTCGCTGCTACTGTGGCCATCGTGTCTACCGCCGACTGTCGCCGCTACTGTGGCCATCGTGTCTACCGTCGACTGTCGAGTGTCGCCGCTACTGTGCCCATCGTGTCTACCGTCGACTGTCGAGTGTCGCCGCTACTGTGGCCATCGTGTCTACCGTCTACCGTCGACTGTCGCCGCTACTGTGGCCATCGTGTCTACCGTCGACTGTCGAGTGTCGCTGCTACTGTGGCCATCGTGTCTACCGTCGACTGTCGACTGTCGCCGCTACCGTGGCTATCGCGTGTTTACCGTCGACTGTCAAGTGTCGCCGCTACTGTGGCCATCGTGTCTACCGTCGACTGTCGCCGCTACTGTGGCTATCGCGTGTCTACCGTCGACTGTCGAGTGTCGCCGCTACTGTGGCTATCGCGTGTCTACCGTCGACTGTCGAGTGTCGCCGCTACTGTGGCTATCGCGCTCGTCGTCACCGTTTCAGATGATCCCGCCAGCTTCACATCTATTTATTGGATGATTTAAATAAGTATTATTCTTTTTTTTCAGATTCTAACATTATTTATAAAACAAGTAGCAAACATCCCAGACTACTAGAATGGCTCAGCGCATGAAAATTAAATGGGAGGACCTGCATCGTTTCGGACATTTCATTACATAAGGTCCCATATTGTTATCCAAATTATCGTTAGCGCCCAAACCAGCTTTGTGGGAGAGGCTTGGGCCCTACCAACATTGTATCAAATTCCAACCGTGCGAATATATCAGAAGTGAATCAAAGTTGAAGGACCAGGTCACAGGGATTGGAGAGGGGCTACAGATTAATGCACTTTAGGGACCTGGTATATATATATATATATATATATATATATATATATATATATATATATATATATATATATATATATATATGCCTTTGTATATAAAAATATGAAATAACATATAACATCGAAGCATACGTGATATTTCATATAGCATACAAGCACAAAACCGACCATAAGCAACTCGCGTAAGCACTGAGCATGACATTAAGTTAGCCCCATATCTCTTCTTCAATACATACATCAACCATCGAAAAACTTTTCTGGACTAATCATGTCATCCGAGAATCGTGAGCACGTTCGTGCTCACATTATTCCACGTAATCCCCGCCAGACTAAGACTTAGCGGCAAATTCTGCGGCAGTGGCGTATGCCGCCGCACGGAACGCTACCGACACCTATGACTAGGTGTTGGAACTACACGGCAGGCCATTTGATAAACATTATTACGAGGCTATAAAAAGTGGTAATAGTCTCAAATCGATGGCGACATTATTGGGATGACTCATAGCCTTCGAATAATACGCATTGCGTACACTTGTCTAGCTTGTGCAGGCCTCAGCCGTCGTTATATGGAATAATGGAGAAAAAAAAACTGAAAAGCCCATGGCGGTCAATCTGTTTTAGGGGGAGTTCAAAATCTGAGATCATATTCGGAATCAGCGCATAAAAATGCACCTAATAAAATGTACAGAGCACTATTTGTTTCAAACATTAAAAGCGGGTCACAATAATGGGTTCTTACACAGCGCCCATAGACCGGAGGAACGCTACTTGATCGTAGTGAAACGGCCGATTTCCCTGGTGGTCATTGGGACTTTTCCGCTGAGGCGACTGCTGCAGTTATATTATTGTCGCTAACCTCTCTGTCGGTTAGCAGCGGGAACAAATGCATCAGATGTTGGTTGGTTATTGGTTATTGGTTTTACGACACATCGACCGTTGAGTCATGTAGCGTCGCCAATCTCTCACGTCGATTAGTCGCGGGCGAAGAGTAGCGACAGGTGAGACTCGAACCCACAACCTTTCGATTGTGAGACGAGCAACTTACCCCTAGGCCACTCGTCCCCAAATGTATCAGATGACATCCGCACCGCGTAAATTGGGAGTACGCAAAATTGTCGGACCTTGTGGAAAAGGTTGACACAAATAAGTAATGCTCATTAATCCTCTAATTCACATTCAAGCTAAAGCTTGGAAAATATTCGGCGCGAAATGAAATGCCTAACGATAGCCAAATTATTTTGCATCACAACTAAATCACTGTACATCAGGGGAGAACAAATATCCTGGCTTGGATATAATTGCTTTGCATCGCACTTTAAGTTCCTATATTCAACATACTAACATATACATAATACGTAACATCATATCAAGCTTCTCCGTGTCCCAAGAACGAATATTTAATAGTGCCACAAAAATTCCATTACGGTCACTTCATGCAAAATCGACCAAGGAAGTGACTTACAACTTCGATTTCCATAAAATGTTGTGCACGCAATGGCAAATGGGTGAAACGATCGCATCTACATCATTTTCAAAGTTAATCTCAGAGCACTGACCCACCGGTTATTGAACTCTGACCTCACTGCATTATACCGCAAACTATGCGGCCTCCTACCTTCGAGAGTATTTGTCGCAGTCACAGGACCGCAAACTGCGGGAGCTACCACCTCGCGGGTATTTGTCGCAGCGACATGACAGCAAACTGGGAACTCTTACCTCCGCGGACATTTGTCGCAGGTACAAAATAAAGCGCAGTTGATGAGCAAATGCAATACCTTCCTTATGTACCATGCATACGGTTAATGAACTCTCGCATTGCATGACCATGATAGAACTGATTTTTTAAAACGCTTGTCCGTCTCGTCTATATTGTATACTACGTGAGCAAAATCGTCCTCTGTAACCCGATAAAAACAGTGGCCCTTTGGTAACTGCAAAACCCATCAGCAGTGGAACATTGCGTGTCTGTCTGTCTGCACGCACAACTGGTATTAGCATTACTGTGCCTACACATCATCATACAAATACTTCTCCGTTAACTATAGAATGACTAGCAAAGTTGCTTCGAAATAGTACAGTATGGGAAGAATAGATGGGCATTAGCGGGTGGTACCGCATAAGATAAGGGTCAATGGCCCATTCAGTGGTAAATGTTTTCAAAGATTCTAAATTATCCAACATCGGTCATTTACTGTGATAATACTGCCAACAAGCGCGAACACGATCTTAGCGATATACGAAAAGCGTGTCCTAATACCCAGCAAATATCTGGCTGAGGTCGGTTGCGCCTGAAGGGTCTAACCTTTGAACAACCTTATGGGTTTATCGAGAGCCACCCCCACCCCGCCTGGCGAAGGTTAAGTAATTAGGTCAAGGTCACAGGATCACATAATGGCACTGATCTTATCAGTTAGATCGCTTCATGTTTACTTTAAGACTGACCCTGTTGAACAGATGGTGCAGGGTGTTCCGCCGTCTGCTGCCAAGCTCTATGATACATGCATAGCAACGCAACACCGATTGTAAGCACAGAGCCTTGGACTCTTACGACGCATTCAACCGCTAGGTTATATAGCGCAGGGTTAAAATAATGGTTTTTCGTTAGGTGTGAGATGTCTAAACGAGCACAGTGGGATGTCGAAATTTGCCATGGAATTAGTGTCATTTAAAATGCCTTTGATGCCCCAAACTCAACTTCGAGCTGATGGTGTAGGCACTTCAAGCTGATGGTGTAAGTTCCAAGGAGCAGAATGTCGATTCTTCTTTGAGAAGGATGTCGATTGAACGTTCAGAAGGTGGTATATTCCACCCTATTTCGCGAATATTTTATCACTGATATAGCGTCGCCAGCCTCTCACAGCGATTGGTCGAGGGTGGACTCGGTAAATGTCGCCGGTTGTGAGATTCGAGCCAACAATCTTGCGACAAGAGTCCGACGCTCTACTAACTTAGCTACCGCGGCCCCGGATTGTAAGCACAGACATACAAACATCAACTGCTGATATCTTTTCACGTTGGCGAGGGCTCATTCCAACTTGACAGGCCTTATAGAAGGCGACTGCGCCCACATTGTATGTCGAAATCAAAAGCGTCTAAGGATGCGTGTCCACATTCAAATCCCATGTTTTCAGATTAGTGTTGCAGAAGTCCACGGCACTGGCCTGAAGATCTTGCATAAAAAAAATAAAAGTACCCCTGCTAACAGGGTAGAATTTACTATCTAGAATCATGGATTTGTGGAGCAAAAACTTTGGGTGGAAAGGATAATGCTTTCTCTGTTTGTGACATCAAAAACTCCTGCTTGTAATTGCCGTCAACTTTTGATATGTCCGAGACATAGTAATGAGACTTTCAGTCATTTTCAAACACATCCAATTAGATTTTGGTGAATAAATGTGTGAATAAATTCTAGTAGAGGATAATGTTCTGGATCAGGGCGACGCTGTATTTCCAACCCTGTTTGTTAATCAGATGAACTTTATTGTGCGACCATGAGGAAAATCCTTCCAGCGTTATAGGCTCTCGAAGTTTCGAAGGTGACGAGGTCATGTCAAAGTTGAGTAACCTCTAGACCAGCACCTCAGAGGCTCGACAAACTCCAGTAAAGAGAGATCAGAGGACACATTTAAAAAGGTGCATGCGATGGATTCACAAATGGACTAATACATGTATGGACTAATAATGTATGCACTAATACATGCATGCCGTCCCCCATGGGGAGGGGGGCACGCGTATACGTCAGCCAGATGTCACCCGGCCAGCAGCGGGGGTGGAGTGGGGGGGGGCATATACTGTAGCCAGACGTAACCTGGCCAACAATGAGGGGCATATGCTTTAGCCAGATATACCACACAGCCAACAGTGAGGGGCACATACTTTAGCCAGATATATCTCCCGGTCAGCAGTGAAGGGGGCATATATTTTAGCCAGATGTCACCTGGCCAACAATGGGGGGGGGGATATACTGTAGCCAGATGTCACCTGGCCAACAATGGGGGGCATATACTGTAGCCAGATGTCACCTGGCCAACAATGACGGCACCTACTTTAGCCAGATATACCACCCGGCCAGCAGTGAGGCACAACTTAGCCAGATATATCTCCCGGTCAGCAGTGAAGGGGCATATATTTTAGCCAGATGTCACCTGGCCAACAATGGGGGCATATACTGTAGCCAGACGTAACCTGGCCAACAATGACGGGACCTACTTTAGCCAGATATATCACCCAGCCAACAGTGAGGGCACATACTTTAGCCAGATATATCTCCCGGTCAGCAGTGAAGGGGCATATATTTTAGCCAGATGTCACCTGGCCAACAATGGGGGGATATACTGTAGCCAGATGTCACCTGGCCAACAATGGGGGGGCATATACTGTAGGCAGATGTCACCTGGCCAACAATGACGGCACCTACTTTAGCCAGATATACCACCCGGCCAGCCCGTGGGGAGGGGGCGGTACGTATACTTTAGCCATGCAGTACCCCGTGACGGTGGAACCGAGTGAAAGCGTCGACAACGACGTGGCCACCAGCGGCAATGAGGGGCGACATGAAGTTGGAGAGGTCAGGGGAGAGGCAGGGGAGATGTCAGGGGAGATGTCAGGGGAGAGGTCAGGGGAGAGGTCAGGGGAGAGGTCAGGGGAGATGTCAGGGGAGATGTCAGGGGAGAGGTCAGGGGAGAGGTCAGGGGAGAGGTCAGGGGAGATGTCAGGGGAGAGGTCAGGGGAGATGTCAGGGGAGAGGTCAGGGGAGAGGTCAGGGGAGAGGTCAGGGGAGAGGTCAGGGGAGAGGTCAGGGGAGAGGTCAGGGGAGAGGTCAGGGGAGAGGTCAGGGGAGAGGTCAGGGGAGAGGTCAGGGGAGAGGTCAGGGGAGAGGTCAGGGGAGAGGTCAGGGGAGATGTCAGGGGAGAGGTCAGGGGAGAGGTCAGGGGAGAGGTCAGGGGAGATGTCAGGGGAGCCTTCAGCACAAGAGCTTGGAATCATTGCACATGGATACAACTGAGCGGATCCACATGGTCAAGGGACAATAGGGGGACGAAGGATGGATTATGAGGGTTCAGGGCGAAACACAAGAGGCAACTGGCAACGAAATGAAAGGCAATAGCAGAACCATGGTATACAATGGAAAAGATTACGGAGACGATAGAAGGCCATGGAAGGCCGTGGGCGAGTGCAGAGAACATACATTGAGGGACAACAGTAGGAAACAGGAGTCAATCATATAAGCGTGGTATATCAGGACACTATTGGACGGTACATGGGAAGACCAGGTCAGAAAAACACAAAACAGCTCAAGGGCCAAAGCAGTTCCAGCCAGACGTGATCTTGGGAGCGATCCTGCGTGATATTCCGTGTAGAAGGGCCCTCGGGAACCAATCGTTGCTCACGTCAAGCTTTCGGGGAGTTCCGGACATATGAAGAGCTCGGGAGACAACAGGAAAGCTCAAGAGACAACAGGGAAGTCAACGATACAAAATTTTGCCACAGCGCCGACCCCCCACATAGCCAGGTGAGATCTCTCTCCGACCATCATTCCTAGCCAGGTGACACCTCTCCCCTACCAGCATCCCTAGCCAGGTGACACCTCTCCCGACCATCACTCCTAGCCAGGTGACACCTCTCCCCAACCATCATTCCCACAGCTACACCACCCCCCACCAGCATCCCTAGCCAGGTACACCCCCCCCCCCCCAGGTGACACCTCTCCCCAACCATAATTTCCGTCAGGTGACACCTATCCCCTACCACTCCTAGCCAGGTGACACCTCCCAGACCATAGCCAGGTGACACCTCTCCCGACCATCACTCCTAGCCAGGCTACACCTCTCCAGACCATCATTCCTAGCCAGGTGACACCTCTCCCGACCATCATTCCTAGCCAGGTGACACCTCTCCCCAACCATCATCCCTAGCCAGGTGACACCTGACCCGACCGTCACATCTAGCCAGCGACACCTCCGGCCCTGCCCAGGATCGTCCCCAGACACGCCCACCACGACATGCGGACCACCGGAGGCGCTCAGTTTCTGGCTGGCGGTTCTGGTCGCCCAGCACGTGGCAGCGGCCGGTGGCGTGTGGAAGAATTTGAGCCTGTGCCGCACAACAACAGGTGGCAGCAGCTGCGTGATATTTCGTGGGCACCCGGGAGGGCATCCGGCTGCACAGAGTTAATGGCTACATGGCTACCGTATGCTAATGTAACCATTTCACGCCTTGATGACGTTCTCATCACAACCGATCGGAATTTGACCAAAGCGAAATGGTACATTTCGACGGTGACACTGCTTGGGTGGTAACAATGGCAACGTAAAACAACTCACGTGTGATTATCACCAGTTACGCAATTGAAAACGGTGTTGTTTAACCATCAATCACGCGAACCGCACACTCAAATCAGTCTTGCCGGATAAAATAAACATCGAAAATTTCACTGTCAATTCCACTGTGAAACTTCCAGAAAAAGCAAGCTGGGTCGATAAAGAAGAAGCGATTTTTTTCTTCAAACACCACTCCATGCCAAAAGTGGTTATGGTGGCTTGGTCTTTTAGGGTGCGCACACTACTGGGCTATACTGCGCCCAACCCACGGCGTGAAGAAGACGCGGACTATGTGCCGGTTTTGAAATGGCAGCCGAAATGCGCGTCGGCCGATACGCTTCTGAGTCGAGTGACGCTACTGGTGGCAGAATTTGGAACCACGCGACGCTGACCAGCCCTCAGAGCAGGCGCTCTCAGCTCTCAGACAGCGGGAGGCGGCGGAGCACGATCCTACGAGGAGTGACGGCCGGCTATCTGGAGGGTCGGGGTAGGGAGTGTTGGCCGCCTACCTGGGGAAAGGGTCGGGGAGGAGTGACGGTCGCCTACCTGGGGAATGGCAGGGGAGGCGGTGACGGTCGCCTACCTGGGGAATGGCAGGGGAGGTGGTGACGGTCGCCTACCTGGGGAATGGCAGGGGAGGCGGTGACGGTCGCCTACCTGGGGAATGGCAGGGGAGGCGGTGACGGTCGCCTACCTGGGGAATGACAGGGGAGGTGGTGACGGTCGCCTACCTGGGGAATGGCAGGGGAGGTGACAGTGACGGTCGCCTACCTGGGGAAGGGGTCGGGGGGGACGGTCGCCTACCTGGGGAATGGCAGGGAGGCGGTCGCCTACCTGGGAATGGCAGGGAGGTGGTGACGGCCGCCTACCTGGGGAATGACAGGGGAGGTGGTGACGGTCGCCTACCTCGGGAATGGCAGGGGAGGTGGTGACGGTCGCCTACCTGGGGAATGGCAGGGGAGGCGGTGACGGTCGCCTATCTGGGGAATGACAGGGGAGGTGGTGACGGTCGCCTACCTGGGGTTGTTCCGTCCTCGGTGAGTGACCGCTGCGATGGCCCCGCCACGGCGCCGCCCACTGAAACACACGTCAGACAGTCTCACCACACGTCAGACAGTCTAACCATACGACAGACAGTCTCACCACACACCAGACAGTCTCACCACACGCCAGACAGCCTCACCACACGTCAGACAGTCTCACCACACGACAGACAGTCTCACCACACGTCAGACAGTCTCACCACACGCCAGACAGTCTTATCCACACATGTCAGACAGTCTCACCACACGTCAGACAGTCTCACCACACGACAGACAGTCTCACCACACACCAGACAGTCTCACCACACGCCAGACAGCCTCAGCATCTCACATGTCAGACAGTCTCACCACACGTCAGACAGTCTCACCACACACCAGACAGTCTCACCACACACCAGACAGTCTCACCACACACCAGACAGTCTTATCCACACGTCAGGCAGTCTCACCACACACCAGACAGTCTCACCACACGTCAGACAGTCTCACCATACGACAGACAGTCTCACCACACACCAGACAGTCTCACCACACGCCAGACAGCCTTATCACATGTCAGACAGTCTCATCACACGTCAGACAGTCTCACCACACACCAGACAGTCTCACCACACACCAGACAGTCTCACCACACACCAGACAGTCTCACCACACACCAGACAGTCTCACCACACACCAGACAGTCTCACCACACACCAGACAGTCTTATCACACGTCAGACAGTCTCACCACACACCAGACAGTCTCACCACACGTCAGACAGTCTCACCACACACCAGAGTCTCACAACACTTCAGACAGTCTTACCACACGTCAGACAGTCTCACCACACACCAGACAGTCTCACCACACGTCAGACAGTCTCACCACATGTCAGACAGTCTCACCACACACCAGACAGTCTCACCACACATGTCAGACAGTCTCACCACACACCAGACAGTCTCACCACACACCAGACAGTCTCACCACACGTCAGACAGTCTCACCACACACCAGAAGTCTCACCACACGTCAGACAGTCGTCACCACACGTCAGACAGTCTCACCACACATCAGACAGTCTCACCACACACCAGTCTCACCACACACCAGACAGTCTCACCACACACCAGACAGTCTCACCACACACCAGACAGTCTTATCACACGTCAGGCAGTCTCACCACACACCAGATAGTCTCACCACACGTCAGACAGTCTCACCACACACCAGAGTCTCACCACACGTCAGACAGTCTTATCACACGTCAGACAGTCTCACCACACGTCAGACAGTCTCACCACACGTCAGACAGTCTCACGGTGGACGATTTCAAAGTCAAAACGCCGCCAGACGGCGAAATATGAACCGGAAAACCGAAGGTCACAAGAACCCGATAGGCTTCCAACTGGATCAACATGGCCATCGGCTCGGCGGCCGACGATGGCCATGGCTGTTGGAGTCTGGTTGTTTAGTTAATACGGGTTTTTTGCGCTTCAACTGCACTGGTTATACGGCGCCCTGCATTTAACGAGCATACATTTCAACTGTGTCCAGCCTGAAAATCCCAGTGTGAAAATGTGCTCTTTTTAGCTAGTTATTGGTGTTGTGGGGCACTTCGACTAGCGTCATGTAGTGCTCAGCTTGCTCTTCCTAACGCCGTGACGACGTTTCCACATTCTGGGATGGGTTCATCAGATGGAGTGGTTGGTGTTGGTGTTGTGGTTCATGCTGGCGTTGTTGGTAATGGTGATGTTTGTTTGTTTATTTGGTAGTACACGACGCACTTTATACACATGCACGACTAATGGCACCATCCACACTGTTTCGCCGGTGGGCCGCGTGATTGGGAAATGTCCCAAGCGGATGCGCCAGTGTCGAACCTGGGACCTCTGGTACCCAGAGCTCAACACCTTAACCACTCGGCCATCCCCGTCCCATGTTGGTGATGGCGAGGGAACTCACGTGTAGCGTGGTCGCCGGCCGCCAGCGCCGCCATCGAGAGGTCCGCCTCGCCGTAGCCGCCCTCGTACTCGGCCACGTAGCCGAGCGTGGCGTCCAGGTTGGCGTCGTCCTCCTCGGTCAGGTCGACCTTCTCCACCTTGACGTCGGACACGAGCTGCGCGCCGTGGTGCGGCCGCAGCGACTGCGCCGCCGCCGGTGTCGGCGGCGGCGACGTGTCGGCATGCAGCGGTGCCAGCGGCGGCGTCGTGTGGTTGGCGGCCGGCGAGTGGCCGCGCGCCGGCGGCGGCGCCTCGTCGCCTCCGTCCGACGGCAGCGGCGAGCCGGTGCGGCTGGCCGGCTCGCCGCCGGAGGTGCGCCGGCGCTTGGCCGGCGGGGCGGGCCGCGGGGAGGCGGCGATCGGGTCACGGGCGTAGCCGGCGGCGGCGGCGGCGGCGGACACCGGCGGCCGGTCCTCAGGCGGTGACGGCGGCGGCTGTCGGACGGTCGTCGTCAGCGGCCACACCAGCAGACAGCTGAACACACACCGACACACACACAGCCATCCATCCACACCAGCAGACAGCTAAACACACACCGACACACACACAGCCATCCATCCACACCAACAGACAGCTGAACACACACCGACACACACACACACACGACATCCCCACAGCCATCCATCCACACCAGCAGACAGCTGAACACACACCGACACACACACAGCCATCCATCCACACCAACAGACAGCTGAACACACACGGACACACACACACACATCCATCACACCAGCGACAGCTGAACCCACACACACACACAGCCATCCATCCACACCAACAGACAGATGAACACACACAGACACACACACAGCCATCCATCCACACAAGCAACAGCTGAACACACACCGACACACACACAGCCATCCATCCACACCAACAGACAGCTGAACACACACAGACATACACCGACATCCCCACAGCCATCCATCCACACCAACAGACAGATGAACACACACAGACACACACCGACATCCGCACATATTTGTACCTGATAATAGCGACATTCCCATATACATGTACCTGATACACACCGACATCCCAACAGCCAGTCAGCAAGCAAAACATGTACCTGACACACACCGACACCCCCACAGACATCCCAACATTCATGTACCTGATACATACTGACATCCCCACATACATGTACCTGATACACACCAGCATCCCCACAGTCAGCCAGCCAGACATGTATCTGATACACCCTACTGACATGTACCTAATACATACTGACATCCCTACAGCCAGCCAGCTGGACATGTGCCTGATACATACTGACATCCCCACAGACATGCACATGATGCATGCCAACACCCTGACAGCCAGACATGCACCTGATATGTACTGCATCCTGACATACACATACATGTACATGATACATACTGATATCCCAGCATACACATACCTGATACATACCAGCATCCCCCACATGCATACATGCACATATAAACATCCCTACATACACATACAGAATACATACCAACATCCACACATACACATACATGATGCATACTGACATCCCCACAAACACATACATGAGGCATACCGACATCCCCACGTACACATACGATACATACAGACATCCCTACATGTACACATACTGACAACCCCACATCATCACATACACATACATCATACATACCAACATCCCTACATGTACACATACAAAACCCCACACCATACAACCAACATACATACCAACATCCCTACATAACCCATATCAACATACATACATACATGATACATATCAACATCCCCACATACACAACATCCACACTCTGCTCATAGCCCCATTGGTTCTGTTGCCAGCACTTGCATTCAGCAAGCACTAAATGATCTCAATTTATGACAATCATAATTAGCTGAACAACCATTCAATCAATGACATAATTTCCTGCTAGCCCGATCCATCTTCCCATTCAGATACCTGCTGTTATCACCGAATTACCTTCACGCCATCTCTACTACACAAAAAAGCATGAGCCGAACAACACCTCACCTTGTCCTCATCTCCGCTGAGACCTCGGATCTGCAGCATCTCGGCAGTCTTGATGAAGCTGGCCAGCTGACTCTGGGCCACATTCACCCTGCCCTTGTACATGAACTCGATGATGGCGTGCAGGTCGGCCGCCGACGTGTCCTTCAGGAAGATCACCATCTGCTGGCACGGGTTGTTCTGCAACAGCAGAAGATAATCTGGATGTCTGTAGCTGTCGATGCATGAGGCCGAGGTTTTATGTCGCAAACAAAATAAATATTATGTGACCAAACTAGGCACTTCACAACCGTTGCGTGAGTGAGTGAGTGATTGTGGTTTTAGGGCGCGTCGACCATGGCTGGTCATTTAGCGCCCACAACCGTTGCCTGCACTTGGTAGCCAAAACCGGCTTCGGTCACCTGAATTCTGAGGTGGTTTTGGGGAACTAAGGTAACTAATCATGTTTTTGGGAACTCTTTATGGAACTGATGGCCGCATATCGTCTTGGCCGTTCTGTCGTATTTTGCTTTTTGTGATCTCTTGTCTTGCTGTGAAGCACTCTGATGAATGAAATGCAATTCGGTAATGTAGAAACGCAGCCATATGACGGATTTTGTGGAGGTAGAGGTGGAGATCGGCAAGGCCGCCTACGTAACAACTGTTGACGGGCTTCACGACTCGGACTATGGATTAAATAAAAGTTAGATAAAGGCCAGTACAAATGGGCCGAAGAGCATGCACCAGAGCCTGTGGTAATTGTGGCAGATCCCCGCCCACCCCCAGCAGCTGGTGCGTCCTGTTGTGCCGCACAATGCCTTCTGGTACCATCCGGAAGCCAGGAGACACCACTCCCAGGGATCTAGGCTCACTGAAGAAAATGAAATAAAATGGGAACGGGGAAGTTGCATGTTCATATTGACGGTTGCTGTCAGTCAAAAACAAATGCCATTTCTCATCCTGACCTTGAGGAGATCCCTGAAGTATGGACTGCAGGCCGACAGCATCATCCTGTGTGCTTTCACCTGCTGACCCTCACAGCACAATGTGACGTCCACCAGCTCCTTACCTTGAGGAGATCCCTGAAATATGGACTGCAGGCTGACAGCATCATCCTGTGTGCCTTCACCCGCTGGCCTTCGCAGCACAGTGTGATGTCCACCAACTCCTCGTCTTGCCGCAGATGGTCAAACAGTGACGTCACACTGCTCTGGAAGCCATCCCACTTCAGACAGAACTTCTGGCCGTCCATCGCCAAAACAAATTGTAACCTGAAATCGGAGTGGCATATGAAGATTACATAATCCACATATAAGCTATGCAAGCAGACTAAACCTACACAAGCTCCAAGATCTATGTTCATAAGATATGTGCACAGATCTACAACAATAGGGTAATTATAAATTACTAGTGAAATGGTGTGAAATATACCACTTTCTGAACATTCAAGAGACACCCCCTGCAATTAGCATCTTCATCCTGCTTCTTGATGTGTACTTATGATACCTTGTCTCCTTTCTAGCAATGCCTCGAAAAACGTTGATGTGCTTTGTAGTGAGAATATAGTTTCTCTCTATATACCACTTATTGCTTAATTTGTCCAGATATTATTCAACATATATATATATATGACCATGCTCTTGATAATCACAATGCAATTTCAGGTATAAGGACTACCTAAATTGTGATACAGCATAAATAACTATTTATAGCATGGCTATTTTTATTGTTATCCCAAATATAGCTCTTCCTAAATTATGAATCTTAACAAATCATAAATGTATGTACAATCATAAGTATGCCACTGGCTCAAATTTAAGTCTGAAAGACATCAAAAGCATCTGAAATGATACCAACTCCATGGCAAGCTTTCACATCCATCTGTGCCATTTTGGCATCTCCCACCTAATGAGAGAAAAAAAAATTATTTAACACTACAGTAGGGCATGCCATAAGATATGCAAAAATGGTAGGGTGTGCATAAAATCTACTTAAAAACATGAAGTACACAAGATCTACACTCATGTGACCTTATGCAGATGGTCTAAGCAATATATCTATATGCAAAGATCTACAAAATTAGGAATGCATAAGATGCAGTTGTATAGAAACAGAAATAAAAAAGTGGAGTGTGCACAAAATTTAAAAAAATTTGGTTGGTGTTAATATTGAATAATGAAATGAAATGAAAATGAAAATGACAATGGCAAATTTTGGATGCCAATTGGTTGGTTATTTGGGCTTAGGGGTGAATTGACTGTTTGGATGCCATTTAGGATTCCAGGTGCACCTGATGCAATTCTGAAATGACACTTGATCATTCAGAAGCTTCTATGCCCACAAAAAAAAACAGAACAGATTGATGTTGGCTCTAATATAGGGACATAGGTGACAAGTGGGGTGACCAATTCAAGTTTTCCATATATGGCTCATGATTAACTTAGTTGAGGTCATAAACTACTCAGCATCCACATTCCTGTCTACAAACTGCATGACTGTAAGCAAAGAAACATCTGAAAATGAAATACATCACTGACATACAGTGGTAAAATAATGGTTTTTGTTAGGTGTGAGTTGTCAACACAAGTACAGGATGTCAAAATTTGTCATGGAAATCATGTCCCATAACATCACTTATAAGTTCTCCAAATACAATTTTGATTGGACAGGAGGCTCATGTCCACACCTTTATTCCTCATTTTGAAATACTTAATTTAGGGCAACTATTTTAACTATAATGACACAAAACACCTTTCCTTATCAACTGAAGTACCCAAGTATCTAACTATATAGACCAGCAGGCAAGGACCACCACCTATAGTCCACAAACTGGCTGCTCAGGCCAACACTGTCTCAAGATGAAAGATATGCAGCTTGGGTGTACAAATTATAAGATATGGGTGTACAAATTATAGAAAAATGCAAGAAAGAATAAAGAATGAGGTGTGGACAACAGACACCTTTAAGTGCATTCTGTATATACTTTGTGTGGTACCTACCTAGCATAGAGAAACCAGCATATTATGCATTAAAGGTGCAAAATGAAACAAGACAAATTTTACATGAATGTTGCCTCCATATAGTAAACAAATTGGTCAGGCTAGGCTAGCTTAAGCTAGTTGTGTTATTTTTTAACTTAATAATGTCATTGTTTTTCTTCAAAAGCAGGTTTTGTTATGTTCGGGCAGATTTTTCACTCTGAAGGTTTAACAAAACAAATTGTAATAACAAATCAAAATATTTTTCACATTGTATTTTAGGGGAATATTGTCCTCAAAAGGGGGATAGGCCAGGAAGGCTATATTTTCACTTCAATATGCTCCAAAGAAAATTACATTTGATGGCATATTATCCACTTCAAATGTATTTGTTTGATGTTATTTTGTTTACAAGCTGAAAAGTATGCATTTTCACAGAAAATTAGTGGTCACATCATCTTTGTAACATTCATTAAAAAATTGCATTGAAAAGATCAATTCCAAGAATGCATAAACATCTAAAACCAAACTACTGGAATACCTATGTTCATGATAACAAAACTGACAATAAATATACTACCAACTGGTGCCCTCAGGCCATAAATGGATAATACTTATAAGTAAACAAATCTATTTAGACCAACAATAATGGAATTTGTGTTGAATTAAAGTTGTTCCCAACTTTCAATTAGACGTAGGGAAGACCAGGTTATCTGTCTGATCATCTTGTATTTGTTAAAATGTTTTAATATAGCAGCATATTGTCATGCAATATAGTCATAGTTCACAAATGTCTGGTTCAGAAAGCTTGGCAGAGATGCTTCTAGTCATATCCAAAAGGTCCTAACTGGGGTACACATAACAGGTGAGCAATATTCATGGCATAATTCCTTCCTTCCAGAGGATGCTATTTCCCCATTATATTCTGCAACTTCCTCTTCCTTTTCCCTTAGCTCACAAATTCACAAATTTCAGGCTAGCACACTTGAGGTGATGCACTTGGTACCTTTCCAGAGGCACCACCTTCTATATGGGAGGAGGGAACATGTCCCTAGCACTAGCTTGCATTCTCATTATAAACTACACATATAAAATATGAACAGTGTGAATGACATCATACACAACCAACCAATCAAAAATGTTCTTGATGGTGCAGTGCCAGTCAATGGATGTGCAAGGGGTAGGGATGGCCAAGGGGTTGGCTAGTTATTGGTTTTACAATACATCAACAGTTGAGTCATGTAGGGTTGCCAATCTCTCACCCTGATTGGTTGTGGGTGAAGAGTAGCAACAGATGGCTTAAAAGTGGTTAAGGTGATGAGCTCTGTTGTTCAGCTCTGGATATCAAAGGTCCCAGGTTCAACACTTGCACCACTCAGTACACCTTCTAACCTCACTGATCACCAGATAAAGTGTAGGTGGAGCTATTCACCATGGTCTTCCATAAGGTGTGTAGATAACTATCCAATACACAACCAAGAATGAATATGTAAGGAGTGTAGTCTCTACACAGAACATGCAGATACCTTACATATGATCACTACATATGGTATATGCTGCTTGTATACAAGGTTGTTATAGGCAAACTTTATTATATGCATTTGTTAGGGTGTTGAGTTTCTTGCTATCCAGGCTCATAGCATCTTACCTTTACACTTTACAGACTTAACCCAGATGGTCCACTGTAGTTACTATTCAGCCTCCATATTATGGCTTTATATATGGATAGTTAAGTCCAGAATGATGCATTTTGGAATCAGGTTCATAGGAGTGCAATGGGAATGAAGTACAATTTAAACCGATTGGGCTATGGACCATATTTTTTAAATCAAACTTTGTGGAGTGGACAACAGGGTGGGAATTAAAGCACTTCTTAAGAGATTTCATCTCTTAAAACATTTGTGCACTCCAGATTCATACTGGATAGAATGGGCTCCACATGTACTCTGACACAAATATGCAGAAGGAACAAAAATACCACTAAAAAAACTCATACAAGATTGAAGAAAACATCCACCAAACATGTTATTCTACTTATGGTTACCAAATAACTATACACTTTTCATACCATCAAGCACACAGACAGCATCCGAACACACACCACACAAAACCACAACCAGTGGAAATGCAGACAAATACCTTGAGTGATCCTTTGTGCACCTCCATCGCTTCCGACTGTGTGTGAGGTAGTGGTGTTGGGTCTGTATCGTGCAGGGAATTAGCTGCATATGTAGGTAGGTGTGTGCTCTGAGTTGAGGGTGAAGTGTGAATTATTTGTGTTTTTCATTTTGCCTAGCATTGTGCTGAGACCAACAGCGAAAGGAAGGTGCATTGCTCCTGTGAGTTATGAGAGATACAGCTGAGCTGATCACAACTCCCTGTCTTGCAGTGCCATCCATTGCTCACTTCTTTGTTTCTATGCTTTTATGTGACCAAAAATGATGTGTATTACTTATGCATATTACATAGACACTGACTAGGTACATATGATTTTCTTGTCGGTTACCGGCAAATAGATTCCATGCATGAAAAATAATATGTCCATGAAAATGTACTCCGGAAGAAATCTGTTTGCACTCTGACTCCAAACCCGGAAAGCAAGTTACCCACCCTGGTGGACAATGCTCTGGATGACAAATATCCAGACCAAATATCTATTCCCAGCACTGGTTGTGTGCTTCCTGGTAAGAATGGTAGAGTATGCAGGTTGGTGAAGAGGGAGGGGGTACCTGAACAAGTTCTGTTTCCTAAACACCCACCTTTTGACATCTCCAAAATCATGTTCAGTGCATAAATAACAAAAAAGAATGTGGTATTCATTAATAATGGACCCTTCTCTATCAAAACATAAGGGTCTGATCACATAGTTCTACCGATTCTTTGTGCAGAGCTAGCATAGTTTGCAGGCACAATTTTTAGGCTTTAAAGAGCAGTTGGCTTGGTTGGTTATTTGGGCTTAGGGTCACATTGACTGCTTCGGTCATATGGCACCCGAGCAGTTGGCTTAAGGAAATCATAATGAAGTTTCAATGCTCTTTGTGATTACCTACACCAACATTTTTAGTGGCTAGTGATACCTTGTACCACAACACCTACAGTGAGATCATCCTGCACAACATTTTTGTGTTCAGAATATTGCACCCCACTACCAAATAATTATCTGTTTTAACACTGCTCTTTGCAAGTGGTTAGAAGATTTCCATTGAAAGGAACTGTTTCAAAATGGACAGCTTGTTCATTCTTGTGTTCGGCAAACACAGTATAATTGCTGCTTCAGCCATTAGGAAGCAGGAGTAGAGCTATTTGTTGCATGATATCTCAAGTGCTCAGAACCCCCCACCTTTTCTCCTACCCAGTCTTTCACTTCATAGGTCTCGAATCGGCCCCCGGGAACCTTACCTGAATCGTCGGTTTCTATGCTCTCCACAGGTTATAGCTTGGCTTAAACTGCACTTTAAACGATACAACACACCACGGTTAAGCTGAGATCGACATGAAACGTCAGGAAGAACAAATCATCACATATCACAAAATTAACATATTTTAGCGTATTTGAATCCACCCTTTCGGCTCTCCGCTCTTCCACAAGGAATAACGGACGCAAAAATGGCGCATCATTGCGTGAAGCGAACAAGGCTGCTAAAATGAAGAAGTAACTAGCAACTCGGCCTGCGCCGGTGACAAGAAAGTTGTATTTAAATGCAAAGTGCGTTTCAAACATGAATTGAGTAGTTTGATCATTCTAGAGCTGAGCCGTGCACGAAAATTATGGAAATGTTCAGGTTAGAATATGCTGTACCCTACTGAACGGTGCTGGTGCCTTTTAGTATTTTCCCTGCCATTCAGCGGCGGATCCAGGAATTGTCTTCAGGGAAGTGCTTGTCGGCGCGGGCACCATTTATCCGAAAGTCGCCACCGCGAAAGTAGTTTCAGTGTCGCCTATTACTGAAATAAAAAGAAATTGATGAGCATTGCACCCGAACACGCTGAAGAGGCTTCACTCGCTGCAAAAATATCCCGGGGATCGCCAGCATTTTCCTGCGGCCCCAGCCAGGTATTGACTGAGCGACGGCTGGGTATAGTAGCTGGCCACCACATGATGTTTGTACCATCAAATTCATTGGTTCCGGCGCTATCGGGTTCACATGGTCGATTCGGCACACGATGGAGACCGACAGGGCAGAAGCGCTAGCCGTGTCGGGTGCACCAGTCGACTGTGCCCGCGCTTGGCACTGGTCCGTCCTCTCGACAGTGTCACTGTCGAGAGGACGGAACGAGACGAGAAAAACAACGAACATGAATAAGGACAATTCCAGATTTCCGCGCGCTCTGTGAAGATGAGTCATCCAAGCCGATTGCTGTAGCAGAAACTTCTTGCTCCGATTAGTATACAACATATCACGTTACATATGACTGCTCGACATCACACTCCCCCACTCCATCAAGTAGGAAAATACCTCGTCCCGTGCTCACACTAGATGGGATGCCTGCGTGCTTTCATTTTGGCGCTTGTCCTGCCTCTATGGTGGTTGTTGGCTGTCCTGTAGGATTTCACTCAGTCGGAACCATGTGAGGTTAACACGCGCCCTGGAGGGCTTCTGAAAATTACGCGCACTGGAGGGGGCGGATTCCGCCCCCCCTAAGATCTCGTCTCCTATTAAGGCTAGAGCAACGAAATTCGCAGGGTAGATAGACTCGATAGTGAACTCTGTTGTGTGCAAATGTCATGACATTAGGTTAATACCTTCAAGGTCAAATGAGGTCAAAGTAACACAATTTTCTGGTTTTGAGTGGCTTGGCTTGCCATTGTTATGGATCGCTGTGATTGTGTTTAAATGCTCCGAAAGTGGCATTAATGATGTTTTCTACATTACTAATGATGCAATACAGCTGCCAGATCCGCCATTTGACCTCAGGTCACCTATCTAGGAGCACTTTATCAGGTCATTACCTGCCCCAGTTACTGGAATCGGGCTGCCCATCCGACTGCTCCGTTGGGCGGCTCAGCACAATCGGTTTCGCAAAGAAAGGAGTGAAATGCATGGATTAAGTATGGAAATGCTTACCCTAGAAAAAATTCCATTAGAAACCATTAGGAACCATTAGGATTTTTCTGATGGTTTCAATGGTCCCTAATGGTTTGACTGTTTCCTAATGGAATTTACCTGATGGTGTAGTGATCCCAATGGTCCTAATGGTATTCTGACCAGACCGATCGGAGTTTCCATTCGGAATCTGGTGGTTGTGTCGCTTTCCTAGTGGAAAAAAATATTCTGAATGGTTTTGATGACAGTCTTTAGACATACATAGATTGCCGTGAAATTTGTTTTATGCTTCCTCAGAAAATCTCACAGGACCTACGTGCTAGCGTATCTAGGGGATAGAGACACGGGGGCCTTGACCCTCCCCCTCCAAGCGACATGAAGGGGGACCAAAATATCTCCCCACCACAAAATTTTAAACTTTAGGAAGTTTTGCTTAGGGGATTATGATGACAAAATACACAACAATGTGATGAACTTAGTCGGGATCGGCGAATTCGCTTCTCAAAATGAATGCATTCAAAGTTAACCTGGCGAACTATAACCCGCGCCGTCTCGCGGGGGAGGGGGTGGTCTTGAAACCCCTGAGGTTTTTTTGCGGATAGTGAAATAACTCATTATCGCCGCAACGCGCCGAAATTTGGCGTACCTTTTCCCACATCAATTGGGCATGTTGTGTCAACCTTTTGAAGTCAGGTCATCTAAGGTCAACGAGTTAGTCTAGGTCAAGTATGGTCACCTAAAAAACGTTCGACCAATCGTCAAGCTTTAACCGATACAGATATTTTTCATGAAACTTTCTGCGTTTGCTTATTTTTGGACTTAGAGAACCATTAAGACTACTAGGTACCATTATGACCATTAGGTACCATCAGAACTATTAGGACCACTAGGTATCATTAGGACCACTAGGCACCATTAGGACCACTAGGCACCATTAGGACCACTAGGTACCATCAGGACCATTAGGTACCACCAGGACCATTAGGTACCATCAGGACCATTAGGTACCATCAGGACCATTAGGTACCATCAAGACCATTAGGTACCATCAGGACCATTAGGGACCATCAGGACCATTAGGAATATAATCAAATGATTAATTTACTTTAAATACAGGTTTGAAATAATTCGAAGAATTTAATTTAATTGAAATAATTGAAATACATTATAGCTATGCTAGGATATTTCGTTATCAGGCGAAAAGTGGTTTGACGGAACCGCCTATCTTCACATATCCATCTCTATTGCGCATATATTTATCCATCACTAGCATGCCAATGGGGTCCGCTACACAAATTTGGTCAGCGTTGGTTTCCGATGTATAAAATCACGCTGAGTTCAAAAATGCTCATATTGAATGTTGAAAATGCCGAAATCATGGAGAAAATCCACTTTCTTTAAATGCCCTCGGGGCAGTATTCACGCGTGACGTCACTCGATAGTAAGCCAAATGGCGCATACGAGACAAACAATATAAACGCGTATACAAGGTGGGAAGTTCATACGGCCTTGGGAAGTTCGTTCGTTGTGGAGGGTATCTATTAGTGTTTTGAGACATATTTTTCGCATTAAAGTCAGTCAGATTGGACTATTAACTGGAAGGATAGAGCCTGGGTATGTAAAAGCGGATTCTAGAAACCTCCCTGACATAAATCACATCATGGTAGCTGAGTTTTTCTCCAAGTCCGACCTCCACGTGTCTGCTGAGATCCGGGCGGTGAAGAATCAGGTGAGACATGATGGTTACAGGGGGTTTGAGATTGTGGTACAGGAGGGCGGGGAGCAGCAGCTGGCATAATTTATTTATGCTACTGGTTTTACCAATTAAAACTGGCTGGCAGAAAATGCTGGTGGCAAAAAGGATTTTAGTAGGAATGATGACATCAGTTGGCTGCCTATGGCTGATGGATATGGCTACATCCACAGCAATCTACAATTTCATAGACTTTTCCCCATGTTTGTACAAGGGGGGGAATATATAACATGCATCAAAGGTGGTAAATGCAATGAATATGTTAGGGCACCATTACTCCATATCATGCACATAGTGTCCCCTAAGACAAGTATGATGGTCATAATTTGGCCTTGTTACTTGTAAGTTGGAATTTACCCCTATTCTTTAACATGCCCATCAGCTGATATTCTAAATTTTCTAAGTGAGTGGTGCTAGACAGGCTGGGATACATAGCTTCCTAGGAACTTGGGATAAGGATTGATTGGGGTGGGAGTATGTACATTTCTAGTACCTTTTCTAGATAGGCTTAACCCAGATGGGCCCCTGTGGCTCTTATTAAGCCTTAATACTTTATGACTTTATGACTTTTATAAAAACAAAGGCAGGAAAACAATCTTTTGGTTACAAAAACCAAATAAGGCAGCTGATCTGGATGATCGATTGTCACATGAGCTGGATGATGGCCAAATATTTCGTAAACAGCATCAGCTAATCAGCGGTGGTCATAGTTTTCTCTACAGGATGGTGTCTGGCATTACCCACTGTCTGGGATTGCCCTGCCTTCCCCTACTGTACAAATGAGCATTGACAGCATTGACTAGGGGCAAAGGTGGATCCAAGGGGTAGTGAAATGAATCCATTGACAGTTATTGCATACACACACATTACAAGAAACGAAAAGTGGTCTCGCTGAGACCCAGCACCCAAAATAGGAGTTTTAGCCCCCTCACAGTCTGAGCAGTGGGCAAAAATTGTACAAATTGAATTTCTCCAGTTTTTCCATTTTCAGGCAGAGGTTGAACTTACCTCAAAATGATCTTCACAGCAGAACCAGGGAGCAGAAGACACCAAACTGTCCTTACCGTCACGCCCATTCACGTCGGGGTTCAACAGCACGGGGTACTGGTAGGAATATTTTGTTAGGCGTGAGAGAGGTAGAATTAGTGCACTGAGGCACAGAACACCACTTATAAGTCACAGTTGAGCTAATTTTCATGGACTTTTTACGCACAAATTCGAAACTCTCGCCAGCACGCTATTTCCCCACCCTCGTCAGGCGCAAATAACCTTGTAAATAATACCCTTGGCAGTCGTACTATCGAGTGACGTCAGTGCTTTGTCAGCCAATCAGATTATTATAATTAAATGACGTAATTAATAGGTTTTTAACAATTTTTGTACTTTTTAGCTTATATAAATCACAAATAACAAGCACATACTGACTTATAATTTAAAGCACATATACCCAATATAATCTTTACCCGGCTCAAAAAAGTGTAGCAGACCCCATTTCCTCTAGTGGCGGTTTGTGCGGTTGCTGTTGGAGGTTCGCTAGTCTGGAGTTGTTTGGTTTTCTTTGAAGCACCGATCACGGTGATTTGCCATTTATACATAAATATGGGACCTAAAAGATAATTTGAGAAAGATAGTTCACATTAGTGATATACAGGACTTCTGACCTAAGAATAAGTACGATTTACATCCACCTGCGCCAGTCCGGGTCATGCGGAGAGGCTTGCGGCGGATCAAACGGACCGTTATACAGCACAAGTACTAAAACTGGCTGGTAAGTGGTAATTTCGGTGTGCTTTTTTGCATACGTTTCATTTGATAGTGTTTCTTAAACAAGACCACTAACTTCTGGCAACGATCAGATGACAAATCGCTTGCCTTTGGCACCTAGTGAAAGAAACTACTGATTTATGTACATTTGGGAAGACTTATGTACAACTGAACACTTAAGACGCCATGCAACAAGTAACTTCTGCTGATTCTGTGTGGTTGAACCGGTAATTGCACGGTGTACTAATCATGAAAATGAACAAGCTATCCAATGTTCAAAGGTTCCTTTTGATGAAATTATTCAACCGCTTGAAAAAAGCATCCTTGAAAATCACCATAATTTCTTAGCGGTGTGGCATATTCCAAACATAGAGATGTGGTTATGCAGGATTACTTCACTGCAACTGTTGTGACACTAGTCATTAGTAGCCACTACAGAATATAACTACTGGTGCAGTTGCAAACAAAAAATAGGTAATTTCCTTGTGTTTTTTTTCAAGCCCACTGCTATCGGAAGCGATGGCGCCTGCGGACTGCTAGCTCCATGAGCAAAGCATTAGTAGAACTATATGGTCAGACTTTCATATTGCAGTAGAGAAAGGTCCAGTGCTCATGAATACTGCCATCTTCTTCATTTACTCTCTGAACAGGATGCTGTGGACGTCCAAAGGTAGGTGTTCAGTGAACTGTATATGTTTAGATGCCCCCACTTCCACCTTGGGGAAAGGGGTCCTGAACAGTTCTGTTTACTGAACACCTACCTTTGTATGTCTCCCACATCATGTTTGGTGCATAAAGCACAACAAGATGGTGGTGTTTGTAAGCAATCCACCTTTGTCTATCAAAATACAAAGCACTGATCATGTCAAAGGTGACTCTGAGATCCATTCAAAAGACTGAGCAAAATAATTTCAACTTTACAATTGCATCAAGCTTTTTGTGACAATTTAAATATGTACCCTAAAGTAAGATGTATGTGAGATATGATTATATATTCCTTGATTCTCCTCCCACTGTATGCCATATATGCTAGCTTCATTGAGTGGACATATCACAAGGATGCCGTGACTATGTGGTGTATTCTGCTAAAATTTTGTTTTCAATGTTCCTTTCTGCACATCAGCATACAAGTTCCTTTTTGTGTGTTGACTATTTTTACAGAATCTAGATGCATCATTGCTGTTGCAGTAGTGAAATGCGTGATAATCATGATTACTGGGTATATAGCCAGAGCTGTTGATGCACCGAAAACCTTAATAGCTCACTAATCTCCATGATTGTAATTATTTGTGTATATTCTGCAGCAGCAGCTCCAGCCTGACGAGACTGATCAGGCGGCCAAAAGGTGCTAAGCTGGCTCTGATGAAGGTATCTTTGGTGACACCTCTGTACTTCCAGATGAAATCCATCAACCACTGGAAAAACAAGCCAAATAAGTATATTTAATTAAAATGAAAAATTAGGGGTATTTAACCCGTAGTGGTTTCAAAGGATCAGCAGGTACTAAGGAATGTGTGAACACAGTTTACCAATGTTAAGTTGTGATGCTTCTTAGATATGCTTGCAATGAAGAAGTTCAGTACAATACTTCGACGTACAATACAATACAAGACGTACAATACAATACTACAATACTTCGACTTCAGTACAATAATCATTTCATTTCTACACGACGTATTTGAACTTTCATCTGGCTTAGACACCAATATATATAATTCATGTACAGTATTTCCTGAAGGTAAGTAGAGAAAACGAACTATAATTTGCTGGTCACTAGCAAATGTAGCCAGCTGATTGTGCTTGCCGCAGCCATGTAAAGTGTCAGATTACACTTTATCAGTGTACAGTGTGCGTGTTGTGTATATGTGGATTCATAGCCGTCCACATAACTCAAGATTGATTGATTATTTGGGTTTAAGGGCGCGCCGACTACTAGGTCATTTAGCGTCCATAACTCAAGAGAGAGTTGCTGATTGATGGGGTCATCATATTTTTTGGATGGATGGAAGTTGTTAATTTCGGGGGCATCGCCAAGTTGTATCGAAGGAAGGACCCCAGAATCAAGGGAAATTAGCAATAACCCATCAAAATATATAGCACTTGTATGGTTGTGAGGAAGGATGTTTGATTACTTTCACCTTTAATGCTAATTTCTCCTGGAAGTTTCAATCCTCACTATCCCATGTCTTCAAATGATACTAGGTCCTTTATCGCAATGACATTACTAATGTTGTGTATTTAATAGGTACTGGGCGCCAAATGACCCTGCTGTCGGGGCATCCCTAAACCCAAATATTCAATTTCTGATAAGTACAAGAAGTTCAGACTCCTGCAGAAAGAGATGGCAAAGCAGAATGAGGAGGTTACTCAGCTGAAGCAGCAGGTCACCCTCCTCGAGAGCAACAAAGAGACTCTTCAGGATTATGCCAAGCAGCTGCAGGAGCTGAACCATGCATTCCAGCACGAAGTGCCCGCTGCTGTTCAAGGACAAGGTGAGAATGAATCGAGACCCAACAAACCCAGAGTACTATTGGAAGACAAGATCAGTCCGTAAGCAGCTCATAAGTTCATATCTGCCCAAATGTCTGCCCGCTGTTCCATTCATTTCCTGTTCGAGTCTCCCCGAACCTCTCCGATCTTCTTCCCCACTGTAGATTAATGAAATAATCCCGTGGTCCCATTTGCAGATGGCGCATTGGCCCTTTTCAAATTTCATTTGTTTATAGGCTATATATATGTTAGTGTTTTTGTTAGTTCCAAGGTGAGTACAGTCATAGTTTTATTCCTTACGGTGATCGCCCTTGTAAACGTTATGAAGCAAAAACCCTGGATCAACAACACTTAATTGCATATGCATTAATGGCCGTACAGTTTATATATCATATTATATTTTAGGCGAACTGTTTTCCACAGATGAACTAAAAAGACACATGCAACCGACCAGGAGATCGGCTGACTACATAGCGCTTGTGGAACGAAAGGTGTCCAGGTTCCTGAATATAAAAAACACGACCTGCGCAGAAAACTGAAGTATCCTGCTGCACCAGAAATGCAGAAAGAAGCTGAGCCACGGTCACTCCGCTTCTCGCGCCGAACAGTCGTGCCACACGCCTTGATTTTGGCCTGGTTGTGATAGGAAAAGACCGCAATTTATGCCATCCATCCGTATGTTGTGGAATATATCGTTGGAAGCTGGTAGAACTTTACCGTGCTGTGCGCAGAACTTTGGCACTGTTCGATTCCGTAGCTGACTCACATACTGATGGTTTCAAAAGTATGGCTGCTGCGTGAACCCCTATCAATAAATATGAAAGCAAACCCAACACTTCCAGTAGTTGGCATTGATTTATGGACCTGATTAAACGCCCGATTTTAACGTGGTGCATTGTATCAGGCGGCGCAGAAATGCTAATCAGAAATATCAGGCGGCGAGAAATGCTTACTAATATGTATGTGTGTGTGCAACAGCTACGGCAAAACGCTGCAAGAGTCATAGCGTTGCGTGTTGCCCTTAGGCATGGAATAAAACAAGGGAATTCGTACCACGATTGATACATCGAGGGTAAACATCCAAAAACTGTTCCCAATATCAATATATTTTTCTGCTAGAAAGCCCACCATTCAGACCACTAGAAACCACCAGGGGATATTGGGATCATGAGGGTCCATTAGGATCACAGGAATCATCAGGAAACCACTAGGTACCATTATAACCATTAGATACCATCAGGACCATTAGGTACCATCAGGACCATTAGGTACCATTAGGTACAATTAGAACCATTAGGTACCATTAGGACCATTAGGTACCATTAGGACCATTAGGTACCATTAGGACCATTAGGTACCATCAGGACCATTAGACCATTCGGAATGTTCCAATTTCAAGGGGCAAGACCATTAGGAAATTCCTAATGGAATGTTTTCTAGGGTAGGCACAAAACGGCAAACAGTAGATTTCGGGATGTATAGGGAGTAACATGCAAAGTGACATCAATCGCATGACAGTCATTTGCATTTATGACAACATTCCAGTTGACCAAATTTGATTCCATTAGCCTGTCATGAACTTGACCCGACTTGACCTCGGCGACCTAACATGACTTTTAAATTATATAGCATACTAATATGCATCAAATGCATGCATTATATAGCACCAATATGCATCAAACAAGTCGCTAGTGTTGTCAAGAACATTTTCCTTTTGCCAACATAAGGAAGCGCATCAGCGCCGACTTTTGTGGTCTGGAACTGCAAATTGACTTTACTTTAACGGCCCCTAACTTGAAAAATTTTCGGACAGGTTTTCATTTTTCTTGTTTCAAACAATGCGCCGGTCATTTCTAAGCAGATACGTAAAAAAATGGCGTATACCTAATGGCCGACACAATATGGAGTTATGTACGAAAAATCGGAGGGGTGGGCTGATTTCGCCATCACCCCTCCCCCAGGGCGTGTGTTAGCCTGTCATGAACTTGACCTGACTTCACCTCGGTGACCTGACATGACTTTGAAACAATATAGCATAACAATATGCATCAAACAAGTCGCTAGTTTTGCCAAGAACACTTCATTTTTGCCAAAATACGGGAAGCGCATCAGCGCTGATATTTGCAGTCTGGCGCTGATATTTAAAAAAAGATTTGGCGACCCCTAACTCGAAAAAAATGTTCAGGCGACTTTCATATTTCTTCCTTTAAACAACGTGGCGGTCATTTATAAGCAGGTGCACAAACAATGGCGTACATCGGACGGTAAAATCTGGAGTTATCTACGAAAAACCGGAGGGGTGGGCGGATTTCGCCCCCCCCCCGCCTCCAGGCGCGTGTTAAATTTTCGGTATACTGTTGATCACTATAACGGGATATTTTATAAACGAATAATATAATACGAAGACATCTGGTTATTCTTTTGCAAATTAATATTTTTCTGGCATTTTTACCTTGTCAAATATGTTGTTTTGTGGTTGATTGATTATGTTAATTACATTGTTTATCTTTCCCCATTGCGATGGTGGTCATATACGGAACTGGTCTCGAAAAGTGCTACCGAAGTCCGAAGGTGTTTCTTTTTTTTTCGGTAGGTGCGGGGGGGGCTTGGAATTCTGGAACTTCCTAATTTTGAAACCGGAAAAAAATAGTGACCGAAATCCGATGAGTTTTCTCGTGGGGGGGGGATTACTCTACCTCACCCCATTTCGGTTCCTCGGATCGTCCCTGTGTAATCATATTCGCAACCAAAATGTCTCGAAAGTGTTCCTATTGGTCGAAGGTGATATTATAGGGAACCGTAGAATAGAGTGGCCGAAGTCTTCCGATTTTTTCTCGTGGGTGGTGGGAAGGTGCAGTGGTGACTGCCTCATCCGATTTCGGTACCTCGGACCGCCCCTGCTCCGCAGGTGACGAAGCCGCCCACCCTCCAAATATCCTGATTATCATGTATGCATGTATACACCACTAGATGTCGCATAAGCCGGATTAATGTAACCCTTTCCAACAACCCTTCCGTAACAAATCTCCAGCGGATGGCACTTTTCCTCTGCTAAAGATGGAAAAAAATAAAATAGTAAAACCATAATACAAATATGGCGCGCGTGCTCCTTTTGTTTAACGCAACTACGTTAGCTTGTCAGTTGCTGTTCCAAGGCCATATAAGGCTGTTGGGTGTGCTTATCGGTCAGGTAATTATGATAAGTAAAGTGGCAAACTAGATACATACGTGTTTAGGCATTCGTGTTTTTGGGTATTGTTGGAGTTTAAGGTAACCATGAGACAGGTTTGACACACATTTTATGTCCATGGAACATATACCTACAAAGGAGCAATGCTGGGATAAGCTCCGTTACGTTAGGTTCTTGTATGTTAGACAAAATATGTGCAATTTGTCAGAAAAAAATCTCTTCTTTCTTCACAAACAACTCAAGTTAGGTTAGATTATATTAATTTTGGTTTGGTTTGTTAAATGAATTTCTAAAGAAAAGTGGTTTGGTGTTTTCAATTTCTTAGAAAATATTTTTTCTTGCATGAAAGGTTATGCAGGGTTTGGTTAGGCTGTGCTAAATTTTTCCATGACAGAATTGCATGCAGCAGAGTGTGATAGAAAAACAAGGAATGAAGACTTCACAGCATACACAAAAAGGCACCATGTACCTACATTCTCCTTTGGGAAGGATGTCAGTGTTCAGTAGGTGATATATTCCACCCTGTGTCATGAATAATTTACCACTGATTTATGGCATGGCCAAAGTCAATGCAGTCACCTTTTCCAGGATAACTGATGTATAGATATGTAAGAGTTTACCTATACATGAGGTAGCCCCATGTCTGCTTCATGTGAGGTTGATTTAATATTTGTATATCAATTCATATTTTATTATTTAATAAGCATGCTTTTGTGTATCAGGAAGGAAGGTCAAAATACAAGTTCATTTGTAGTAGTGAATTAATACAAGACAAAGACATAAAAGATCAGTGCAGCTATGAGCCACAAGGGCCCTTCTTGGTTGGACTCTGGACACTCAACCAGTTGCCGACCAAATCTGTTGATCAGCCCTCCCTGGAATACTGAAAAGCAAGCCCTCTATTCTTATAATGATTGTCTATGCTGTTTTTAAAGATGTTCAATGTGCTGCTACTGACAATGGTTTCTAGCAGCTGGTTCCAGTGTTCTATTACCCTGTTGGTGAAGAATGACCATCTTAACCTTGTCCTGCTGTGGTTAACTTTAATTTTGAACTGATGACCTATAATTGTGTCATTTATGTTAACTTCAAACATCTCCCTGAGATACCCCTTCTCTAGACCATGGACAAGTTTAAAGACCAATGAGATCTCCTCTCAGCCTATTAACCATTTTTGTAGCCCTCTTTTGCAGTCTCTAAAAACCAACAATCTTTTTCATAACTAGGAGGCCAAGCTTGGATGCAGTACTCTAAATGTGGCCTGACATATGCATAGTAAAGCTTCCTGATGACTTCCTCACTTCTGTGTGATACATTCCTATTTATTGCCCCAAGCATTCTCAGTGCCTTCTTCCTGGCATCCTTGGTCTGTTCTGATGCCCAATTTTGTGTTCAGAATAACACCTAGGTCCTTCTCCTGCTGAGTCACAGACAATACTTGCCCACCCATGAAGTATGAACCCTTCATATGTTGCCTACCTACATGCATTATTTTTTACTTATCAAAATTTAATTTAATTTGCCATTCTTTGGACCACTTCACAAGTTTGTCTAAGGCTTTCTGCAGCAAGATATGCTCATTGTGACCTGTTATTGCCCTAAAGACCTTCAAATCATCTGCAAATTTCAAAACCATGCTGATTAGGCCACTTCCAATGTTACATACAAATATAATGAACAGTAGTGGCCCCATTATTGACCCCTGGGGTACCCAACTAAGAACATTTTGCCATGAATGTACCATTTAGCATAAAGTGATCATGCTTAATAAGAGCCATAGGGGATTGGATTGGATTGTGGCTTTACAACACACTCAGCAGCTGAGGCCATATTGTGTCACTTGACTCTCACCCTGGCAGGAGGGGTAGACATCTCAGAGAAGTGAACCCTGAAACTCTGGCTTACCAGATGTTCAGCTTAACCATTGAGCTACTGACACCGCAAGCCATACTGGCCTATCTGATATAAGGGAGAAATACTATACAATGCTAATGACACTAGTGATTTGTGGGTTAACAGTTACAACTGATATGCCTATGGAATACCCCTGTTTCAAAGGAACTAAGTACCCCAATGTACTGTGCACAATACACTTGATATTGGATAACACAATTCTCAATGTCCATGCCCAACCAATAGTTATCAAACCCCTTCATCAATGCTTGCTTAAAGGGGCCTGTACAGAGCACACCTTAGCTGGCAGCTTATTCCATTGATCAACCACCCTCTGTCAGTAAACCTGTTGGCACTTAACTGCCCTACACCTGGACTATTCCAACCTGAATCAATGACCCCTGCATCATACTGATATAGGAACATCATTCAGATTGACATTATTCAACCCTTTAGTGATCTTAATATGATTACATGTTTATAGCATAGCTTTGACAAAATAATGACATGTATGCATGCCTAGGGGTCAAGTAGCATTTTTTTGTGTGCCAAAATTGGCATCAATGGCAGAACCTCATCACAAACAACTCTTTTTTCTCTAGCACTCTCCATTCAGAAACACTAGGTGTAATGGTGTTTGCAATCCTGCCCCCTCCCCCTTGTTTGCATCAGATAAGGTGGCAATCATGGGCAAGTGTATGTGTGTGAAACTCAAGAGTTAAGATGTGCAGAACGAATATGTACAATCCACAAATGAGACATCCATTGTAAGTGCACATTCCCTTATTTGCAGCCTGAATTCTCACCTGGGTGTCTTGGCTACAGTTTCCAGCTACTGACACTAACAGCTGCTGAAGCTGGCAGCTGTTGAAGTTGTCAGCTGCTGGCCACCAAATGACTCTCCAGTCATCGCAGACAGCCAGCTGCCAGCTGAAGTGCTAATGACTGGTCACCGGGTCAGTCCGTGAAGCACGATCCAGCTGAAGGACCAGTGACCAGCCACCAGGACAGTCCGTGAAGCACAATGCCCTGCTTCATGCGTGATGGCTACCAGATGCAGCCGAGGGTCATCAGGTGGGTGAGGGTCTGTTCCACAGGGCCACATAACCACAGGGCAGTAGGAGCAACACAGCCTCATGCACCACATGAACAGTAGAACCACAGGATCGTAGGATCACATGCAAGACAGATGCAGCAGAACATTGGAACCACAGGACCACATGAGAAGCTGAACCACAGAACCAGATGACCATGGAATCACATGCACCACAAGAGCAGCAGGATCACAGAACTGCAGGAGCAGCAGAACCAAATGCACAACAGAAGCAGCAGAACCACAGTAGCAGTACAACAAATATGTGCTGCTTTTTTAATGACAACATTGCATATATATATCCTATCTGGTGGTGCTTGGCATGAAGGAATGGCTTCATATGTAGCCTGTCCTGTCTGAATCAGATCTCATCTGTTCAACCTGCAGTGATGCAAGACATGGACAGTTCAAGGCAAGGCATTCACTGCTGTTGCTTGTCTTTTGTATGCTGTGCTCACTACTGTTACTGATTGCATGTATGCTGTATTGTGCTGATCCCTCAAAGGTCAGTCATTTTGTTACATGTTTAGGTTGGCCCATTGTCTTCACTCACCAGAGGTCAGTAGCTTTACAATACGTTTGAAATGTCAGCCACCCCATTCCAGGACACCTGATGGTTGGCCAGGCCTGTGTGACCTGAAGTGGATGGTGGGTGGTCCCACTAAATGTATGATGTATGATCACTGCTGGTCCTCTGGCCTCTTACCCCTGGCCTGTAGCTCATGATCTGTGGCTCCTGACAGGTCGAATATGACCTGTGATCTGTGTAAGACTGATGTTGTTATCACATCTGACCCCTGACCTGTGAATTGCCCAAGGCTGTCACCAGCACCACATCTGACCCCTGACCTGTAACCCACCCAAGGATGTTACTATCACCACATCTGCCCCTTGACCTGTGCCATGCCTGAGGCTGTTACCATCACCATGCCTGACCCTGACCTGTGACCTGTCCAAGTCTGTTGCTATCACCACATCTCACCCCTGACCTGTGATCCACCTGAGGCTGTTACTATCACCACACCTGACCCCTGACCTATGACCTGTCCAAGGCTGTCACTATCTTCACATTTGACCCCTGACCTGTGACCTGTCCAAGGCTGTTACTATCCCACATCTGACCCTTAACCTGTGACCCATGTGAGACTGTTACTATCACCACACCTGACCCCTGAGGCTGTTACTATCACCACACCTGACCCCTGAGGCGTTACTATCACCACACCTGACCTCTGAGGCTGTTACTATCACAACACCTGACCTCTAGGCTGTTACTATCACCACACCTGACCCCTGAAGCGTTACTATCACCACACCTGACCTCTGAGGCTGTTACTATCACCACACCTGACCTCTGAGCTGTTACTATCACCACACCTGACCTCTGAGGCTGTTACTATCACAACACCTGACCCCTAAGCTGTTACTATCACCACACCTGACCTCTGACCCGTGACGCTCGCCGCAGGCCGGTGGTGTCGCCGCGCCACATCCTGCTGCTGGCGCTGCTGACGGTGGTGCTGTACGCCGAGTGGCTGGACCACGTGCGGCAGGCGCGCACGTGGCCGCAGCTGCCGACCGAGGACGGCTGGGACAGCGTGCGCGTGCTGCTGGTGGCCGACGCGCAGCTGCAGGGCGAGCAGATGGAGCCCATCTGGCCGCTGGGCGCCATCACACGCTGGGACTCGGACAGGTGCGGTGTCTGATGTGTGGCATGTCTGTCACACGCTGGGACCCGGACAGGTGCGGTGTCTGATGTGTGGCATGTCTGTCACATGCTGGGACTCGGACAGGTGCGGTGTCTGATGTGTGGCATGTCTGTCACACGCTGGGACCCGGACAGGTGCGGTGTCTGATGTGTGGCATGTCTGTCACATGCTGGGACCCGGACAGGTGTGGTGTCTGATGTCTGTGGCATGCTGTCACATGTGTGACATTTTGTCTGCTGGGACCCGACATGCTGGGACTGTGACCTGTGTGACATTTAATGTCTGTCACATGCTGGGACTGTGAAATGTGTGGCAGCTAATGTATGGCATACCTGCCCCACATTGAGACTGTGACAGGCGCTGCATTGATATCTGGCATCCCTGTCACATTTTGTGATTTTGGCAAGTGCATCTTACAATATCTGGCAGGCCTGTCACATGCTCTGACTATGACGGGTGTGGCGGCGGATAGCTGTCATATCATGGGGTTCTGACAGGTGTGATGTCTGGGTTCTGTCACGTACTGTGACTGACAAGTGTGGCACATAACATCTATCATTTGTGTCATGTGTGGATTCTGGACATATTTGCTGATAATCACTATCATGTCTCAAATACGTCACATCCTGAGATTCCTATAGGTGGGCCACTCGCATGGTTTCCCTGCCTCACAGCGTACTGCCACTCGCTGAGGTGAGGGGAGGGGGGAGGTTCGCTACAGCCTATTCAGTATGGTATCCAACTCCTGATAGGAGGGTCGTGCGCTTGAATCCCACAGCCGGTGGGGTTGCAGAGTTCACTAGCGACCAAGGGACGTGATGTATACACGGACTTAAGTACGAACATGAAGAGCGACTGTCGGACCTCTTATTAATCTGTCGACCGGCATAACCTTTCAATGCATAATGAGCTCGTAACATTTAATTTATCATTGCTGTTGCTGCCCAGCATTTAATTTTATCACGAAGCTGTATCACGTGCTGCACTCATCTCACCATAAACACGAACGTACAACGTTACAACACGCACAGTTCCCTCTCAAAATTGCTAGTTCGTGGGCAAATTCTCAATCGTGAATCCCGATCTCTTTGGTCACAGAGTTTGACCTTTCGTGATCGAACGTCGGGTGTGATGTAGCGTGTGATGTGTGATGTATCGTGATGTAGCGTGTGATGCGTGATGTAGCGTGTGATGTATGATGTAACGTGCGATGTATGATGTGTCGTGATGTAGCGTGTGATGTGTAGGTGTGATCGTGATGTAGCGTGTGATGTGTGATGTGTGATGTAGCGTGTGATGTACGATGTGGCGTGTGATGTACGATGTAGCGTGTGATGCGTGATGTAGCGTGTGATGTATGATGTAGCGTGTGATGTATGATGTAGCGTGTGATGTGTGATGTAGCGTGTGATGTGTGATGTGTCGTGATGTAGCGTGTGATGTATGATGTAGCGTGTGGTGTGTGATGTGTCGTGATGTAGCGTGTGATGTGTGATGTGTCGTGATGAGGGTGTGGTGTGCTGATGTAGCATGTGATGTGTGATGTAGCGTGTGATGTGTGATGTAGCGTGTGGTGTGTGATGTGCCGTGATGTAGTGTGATGTGTCGTGATGTAGCGTGTGATGTGTGATGTAGCGTGTGATGTGTGATGTGTGAATGTAGCGTGTGATGTGTGATGTAGTGTGATGTGTGATGTAGCGTGTGATGTGTGATGTAGCGTGTGATGTGTGATGTAGCGTGTGATGTATGATGTAGCGTGTGATGTGTGATGTAGCGTGTGATGTGTGATGTAGCGTGTGATGTGTGATGTGTGATGTGCCGTTGCGTGTCCGGCCGGAACGCGCGCCATTTGAGCAGCCGTCGCCGCTGCCGGCAGGTACATGCGGCAGGGCTTTTGGCGCGCATTCCAGCACGTGATGCCCGACGTGGTGGTGTTCCTCGGCGACAACCTGGACGAGGGCAGCATCGCCACCGACGAGCAGTACGCGCGCTACGTGCGGCGCTTCTGGTCCATCTTCCCCCTCCCCAGGAACACCAAGGTGACGCGGTGGCGTGGCGGCAGCTGCAGGCTGGGAGTTATGAGGGAGTTGAGGCTGTCATGAGGAAGTCATGAGGCTGTCATGGGAAAGTCATGAGGCTGTCATGAGGTTGTCATGAGGCTGTCATGAGGAAGTTGGATGGGATTAAGTGTGCGCGAAGTGCGCGTTGAGCCCACAATCAGAAGTGCCATCGACGGAGGGCCTGTTGTCGCGTGCTATTCTGGCTGCATACCCACACCAGTTGAGGTACTCTGTTCGCGCACCTTTTTTTACCAGCTGCATAGGATTTAGCATGACACCTGGGAAGCATTTGGAAGTGTAAGTGGTGTAGTGACTTCAGAGTTGCCGGCGTCGTCAGGAGGGGGTGGGGGGAGGGGTGTCCGCAATGAACTTACGCATGATATTTCCGTCACATTGGTCCATGCATGTCATTTCCGATTACTTGACTTAGCAAGTGGGAAAATACATGCTTTGTGAATTGTGACCAATTGTACATGTAGTGTTTTATAAGGTCAGGTGCTACCCAGAGAACCCCGCAGAAAAATTAAGTTCATTCAGAGAATAGAGGAAGTATGTCATGATGAAATTGTTCATAGGGTAACCAGAGCTTCACAAGTAGCATGAGCGAGATGGAGAGGATACCGCTACCTCGATTGGCGAGCGTTGTACCACAGTTTCGCTTTTGTCCGCCAGATGGTGTCAGTGCCGGGCGATAACGACATTGGCGGCGAGGGTCGCGAGCCCGTCAAGAGAGACAAGGTCCTCGCGTACCAGCGGGTATTCGGCGCCAAGGACACTGCCATTGTGGACTTCGTTCAGTTCTATAAGGTAAGGAGCGTTCAATGTAGCGATGCAAGTGAATTGTGAATTCAGTATAGGACATCCCTCATCATGTTTTATTCCACACACGGTCACATTGGTAAATCAGAGAGGAGCCCATGGGAAGGGCTGGAGGAGATCTGAATTCGAGTATAGTGTCTTAGGCGTTGCATGGATGCAACGTTCCATGCAATATATTTGTTCGTTCTATCCTGACTCCTTGCCGGTGCCCATGCAGCACATTATGGTCGGTCTTTGATTATTTTGAGCTTTCCAGGCAGACGTAATGCAGTCGGTGATACAAGCGCCATGTCAGGTGTTGCTTGAGATGCCTTTGGCGCAGTTGTACCGGAGGAATTAGGGGACATGGTGCCGAATGTGTGGCACGTGTGGCCTGTGCGCCCATAGCTGGGCTGCCCCTCCGACGAGGCATCACCTTTACGTGGTGGTGGGGATTGCGTGCCTCGAGGATCCGGCGGCCAGACCACCAGGCAGCCGGGGAGAGGTCAGACCAAGAGTGGCTCACTCATCCTTCCATCCATATGCTCCCATTCCAATGCCCATCTCATCGCAACATCCATGTCCTTCACCTGGACCTGTAACACCAACTATCCCTACTATGAGCAGGCAGGGCAACTTCCCCGGTCCTGCACTCCAGCTCAGTTTTATTCGGGGTAGCCGCGCCCCCTCGGCCCGTCCCCCGGGGTTGACGGAGTCATGGAGGTTGAGGGCCCCGTCGCACGATGCTAGTTGTGACGAAGGACCAACACACCTCTTTGAACCCGATATCCCGGAGGGGCGGGCGGGCCCGTGGGGCCTCACGCGAGCCAAGTGGCTGGTCGCCTCGGGCCGGGGGCCTGGGAATCTCCCGGTGCTCGCCGGCCCGGCCGGCCGGGGTCAAGGGGTGGGCGGCGCTGGATTCCGGTCGGGGTGGTGAGTCTCTCTCCCCGGCCGGGCGAAGGCGCCGCCTGCCCCGTATAGCTCTTCGGGCGCCTGGCGACCTCCCGTTCGCGGGACCCAGGCGTCCCCTCAGTAGGGCCCTATGCGGTGGGGCGCCCGAGGAGCTGAAACCAATCACACTACATGGCAATCACAAACACAAAAAAAACTCCCCTGTTCCCTCTAGCATGGGACAGACCAGTCAACATGCCAGTCTTCCCGCGCCATGCATTCTCATTATCAAGTCTGTAGAAGGAAAAGTATATTATCACTTACACCATTTAAAAGAAAAGAGGCGTGCGATAGGATGGGGGTGGTGGGGTGGTACTGAGGTGCCAAAAACTTAGAGACTGAGGTCTGCAGGTGGAATTCAAAACTACAGATGACTCAAGGAGGGCGATGGAAGCAACGGAATTAAGATACACTATACGGAATGATGGTAGTAAGCGAACAGTCACCGTAAATATCCAAGTTCTTCCACACAATACGAAAAATTCCTCTAAGGGCGTCATCAACTGTTATGACCTCAGGGATGTGTCGGACGCTGACGTGGTGGATGGCTTGGTAGAGTGGAGAGTGGTGGAGGCGCGAAGGATAACGATTAGGAAAGGGCAAGAAACTCGACGAAGAGACAACTTCATACTAACATTTCGCACGACTGATCTCCCCGAGTTCATCACCGTTGGATACGTCCGTGTAAAGGTCCGAGTATTTGCACCTAACCCGATGAGATGCTTCCGGTGTTCCAGTTTCGGACACACTTCGCAGTACTGTAGAAATCGTGAAACATGTGCAAGATGTGGTTCAACGGAACATGCCAGAGATAAATGCTAAGCTGAGAGCCCAATGTGCTCTAATTGTGGCCCTAATCAAAAACCCAGTTTCGCTGATGACCGTTCCTGTCCTATTTTTCTGAAAGAGGAGTGTTGCAATCAAGTTTTCTAGAAAGATCACATTTAGAGAGGCGCGTGAGTTTTACGAGGCAGCCCATCCAAGGGTGTCGTATGCGACAAAAGCACAACAGAACCCTGCAACCATACATCATACTCGTAAGAAATCTCCGTAGGTCCTGAACGCACACAGCCCGATATGGCATCTGAGCTCATAACTCAGCTGATGACCCTGCTGCGATCTTTCGGGGTCCCCCTGTCGTCGCCTGGAAGGCAAGGGCAACCAAACCCAACTTGACAGTGAGGCGACTGAGGCCCCACCCTCCACGAGTGGATGGCCCATCTGAGTCTCTCTGAGTCCGAGAGCTCGTCCATCTGAAGGCCCATCCCAGATCAACCCTCAAGGGTGGGGAGTGGACTCTGGTACAACGGTCCAGGAGGCCTCCTCGGTCCTTTCAGTCCAACCCTAGGTCCTCCCCATCTACCTCATCACCTACCCCGAAATCCCCATCTCCCATGTCCCGTCCGCCCTAACGTCCCATCGCCCCCCAATAAACAAACGGACTGCTGGTGTGACGTGCGTCTGTATACGCGGCTGTGTTGAAGATCCACACCATACCGCCCACCTTCACGTGCGTCTGTATACGGGCTGTGTTGCAGATCCACACCATACCGCCCACCTTCACGTGCGTCTGTATACGGGCTGTGTTGCAGATCCACACCATACCGCCCACCTTCACGTGCGTCTGTATATGGGCTGTGTTGCAGATCCACACCATACCGCCCACCTTCATGTGCGTCTGTGTACGGGGCTGTGTTGCAGATCCACGTCCTACCCCGCCCACCTTCACGTGCGTCTGTATATGGGTTGTGTTGCAGATCCACACCATACCGCCCACCTTCACGTGCGTCTGTGTACGGGCTGTGTTGCAGATCCACACCATACCGCCCACCGCCACGTACGTCTGTATACGGGCTTTGTTGCAGATCCACACCATACCGCCCACCTTCATGTGCGTCTGTGTACGGGGCTGTGTTGCAGATCCACGTCCTACCCCGCCCACCTTCACGTGCGTCTGTATACGGCTGTTTAGATCCACACATACCCCACCTTACGTGCGTCTTCTGTGTTGCATCACACCATACCCACCTTCACGTGCGTCTGTATACGGTTTTGCAGATCACACCATACCGCCCACCTTCACGTGCGTCTGTGTACGGGGCTGTGTTGCAGATCCACACCATACCGCCCACCTTCACGTGCGTCTGTATACGGGCTGTGTTGCAGATCCACACCATACCGCCCACCTTCACGTGCGTCTGTGTCGCTTCATCCACACCATCACTGCGTTGTGTACGGGCTGTGTTGCAGATCCACACCATACCGCCCACCTTCACGTGCGTCTGTTACGGGCTGTGTTGCAGATCCACACCATACCGCCCACCTTCACGTGCGTCTTTATTAGTGCGTTGTACGGCTGTGTTGCAGATCCACACCATACCGCCCACCTTCACGTGCGTCTGTATACGGGCTGTGTTGCAGATCCACACCATACCGCCCACCTTCACGTGCGTCTGTGTACGCCTGTGTTGCAGATCCACACCATACCGCCCACCTTCACGTGCGTCTGTATACGGGCTGTGTTGCAGATCCACACCATACTGCCCACCTTTACGTGCGTCTGTGTACGCGGCTGTGTTGCAGATCCACACCATACCGCCCACCTTACGCCTTCACGTGCGTCTGTGTACGGGGCTGTGTTGCAGATCCACACCATACCGCCCACCTTCACGTGCTCTGTATACGGGGCTGTGTTGCAGATCCACACCATACCGCCCACCTTCACGTGCGTCTGTGTACGGGGCTGTGTTGCAGATCCACACCATACCGCCCACCTTCACGTGCGTCTGTGTACGGGCTGTGTTGCAGATCCACACCATACCGCCCACCTTCACGTGCGTCTGTGTACGGGCTGTGTTGCAGATCCACACCATACCGCCCACCTTCACGTGCGTCTGTGTACGGGCTGTGTTGCAGATCCACACCATACCGCCCACCTTCACGTGCGTCTGTGTACGGGCTGTGTTGCAGATCCACACCATACCGCCCACCTTCACGTGCGTCTGTATACGGGCTGTGTTGCAGATCCACACCATACCGCCCACCTTCACGTGCGTCTGTGTACGGGCTGTGTTGCAGATCCACACCATACCGCCCACCTTCACGTGCGTCTGTGTACGGGGCTGTGTTGCAGATCCACACCATACCGCCCACCTTCACGTGCGTCTGTATACGGGCTGTGTTGCAGATCCACACCATACCGCCCACCTTCACGTGCGTCTGTGTACGGGGCTGTGTTGCAGATCCACACCATACCGCCCACCGCCAACCACACGGCACCGCCGCTGACGGACGGCGTCAACGTGCTCGTCAGCCACTTCCCGCTGACGACTGTGGTCTCCAACTTCGCCCGGGAGGTCAGTCGGGGTCAGGTCGGCTGCTGGCCAGCGGTGTGTTCCGCGACCAGTGGGGCGAGTCGAGATTTGGCCGCGCCACCTCAGCTGCTGACCACTAGTGTTCGCGCGTGTTCGCGCGAGACGTGAGACCGGCTGTATAGTTCAGCGAGATCAGTCTCGGAAATGTTGTGTGGCTCTCCACGTGCGGGGCATGATCAGCGCATCCCTGTCGTAGCATCCCAAGGTGCCAAGTTGACCCTAAAGTTCGATTTTTTAGTTGAAGTTTTGTTTGTACTTCGGATGAACTAATTTTGTAACTCTACACAGCCACTTATTACGTGAGTGAATATGATGATCGCAATTGCTAATTTACGTCATAATTTTATATTCATTAAAGATTCGTCATGATTTTATATTCAGAGTTCTTCCCACATTTACTACATTATTGGAGTGTGGAGTGGATATTTGTGATAAAACGTGGGATTGTAAGGCAGTACTGACAAACGCTCACTTTCAACAAAGAGCAGGTGCGATGGAGCTCGCGTTCCGAAAAGACTGGAGAGGTGTTCTTTAAACCCATAGAAGGCTAGCCCATGTTTTGCCGTGCATGTACGGCGGTGAGGCCCTAAGTATACGAGTATGCATTCCATTTACGTCACACGAGTATGCGTTGTACGCACGCAGTTATAGATTATTCGTGACATGTAGTGGAGTATAGCACTTTCGTAACACTGAATAGTCATCGTTTCCACGGAAGTATCCACATTGTGCTTGTTGATGTGTGCAAATGAAGTCTCCGCGACTCATTTCTGATCATTTCGTGTATAAGTATCATGCTTATGGTCACCATTACGGGTTGGGATGCACAATTAGCTCGCAACTCAATTCCACATACAGGGATTATCTACGATGTAGCCTGCTAAGCAATACCATCTGCTGATACCATGCCATTGGAGTTGTTATCTTTAATATAGATATCCGTGTATTTTTGATCGCACAAACTAAACAAAATACATGTACTTCTGAGTGCGCTATTGGTTCTAAATTAGACTTCAAGAAACGAAACAGTATTTTAGTTGGCATGACAAGTTTAGACATCCTACTGCAGTCGCTTCGACATCTCACACCTACGAAAAACCATCATTTTAACACTGCAGGCACATGGCACGAGTATGCACTGTACGCACGTCAACACCTCTCCGCAGCGCTCCGGCTGCAGACATACCACTGACCTGACCTGACCTGACCTGACCTGACCTGACCCGCAGACGCTGCGCCGGCTGCAGGTGAACCTCATATTCTCGGCCCACTCGCACACGTCGTACGTGGGCATACACGAGAAGGACTCGGGCCACAGCATGCGGATGGAGAGTCTCACGTCCTCCCGACTGGAGAGGTTCGACCTGCAGGTCAGGTCACGGCGCCGAGACTGCGGGCTGCTGGGTCCGAGGCCACAGGGTCACGGTGTCAGACTAGAGTTCACAGGAGCACACTGGGTCCGTGGTCACAGGGTCACGTTGGAGGTCACGGTGTCAGACTAGAGTTCACAGGAGCACACTGGGTGGGGTCACAGGACCTTGAAGTCGAGCGCCCTACACCAAGTAATGGTGTCAGACTAGAGTTCACAGGAGCACACTGGGTCCGGGGTCACAGGGTCACACTGGAGGTCGCAGTGTCGCACCAGAGGTTGCTCGGTCGGACTAGAGGTCACTGTGTCACATTGGGGGTCATGGTGTCAGACTAGAGGTCACAGGCTCGGACTACAAATTGCTAGGTCGGACTAGATGCTACAAGGTCAGACTAGAAGTGTTGGGTCGAACTGACGGTCGCAAGGTCAGACTGGAAGGTTGCGGGTCACTGCGTCAGACTGGACTGCGTCAGGTCCGACTGGTTGTAACGGACTGATACTCGAGGTCACGACGTCCGACTGGGTAGTTAGCGGTCGTCAGACTGGGCGTCTAGGCTGAAGCTGGAAGTCAAACCATATGCTCGTGTTTGGGATCATGGGCGCTGCTACCCGGCGCCCTGCTGCGCTGCCTATGCTGTTGATGTGCCGTAAACCCCAATAAGAACAGATTGGATACCATGTCAGACCGGATGTGGAGGGGTGGGGGGGGTGGCGGTCAAACTAGATGTTATGAGAGGCTCAGTGCAAAGAGTGCCAGGTCACTTACACAGTTAGTGGAGTAACCTAAGTATGTGGCTCCAGTGACGATTTTTAGGTCAGTCTGAAGGGCATCTAAAGGGTCACCAATCGTAGCATGCGATCGTAGCGTAGCGACGGCATGCTCTTAATGCTCTGATGTCTTCAAGAAGCACATTCTGATGCTGTCTACCGGTTCTCGTAACCACAAGTTAGACTGTGGCTTTAGAATGCCGTGTCGTGGTCCTCATGGTCTTCGTCATCCCCATGGTCTTCGTAATCCTCGTGACCTTCGTGATCGTCGTGGTCTTCGTGGTCTTCGTGATCTTCGTGGTATTCGTCGTCCTTGTGGTCTTCATGGTCTTCGTGGTCCTCATAGTGTTCGTGGAGCTGCATGACCGATGTAGTCGATGCGCCCCTAAACTCCAATAGTGTTCGTGGTCCTCATGGCCTTCGTGGTCTTCGTGGTCCTCGTGGTCTTCGTGGCCCTCATCGTCTTTGTGGTCCTCATGATATTCGTGGTCCTCATGGCATTCGTGGTCCTCGTGGCCTTCGTGGTATTCGTGGTCCTCATGGTATTCGTGGTCTTCGTGTGCCTCGTGGGCCTCATGATCTTCGTGGTCTTCGTGGTCCTCATCGTCTTTGTGGTCCTCATGGTGTTCGTTGTCCTCGTGGTATTCGTGGTCTTCGTGTGCCTCGTGGGCCTCATGATCTTCTTGGTCTTCGTGGTCGTGTTCGCCGAATGTGACGCAGTGCCATCCTCAGGACAACAACGTGGTCGAAATAGTGGTGCCGACGTGCTCCTACAGGATGGGCGTGCGCAACATGGGGTACGGCGCGGCTGTCATAGGTACGTCGTCGCTGTGCCAGCCTCACCGCCGGATGAGGTGCGTCTCTCCGGCCACTGCTGGCACGGTGAAGGGCGTCGGCAGCTCATTGGTTAATCTAAGCGGCTGGCACGCGAGAAGTGCGGGGTTCGATTCCCCGCGGTGCCCGTCCTTCATGCTTGGGTGGAGGCAGGCGACGCCACATGGCATCAGCTGCTGGGTGCGTCGTGAAGCCACAATCCAGCCGGCCGGCACCAAGTAGCTGGCCTTTCCCCGTTGTCACCACATGAAATGTAATGTACTAATATATATGTATATATATATATATATATATATATTTTGATCACTTTAGCACTCCCCTTTCCAAAAAATATATTGTGCCAAAACTATTAACAACCAAACAAAAATACGTTTTCTCAGTTTGCATCTCAATTTGTCTTGGTGACCTAACATAAGGTCTCTGTTTGGTATTATTTTATATTTGATGATTTGTCGATGGTTGCAATATATTCAGCTGATACTTAAATGCATCACATAATACTCATATATAATCAGAAAACATAGTACTATAACAAGCATAATTATCATGTTTGGTTCTTATAACTTTTGATGTTAACTTGTACGGTCTGTTCAGTATCAATGTATAAATGGACGTGAAAACACTCACTGAGACCAGATCCTGAACGGATATTGACTTGTCTTGTCTAAGTGGTTTTAATAGGCTTGACTTCCACCAAAAACACACAATTTGCGACCGTCATTTGCCAGATCACAAGACGATATCTTAACAGTTTGGATGCTAACTCGGAAGCTCTCAGTGAGGGGTCAATTTAAGCCTTCCCCACACCGCGAGGGTTGCCACATTTTGGACAGCGAGGCAGAGAGGAGACAAATTAACCCCTCTCCTCACCGCGCGGGTTACCATATTCTGAACACCGAGGAAAAGGCGCCAGGTTATCTTCCGACTACAAAAATAGAGAAAATTGTGTGTTTGCATACCACTTCACTACACATTCAAGCTGACGAATACAGACGGACACGCACACACGTACATACACGCACATTCACGCATCGCAGAGTTGCTCACCAATACATTGTGATCAGAACAAGAATAGGCAAGCGCATTCACTTCGTACTCCCCCGCCGCCATTTGTCGTCTCTTGAACTTTGCATACGTTTGGGACGATTGTATGCCCTTCACAGTGGCATTCTGCAGCCATAGACTTGCGTCGACAATGACGGTTATTAGCCACTGCCCGACCCACCCCACCCCCACGTGGCCATCTCTGGATCGTTTATTAGCCACTACCCGACCCACCATCACGTGGCCATCTCTGGATCGTTTGTTGGCACTGCCCGACACCACACCCCCATGTGGCCATCTCTGGGTCGTTTATTAGCCACCACCCGAACCACCTCCACGTGGTGATCTCTGGATCGTTTATTGGCCACTGCCCGACCCACCCCACCCCCACGTGGCCATCTCTGGGTCGTTTGTTGGCCACTGCCCACCCCTATCCCCACGTTGGCCATCTCTGGATCGTTTATTAGCCACTACCCGAACCACCCCCACGTGGCCATCTCTGGATCGTTTATTAGCCACTACCCGACCCATCCCCACGTGGCCATCTCTAGATCGGTTATTAGCCACTACCCGACACCACCCCACCCCCATGTGGCCATCTCTGGATCGTTTATGAGCCACCACCCGACCCACCTCCACGTGGTCATCTCTGGATCGTTTATTAGCCACTACCCAACCCCACCCACCTCGACGTTAGCCATCTCTGGATCGTTTATTAGCCACTACCCGACCCACCCCCACGTGGTCATCTCTGGATCGTTTATTGGCAACTACCCGATGGGCTTGTTGGTGAGATATGTTACAGGTCATTAGTTTATTTTTGGGTTTTGCTGACATTCAAGAAAATCACCAACAACCTTTTGGCATTTCTGCTCACTTTATCACGATCTTTTGGGTGAGATTAATCAGGTGTTTTTTAAAAAGGAAAGATGCCTGCTGAAGCCCCTCAGAATAGATACTTTTCTGAGAAGATCTGCAAAAATGTCGACATTTTTGCCAACTTTAGCGACTTTGGCCGGCCGCTTCTGATCTGGATCACTAGATCCGTCATCGGCCCTGGATAGTTGTTCGTTTGAGCCAGACTCAGCGATATTGTTTGCGTAGAATTTGTGTGCCATTTTGAGAAAAATGCTCTTTTCCTGCAGCATAGCTGTACTGATGTCTGACGGTGTAGTGGGAGATGATGACGGACTGCTGTGACCGGTTCAGTGTCGCCCCCCATAGCTGTACTGATGCTGACGGTGTAGTGAGAGATGATGACCGACTGCTGTGACCGGTTCAGTGTCGCCCCCCCCCCATAGCTGTACTGATGCTGACGGTGTAGTGAGAGATGATGACGGACTGCTGTGACCGGTTCAGTGTCGCCCCCCCATAGCTGTTCTGATGCTGACGGTGTAGTGGGAGATGATGACCGACTGCTGCGACCGGTTCAGTGTCGCCCCCCCATAGCTGTACTGATGCTGACGGTGTAGTGAGAGATGATGACAGACTGCTGTGACAGGTTCAGTGTCGCCCCCCCCATAGCTGTACTGATGCTGACGGTGTAGTGGGAGATGATGACGGACTGCGGTGACGGTGCCGTCTGACCCGACAGATCGCAGGGGTCGCGTCACCTATGCCGTGCTGTGGCTGCCGTCGCGCTTCAAGCACCTGCACATCTACCTGGCGGTGTCGCTGTGCCTGTGCATAGTGCTGGCCGCCTGCCTGTGTACGCGCCGCTCGGGCCGACGGCGACTGCGCGGCAAACTGTCCGGCGTCTGAGCGCCAGAGGCTGTACAGCGGAGCGCCAGAGGCTGTACAGTGGAGCGCCAGAGGCTGTACAGCGGAGCGCCAGAGGCTGTACAGCAGAGCGCCAGAGGCTGTACAGCAGAGCGCCAGCGGCTGTACAGCAGAGCGCCAGAGGCTGTACAGTGGAGCGCCAGAGGCTCTACAGTGGAGCGCCAGAGGCTGTACAGCGGAGCGCCAGAGGCTGTACAGCAAGCTGTCTACACCGGACAACCGGGGAAACGTGGAGCCGGAGAACCTGACGTCACGAAGCCAGCTGCCGGTGTGACCTGGCGCCTCGCAACACTGGCCGTGTGGACGGGGTGTGCCGCGCGTGCCGGTATTGTATTGCTGTGTCGGGTGTCGTCCCGGTATTGCGTTGTCATTGTCGTTGTCATTGCATTGTCTGGTGCTGTGTACTCACAGGGTGTCTCGTGACTGGGCCGGCTGGCAATCCAATGTCCGGACAGAACCTACAGTATCCAGACAGGTTCGGCGGTGTCCGGATCGGCTCCAGTGTCCGGGCTGGCTCCCGAGTCTCCGGACACGTTCTGTAATGTGCGGACAGGCTCTAGCATCGTGTCCAGACGAGCTCCCTGGTGTCCGGACAGGCTGTGCCGTGTCAGTCAGGCTCTAGTATCCGGACAGGTGGCTCGCTAGTCTCCGTGAAGGTTCTGCAGTGTGCGGGCTGGCTCTGGTGTCAGGTCAAGTTCGCTGGTATCTGGACAGGTTCCTCAATGTCCGGACACTCCCTGTGGTATTTGGGGAGGCCACCTGATGTCCGGACAGACATCCTGACATCCGGACAGGTCGTCGGGCGTCCGGAAAGGTTGTTCGGTGTCCAGAAATATTGTTTGTGCGTGCGTCGTGTCAGGCTGTCAGACGATAGAAGAGAGCGTCTGGTCACCTTTAGGTCTCAGGATTTCCGAGATCTATATTGTTGAGTCGTGGAGTCGTACGTGATATGTCATCACTGAGTTAGACATGCCCCTCCAACCCTTCAAAGTAAAACGAAGGCTGATGCTGCCAGATGCTACCAGATGATTTCTCAGCGTGGCATAATGTGCGACGTAGTGCAGGGTAGTGTTGACACTATCGGCTTCCGTCTTTGTCCAGTTTTCTTTGTCGTTGTGACCCTTGTTTTTTGACGACATGCCTCGTTTGCCCAATCATATTCTACATGCAAAGTGGGCAGGTGCCAAACATAACGTTACGGGCTCGATCATGTTCTCGATCATCGACATAGACCCATTTGTCGCAATCGGCAGTCTTCTGAATGACAATCAGCGTTTGTGAGCTATCCGCATGTTCCCCTGAAGGAAGTGTAACCTTGGGTTCTTTAACGACCCGCCCAGCAACTTCCTGTATAACATTGCCACTCTTCCACGCCAAATGGTTGCAGGGTAGCCGGAAGTCCGCGCGGCTCGAACCCGCGACCTTTCGGTTACGCGGCTGACCTCTTTACCTCTAGTCATGTGCATTGATGTACCTTTGTTACGCGACCATTTTCCAATGGCGTACGCGCCTCCCCCGCCATCGCGTTCATGACCATTTGTGTAGGTTTTGAGCGCCGAATGTACATGGCATTGCTTAGCCAATTGTGTTGCATCTCACCAGGAATTGCAATAAAGAGCTAGTGATGTGATTTTGGGTATATGTACATATATATGATATATAAATATGTATATATATATATATATATATATATATATATATATATATATATATATATATATATATATATATATATATATATATATATATATATATATATATCCACATATGGCATGAGGTGGACAGGGAGTCATATACACATGCACATATACATAAATATGCCTATTTATGTATATGTACATGCTATTATCCAAGTAACCCTCCTGTTGTCTTCTGTCCCTCACACCTTACCTCTGGCCACCCTAACCGTACCTCCCTTCCTCCAGTTTACTCCGTCCCTCCATCGTCCTGTCCGCCCCCGCTCATTTCCCCTCGGCATCCTTTCCTATCCCTCCTCTCCGCTTCCTCATTGTTGGCATTGCTCAGCGTGGCACGTGGGATCCCAGACGAGTCCATTTTTTAACTGTTGCTCTTGCCGGACGAGTCCATTGTTTGAATTGATCACCGGTCCGCATGCGTGGACGAATTAATGTCTGTGGCGTGTCGTTGAAGGTATCGGTGGCGTGTTGTGCGGCTAGCGCTGTCTAGATAGCCCTGATCTCAAGTAGGGATCACAGGGGTAGTCGCGTGGACCCCCACCCCCACCCCCGATATAATTAAGTGGTTTCGTTTTGCGTGCCAGTCGGCGGTGGGCGCTGCATGACCTCTGCAGTCGATGCGCCCTTAAACCACAATAACCAAACAACCAACCAGTCGGCGGGACAGTGATCATAGCGCATGTTGGGCTGTCGTGTCGTCCCCTGTGTAGCGCTGCTTCTGTTCGACATGGTCACGGGCTCCCCGTCGCCGCTTCGGCGTGTCATTTGCCCCACCCCCTGAAGGTTTCAGCGCGTCATTGCCCCACTCCCGTTGCCGCTGGTAAGAACGATTGCTATATGTTGTCATAATGTGCGCCTGTGAGAGCCCTTATTTACTAATGACCTTGTTTTAGGACTCGACAATAGACTGCAATAGGTAGTTTATCTGACATTATAGTGTAATAGGTACCTTACACAGTTTACTGTGGATGTCCGGAATGTATGTCTTTGTCTGTCCCTGAGGGCTTCGACGCGTCGTTCCTCCACTACCTGAAGCCTTCGTCATGTCGCTGCCCTATCCCCTGAAGGCTTTGCCGTGTCACTGCTCCATCCCCTGAAGGCTTCGGTATGTCACTGCCCCACCCCCTGAAGGCTTCGGCGTGACATTTATCCACCCCCTGAAGGCTTCAGCGCGTCATTGCCCCACTCCCATTCCTGCTGGTATGAACAATTGTTATATGTTGTCATCATGCGCCTGTGACAGCCCTTATTTACTGATGACTTTTGTTTTATAACTCGATAATAGACTGTACTAGCTACGAGTCTATTGTGGATGTCCGGAATGTATGTCTTTGTCTTTGTCCCTGAAGTCTTCGGCGCGTCATTCCTCCACTACCTGAAGGATTCGTCATGTCACTGCCCCATCCCCTGAAGGATTCGCCGTGTCACTGTCCCATTCAATGAAGGCTTCGGTGTGTCACTGCCCCATCCCCTGAAGGATTCGGTGTGTCACTGCCCCATCCCCTCAAGGTTTCGGCACGTCATTGCCGAGGCGTTGGCGCCGTTGTCCTGACACCTTTTACCTTTTCTGACCGTCCTTTGTGCATGCGATGTGTCGAAAGCAATTAGTCTCGGGTGTTTCAGGGGCGGTTTTAGAGAGGGATTTATTGAGGTGTGTCCCACAATTCGTACTGTCCTTCAATCACGTCGCGCATTGGAATATTCGCTGCCGTGTGGTACGAAAGGGTGGTAACGTCTGGCCCCTGGTGGTGGTAGCTTGTTGATGTTTCGTATATAACCCCTATGTGCTTGATACAATGTTTCTGAAGTTCAATGACTTATGTGGGGGGGGGGGCGTGAAAAGTGCGGAGGCTATTGCAAATTACATACATCGAAATAAAGGTGTATGATAATGAAGTTGGTGTTTGGGAGTCATGAAACTTCTGGCGAATTTTTCAGACCGGTAGGTTTCAGCCACGCATTTTTGGTTTCGAGGTTTTCGCTCCTTTCATCGAAGCCTTGATACGCATGCGTTATCCTGCATGTATGAGTCCTATCGCATGAGTTATCCTTTCAGGCCAATTTGAATGATGCTCTTCGGTTTAGAGTATTACATAGGGGTCATCAGTTCAGGCTAGAGAAGTTGAGGTGTAGAACAGTTACGCGACAGCGGGTCTTCGGTCAACAGTGCCCATGTCCGCGCATGGGTCGTACGCGTCCCTGAGGAGTTCTTGTCCTGTGTTTTGTTGTTTTTTGCGGCGTTTGTTTGTTTGCTTATTTATTTGACACGTGTCGACAGTTCGAGTAGCGTTACCAACCTTTCGCACCGATTGATCGCTGATGAGGGGTAGCGACAGGTGGGACTCGAACCCACACCGTTTTGGTTGGGGGACGGTAACTCTACCTTAGGACTACCCCCCCCTTCGCCGGGAGACGTTCTTGGTTGACCACAATCCCGACGGTTTTGAAGCTAGCGACATGATGTGTCCTCTCGTAAGCCCTTTTTAAGCGACTGCGGGACATGCCCAGTGGTGCCAAATTACCAACGCAGTCGGTGCGCCCTGAAGCCCCAACATGCCCGGTGGTGCCATTGGTGCCATCTATCCCTGTTAGCCGCTGCGGTCTGTTGCAGTTGGAATGCTTGTCTTGTGCCGTCGTACGCGTCGTCCGACTCTGTGGGATTCTGTACTGCGCAGCCCATGGGAATGAGTGCCAGCTTGAGCTGGCCTTGTTCTGAGCTGATGTCCAATGCGCAGTTGTTCGCCGCTAATAAATGCTGGAGGCGTGGACGGCTGTTTCGCCACATGTGGTGTTGAGAGCAGCAGAAGGGTGCAACGCGCAGACAGAATGCGTGTCAGGAATGAGTGTAATCGAACGTACAGTGAGTAGCACTGGAATCCGTGAAGTACGCAAAGCCAACTAACTGCAATGGGGCTGGAAAGGGAAACTTCGGTGACACATGGATGATGAAAACTGATTTGCGACGGGACGTTCCAGCACCTGCAGCACATGCAGCACGCGGTAGTTCTCACTTCAGAATGATAGTGACGCGGTGGCTGGGTGGACTTCGCAGCTGCGGGTAGACTTCGACCTCTCCCTCGAAGTGACAGGTGGCGCGGTGGCTGGGTGGACCTCTCCCGGTGGAAGGTGGCTGGGTGGACCTCTCCGTGTGGAAGGTGGCTGGGTGGACCTCTCCCAGTGGAAGGTGGCTGGGTGGACCTCTCCCAGTGGAAGGTGGCTGGGTGGACCTCTCCCAGTGGAAGGTGGCTGGGTGGACCTCTCCGTGTGGAAGGTGGCTGGGTGGACCTCTCCCAGTGGAAGGTGGCTGGGTGGACCTCCCCTGTGGAAGGTGGCTGGGTGGACCTCTCCCAGTGGAAGGTGGCTGGGTGGACCTCTCCCAGTGGAAGGTGGCTGGGTGGACCTCTCCCGTGGAAGGTGGTTTGGTCTTCTCGGAGGGGGTGGGTGGGCCTTTCCCGTTGGGAGGGGGGTGGGGGGGCCTCTCCGTGTGGAAGGTGGCTGGGTGGACCTCTCCCAGTGGAAGGTGGCTGGGTGGACCTCTCCCAGTGGAAGGTGGCTGGGTGGACCTCTCCCGGTGGAAGGTGGCTGGGTGGACCTCTCCCGGTGGAAGGTGGCTGACCTCGGTGGAGGTGGCTGGAAGGTGGCTGGGTGGACCTCTCCCGGGTGTGGAAGGTGGCTGGGTGGACCTCTCCCCGGGGGTCTCCCATGGAAGGTGGTTTGTGTGGTCTCCTTTTGGGGGGGGGGGTTGGTTGGTTTTCCGGGGGGGAAGTGTGTGGGTGGACCTTTCCTGGTGGAAGGTGTCTGGCTACCGACTTGTGACAGCCAAAGGCTGCCGTTCGTGTGGGGGACTGTAGCATCTCCGACACACCAGTGGTTACTGATACCCGGCAGCAGAACTGCCTGGCGAGGTGTGGGTGGGGTAAATGCCTGGCGAGGTGTGTGTGGGGGGGGGGACTGCCGGGCGAGGTGAGGCTGGGAAGTATCAATTGAGGCGTGCCGGACCGCGGAGATCCGTCACCATTAAATCGAGTGAATTTTGCACACGAGTTCAAGGCAGGTGTACGTGTAACGGAACTTTACGTCATAGCGCGTGCAACGTGTGGTGCAGAAGGCAGAAACGGGGGTTGGTGCTGAGGGTGGAGGGGGAGACCGTCTCCCGGATGGTTGAAGCGGTTTTGGAAAGCTAAGTTTACTTTACCTATCCCTCGATAACATGCTTTGTTCTTTGGGGTGGGGAAGGGTAGCTAAGGAAGTTCATTTTGACGGGTGCCAGCATTATCATACTCTTGTCAAAAAGCACCAAAGATCTTTACCGTGTGAACAATGAGGTAGTTGCCATTACCACATGCTACCATGTGTATAAATAATACATGCTTTTATATGCACTTTCTCTATGACCTCAAAATTTCGATGACCTTAACGCATGATCCTTGAGACGTAGAGAACCAAAAATATCAGAATCGTAGCCTGGCCCATCGATAACGACATTACATGAACACGTTCAACATGGGATGAGGTGTGACTGACATGTGTGGTGTGGTAAACACGCCTGGTGGGGAGAACATGCCTGCTGTGGTGGACATGTGTGGTGTGGTGAATATTGTCTGGTGGGGAGAACATGCCTGCTGTGGTGGACATGTGTGGTGTGGTGAATATTGTCTGTCTGTGGACATGTGTGGTGTGGTGAATATTGTCTGGTGGGGAGAACATGCCTGCTGTGGTGGACATGTGTGGTGTGGTGAACATTGTCTGGTGGGGAGAACGTGTCTGCTGTTGTGGACATATGTGGTGTGGTGAATATTGTCTGGTGGGGAGAACATGCCTGCTGTGGTGGACATGTGTGGTGTGGTGAACATTGTCTGGTGGGGAGAACGTGTCTGCTGTGGTGGACATGTGTGGTGTGGTGAATATTGTCTGGTGGGGAGAACATGCCTGCTGTGGTGGACATATGTGGTGTGGTAAACATGCCTGGTGGGGAGAACATGCCTGCTGTGGTGGACATGTGTGGTGTGGTGAATATTGTCTGGTGGGGAGAACATGCCTGCTGTGGTGGACATGTGTGGTGTGGTGAATATTGTCTGGTGGGGAGAACATGCCTGCTGTGGTGGACATATGTGGTGTGGTGAATATTGTCTGGTGGGGAGAACATGCCTGCTGTGGTGGACATATGTGGTGTGGTGAATATTGTCTGGTGGGGAGAACATGCCTGCTGTGGTGGACATATGTGGTGTGGTGAATATTGTCTGGAATTTTTTTTATTGTCTGGTGGGGAGAACATGTCTGCTGTTGTGGACATATGTGGTGTGGTGAATATTGTCTGGTGGGGAGAACATGCCTGCTGTGGTGGACATGTGTGGTGTGGTGAATATTGTCTGGTGGGGAGAACATGCCTGCTGTGGTGGACATGTGTGGTGTAGTAAACATGCCTGGTGCGGAGAACATGCCTGCTGTGGTGGACATGTGTGGTGTGGTGAATATTGTCTGGTGGGGAGAACGTGTCTGCTGTGGTGGACATGTCTTGTGTAGCGAGAATGCCTGGTGTGGTGATGATTTGTCCTGGAATCTCCCTATTTTAAGAAGACCTATATGTCCGTGTCATACGAGAGGCGAGAGGAAATTGGCGTCCGACCTGTAATGGGCTGCTCCAGTTTTCTTCTACGGAGGAAATCGAGCACACCGAGCTGGAGGAGCTCCCGGTGCTCAGTTCCGGGCATTGTCCGCAACTGCATTGGCAACTGATTGTTGGCGAAGCAGTTGGAAGTGTAGGGACGGTGTGAGGCGAGCAAGTAAAAATGGTCCGTGGAAAGGCGGAAACCATATACCCGACACAGCAGAGCAAGGCGGGTAAAAAAATAATTGCGTGTTAGTTTTGTGTTTCCTAACCGTAATCGGACGAGAACCTTTTCCTTTAAGCGCGTACGTTGCTTTGATGAGGGCCACACATCCCCGGAGAAAGGGCGGACTCAACCGTATTGTACAATTGTTGTATTATATTGTCATTACTATATTGTAAGGCATGCAATATCGCCCTATTTTTAGGGAGTTTTGTTTGGCCCCCTTGAGATCTCCTAGCCAATTTTGGGTAGAAATACTGGGGAAGAACTATTTGGGAAGAAATATTGTGGAAGAAATATTTGGGAAGAAATATTGTTCGAAAGCTTCTATCGTTAACTGCGTTTTTATCGCAATAAACTTCCAAAAGTTCGAGAATGTGTTTGTTTTGTTTTGTTATGGATCGTAGACTTGGTCTCGCCTTCGCATCCAATGGCTGCTAATCGACTTCGAATTAACATTGCCTCCAATTACACGCTTATGAAGCTTAGCATACAAAATCATGGGCGTATACATGTTACAGACGTTGGTGGAAACGCTTTTGTCCTGTGAGAATTGGTTTTGTAATCAATTCGATGCTTCGCCATAAGGAAGCGTCATTTTGGTAATGCGCACCGAATGTTCCCACGAAAGTGAGAAAACAAATCTTATCACAGGCGGCCCTAGGTACCTACAGGAGAAATTACCGCCATATTTGTGTCTCCTGGATCCGCCTCTGCACGCAACATCTTGTGTATCACTCAGTGGATAAAACATGCGTAAGGCTTCATGCATTCTGAAACCCCAAGTACAGCCAGGCTTGCCTACTCTCTAATTTCTATTCACCGTTCCCTTTACTCGAACATGCCGAACATGCCAATGCCGAAAGTTGCCGAAAAATCCTTTCACCAGAGATTCAAAAGAATCGGTAGCCAAGTCAAGTCAGTTACAGCGTGCCTGATAACTCGCTTCTGTGAGACCGGTTGCCCAGAGGATAGCTCCCTGGTCACGTGACTGTCATTCACCAGTGGCTCGCTGGTCACGTGACGTCCATTTGCCAGCAGCTCGTTTGTCACGTGACTGGAATTTCCCAGCGGGTCGCTTGTCACATGCCGGTCTATTTCTCGGGCGGGCAACGAGGTAGTTGGGCTCACCACATGCTACCATTAAACGAATGAAAAATAATTATGCATGCACTTTCTCCGCGACCTCATAATATGCAGAGGAATTCTACGGTGGAAATCGAGCCTGGGGAGCTCGAGCAGTTCCGGGTGCTCATTCCCAGGGAGTGCCCGCAATTACATTGGCAACTGATTGGTGGCGAAGCAGTTGGAAGTGGAGCGACATTGCGAGGCGTGTATTGGGCATGCAGGTAACATTTGTCCGTGGAATAACGGACACTTGTTACGCGTACTACGTGTTCGAAATGTCGACTTTCCCGCTACAATTTAGCGTGGGGAATTAGCTTACTGTAACTTACTATGAACTGTGCCAACCGATTTCGTTGTGGAGTGGCGGTACGAACCGAATTCGTGGGGGAATAATGGTGCTAACCGATTCAGTGGGGAGATGGGGTATCAATGCCAACTTACTTCGTAGCTGCGTGCGTCGCAAAAGCTTCGAGGTTTCCTTATCCGGAGGCCTCTGTCCTCACTATTCACCTAGCATGACCCTCGCGGACAGCGTGCACATAGGAGACGTTCAAACAACAAACGGCGATATTTGTTCATTTAGCAGCCATGTATAGCAATGCACTTCAGAGCGGCGGCATAAACCTCAACTGACCAGTCGCACTGAGCTTCAACTGCGCCTCACTCTAGACCAGCTGGGTGGTGGCGGCGTTCCAGATAGGGAATATGGTCGGCTTCATCGTCTCCAGCTGCACACAGCTTCAGTGTTTGTGTGTGTGTGTGTGTGTGTGTGTGTGTGTGTGTGTGTGTGTGTGTGTGTGTGTGTGTGTGTGTGTGTGTGTGTGTGTGTGTGTGTGTGTGTGTGTGTGTGTGTGTGTGTGTGTGTGTGTGTGTGTGTGTGTGTGTGTGTGTGTGTGTGTGTGTGTGTGTGTGTGTGTGTGTGTGTGTGTGTGTGTGTGTGTGGGGGGGTGTGGGGTGTGTGTGTGTGTGTGGGGGTGTGTGTGTGTGTGTGTGTGTGTGTGTGTGTGTGTGTGTGTGTGTGTGTGTGTGTGTGTGTGTGTGTGTGTGTGTGTGTGTGTATGTCTGTGTGTTGAATGCCGAACCTTTGCGTTTGTTTGATCGTGTGTCCTTGTCGATGTATGTGTTTATGTATATGAGGGCAGGTGTATCCGTGCGTGTCCGTAGAGTTTTCGGTGGTGGGTGCATGCTTCTGCCCAACCTCTCAGTATACTTGCCGAGATCTGTGCAGTTTTACAGAACTCTGAGACCTTGCTCGTGGTATCTTCTGTGGCAATATATGTCGTCTACATTGCCCGAAATTGTGGTTTATTCAGGCCACTTGGTATGACGACCGCATCTTCCCATCTTGGCGGACCTTCTCCGCGTGGATCACAATGGAAACTGTGGTCCGGTGGTAGCTTAGATCACTTTTACGATCTTTGACTCTTGTTGTCAAACCCTTGCCGATCTCCCCGAAATAGGCTTCTGACATGTCCTGCAAAGTATCCTATATACTAGGCTTCTTGGGTTTCCGCAATTTAGGTTTGCTTCTTAACTCGTCTCTTCTGTCAGATCCTCACCCCCGTCACGAGGGGGGTCGATAGAGACCCCCATTTAATCTCCAAACTAAGCGTCGCACGAAAACGAGATAACGAGGTGTCATCAGAAAGCCCTCGACGAGTAGGGCCAGACACCCCCCATAATTCCCCCAAAAAACGTGACGTCACTAGGGGTCCTATTGTTTCACGACTTACATTATGTTTGTTGCCCTGGGGGTTCACTTTGAGGGCGATTTGAAGAAAAAATATTTTGAATCAGAAAAGTAAAGCGAAATCGATCCAGTCCATATAATTTTTGGCCACACAAAAATCAAAATTATGTAATTTTTAAAATTTCCCATATTTTGAGTTTTCAAGTTTTCTTTAATTTTCATTTTCTAATAGGTAGAGCAGACCGAAAAACGTTGTTCGAAGTCAACTTGCACTAATAAAACATGCTTACTTTGGCCAGAATCTTCGATTTGATCTCTAATAGGAAAAAAAAAATTAATAAGTAATCTAAAAGGGGAAAATGAAAAATTCCTCCCATACGTTCTGTTGCATCTCTAAAGATAACCAAACGCTGAAAGTTTCATTCAAATATCCTTATCTGTTAAAGCGTTGGACTGGTTGAACGTTGTTGGAGGCGACTTCACTTCACCTTAAATAACTCGTTGACCCTGGATGACCGGATTTAAACATTTTGATACAAACATGCCAAACTGATGTGGGAAAAGGTATGCCAAATTTCGGCGCCTTATTGCAAGTTAAGTGATCTGTCGGTAATCACTGAGTGCCGGGTATTTCTTCGGAAGGGCGCCACTGTGAAAGTGTCTGCAGGGGCACCTTTGGCTAAAAAGAGCCGCCGAGCGTTTGGGGTGGGGTGGATGACTCGAGCTGAGCGTGTGGAGTGGGGTGGGTGAGTGTGGGGTGGGGTGGTTGACTCGAGCTATCTGAATAGGTACCTTCTTCTTCCTCGGGGACGCCTATTCCACTCCTAGGTACGCCCCGGCTGAAAAGTCCGTTTAGGGGAGGAGGGAAGTTGGAGGGTAGCACTCAAACCTTCCCGGGGGCACCACCTTCCATGGGGTTGGGACATGTCCCCAGTGCCACTGGATCCGCCCCTTCACAACACTCTTGGGATCATCTACTTTAGATCCGAGACCCGTTTCTCACCACACAATAGGATGATATTTTGCATTATTTATATAAGCTTTGCATGACAATAAAACGTCAACCCCTCTTACCCAAAATATGTCACATACCGTATAAGTATGTAGTCATGAGGCATTTGGCTGCTTAATCTTCAGACTACCCCCGAACCTTTATTACTGGGTTACCCTTCTTGGAGTGTCATGACAAATAGGTAGGATAGATGGTAGGATTCCAGTACCCATTGCATATATGTGGATGCAGGATGGGGGCACTTGGGGTGTGCACATGCCACTCACCCGATAAAAAAAAACGGCGCCTCATTGGTCGAAAAGTGGCGCCCCATTGCGAAGGCTCTATTGACTAAGGGCAGACACAGGAGGGGATAGGACGGCACTGAGGGGCATGTACCTGTTCCTCTTTAGGAAGAGTGGCACCTCGCGGGGAGGAACGAATTCACCAACCAAGGCCACCTACTGGGTGTTTTTTTTTCAGTCAAAGGCGACCCTCAGACAAGTTGGCGCCATCTTGAGAAGAAAATGCGCTCGTTAGTGTGCTCGAGCGCACAATCAGAACATTCACGAACTTGCCAGAAGTCCAAGAGTGCGTCTTAGGTGTACGGTGGCATGAAGGATCCTAGGCGTTTTACGATTTGGTAGGCGATCGTAGGAAGAGGGTTGTGGACAATTGGTCGCGCCATCGTCCTGATGATTGGCCTGGTTGTGGGGATAGCGGTCAAACACATCCACCCCCACTCGCTTTGCAGGGGCCTTGATCATGAAGTCGATGAGCCGGGAATGAGCTGAGCAGTCAGTTGCTCAATCCGTCAAATCTCGGAGCTGCTATACTGCTGCATTCGGCGCAGCTTCGTCCCAGGAGGAAGTTCCTACCGGCGGGTGTGCGCACCCCTGACCACGTGCGGCTGGGTGCTGATCGCCCTCAGTGTCCGCATCTGGAGTCTGCTGGCCGGCCGGCCGTTGGTGGGCGTGGGCGGCTGCATGATCGCCGGGCCCTGCATCTCCTACATGGGCGAGGTGGCGCCGGTCCGCCTGCGCGGCTACGTCACGACGCTGCAGATGGTTGTCGGGAGCTCGGGCGTGCTGTGCTCGTGCCTGTTGGGCGCGTCGTTCGGCCGGCGTCACGCCTGCTTCACGGCGGACGTCGGTCCGATGGAGGTCGTGGTTGTCGCCGCGCTCCTGCCACTCCGCTCCACTAGGTGGCTCATCGTCATCGTCATCGTCATCGTCATCGTCATCGTCATCGTCATCGTCATCGTCATCGTCATCGTCATCGTCATCGTCATCGTCATCGTCATCGTCATCGTCATCGTCATCGTCATCGTCATCGTCATCGTCATCGTCATCGTCATCGTCATCGTCATCGTCATCGTCATCGTCATCGTCATCGTCATCGTCATCGTCATCGTCATCGTCATCGTCATCGTCATCGTCATCGTCATCGTCATCGTCATCGTCATCGTCATCGTCATCGTCATCGTCATCGTCATCAGCATCAGCATCAACATCAGCAACAGCATCAGTATGAGCATCAGCATCAGCATCAGCACCATCTTCATCGTTTATTGAAACCAATCTTATGGTTCTATTGCATATTTTCTCAGAATGCTGCAAAATCACTAGGTGCTTAGATCATCGCCAAAGGCCGACTGGAGAAGGAGGCCGCGCAGTCGCTGCACTTCTTCCGCGACAATGACTGCGACGCGCGCGCCGCCAGCTGGCCGAGATCCGCGAGGCGCTGGGCGCTGCGCACTAATGCGACTCGAGCGTGCTGCGCCTGCTGCGCAGCTGCCACAACCTGGCGCCGATCCTGCTGGAGCTCGCCGTGTACGCGTTCTTCGTGTTCTCGGCGGCCAGGCGATGTCGTCGGTGGCACAGGTCATCCAGCGCCGTATCGCCGCCGGCGCTGACCCACACCCGGGCTCGGTCATGGTGGGCGCAGCGCGCGTGGTCGCCACCCTGGTCGCGCACAAGCAAAGACCGGATGCACCGGTCGATCGCCGGGGTCAACGATATTCATTCAGCTAGAAACAATGAGGCGCCGCGAGCTATCGCGGCGGCCGCACTGCCGCGGGAAAGATTTTTAGAGAAGATAAACATTGCGAGGATGAAACTGAATCAGGGTCTTATCAGGGTTGACGTCAGGGTCTCCATTTAAAACGGCACAGGGGCGGAACCGATGGACCGATCGACATCAAGCCAACACCACTGTGTAGCTAAGAAACATCGCAATCTTTCGTTCAGCGAGGTGAACGCATCTTTGCATGTGCTACCATGGTCGTCGTCATGGACCTGGCAAAGCGGTTCACGTTGCTGGTGGCCAACGGTGCCGGCGCACTATGGGCTAGAATGGACTGAAAAGTGGCATACCACTTATGTTGCAAAGTACACACATAAAAAGTCGGTTTTGGGGGTAGTTTTCAACGTAGAAACTCATCTGGCAACCTTTTTGTGCCTGATGAAAATTTGGTGAAATATTGTTGCTATCCATGTGTCATGTACAAAAGCTTGCAGTGCGAGTCATTTGGCAACCATGAAGGATATCTTCTCGTACATTTGCAAATACGATGAACATGGAAATATAATTGGGGAGTTTACAATAATATTAGGCACTCGGTAACCTGAAACATATGTTCGGCATCATGTATCGGTGAAAACCAAACATTATGCAACCACAACAAAACAATGAAGTGTGGCAAATGATACTTAGTAATGATAGTCGTCATATTTATACCACACGGCAACTGGCTTTTTATCTGAACAAATTTGCATGATAATCGATTGAAGCGCAAAGGGCAATTTACATGCATGCCAAAACGAACTGCTTCGCACTGCTGCGAAGGTCTTCTGCCTGCAATTGAATTCAGTGCAGTAGTAAAATCCCAATGTAATGTAATTTAATCCAACACGACAACGTGCCGCCGCGGCGCGCGTTGGTGTGCCCCGCCATGGCGACGGTCTCCCTCTGCCGACGGCACCTGCTGGGCTATAGATGACGGCACCTGCTGGGCTATAGATGGGCACCTGCTGGGCTATAGATGGGCATCGCTGGCGGCCACGCTGGCCACGATCGGCCTCATGTCTGGTATTCACTTCCTGAGTTGGGAAAGTACACCAAGTCCTTTAAATAAAGGGACAAATGCTGCTCATCATTTCATGGAGCAACAAGCCTCCTTGATTGCTGGAAGCGTCTCTATGCTTGAATCTGGCAATGGAACTTCGCCAATATAACGTCCATTATCACGTGCCCGAAGCGATGCTTAAGAATGACATTCGGTCGGTCGGCATCCGCACGGTGGTGTTCGTGGTGATCCCTGAGCTGCTCTGCCGATCGCCGAGCGCTCAGAGGAGAGCGGCTTGTGCCGGCTCTTCTTCGGTGCGCCTGCAGCTTCGTCATGATGCACGCGTTCCCGCTGGCGGCGGCGTCGCTAGGCACGACCGCCGTCTATGTCTTCCTCACAGGCGTGCACAAGCTGATGCTGGTGTTCACCAGGCGGTGCCTTCCCAGCAAGGGCGGCAAGTCACTACAGGAAATTCAGCGCATATTCGTGAGCACCGCCACATTTGGCGCCACGGAAACCGCGCGAACTGGCCCGGTAGACTTCGAGACTGGAAAGCGGAGAGCTGTGGAGTTCGAAACGGATGGTGGCAGTCAACTGATGATGATGATGATGATGATGATGATGATGCTGATGATAATGATGATGATGATGATGACGATGGTGATGATGATGATGATGATGATGATGATGATAATAATAATGATGATGATGCTGATGATGATGATGATGATGATGATGATGATGATGATGATGATGATGATGATGATGATGATGATGATGATGATGATGATGATGATGATGATGATGATGATGATGATGATGATGATGATGATGATGATGATGATGATGATGATGATGATGATGATGATGATGATGATGATGATGATGATGATGATGATGATGATGATGATGATGATGATGATGATGCAGGTGATGTATCGGAAGGGCCGCCGCGTGGCGTCTGGAGTGGGCGTTTGGTAACCGAGGTGGGAAGATGGCGCTGAAATATTGAGCGACAGTGAAATAAATTATTGATGGGTGAATGTATATTATTTTCCTGAGGATCATTGCAGGTGTACCAAAGTGAATCGAATCAAAGAAATGCTGTGCTTCACAATACATCAAGATTTTACTTGCACACTGAATTCAATTGCAGGTACAAGACCCTCACAGCATCGGGTATTAAAGCAGTACAACTAATAATGAAGAGTGCTGTTAGTAGGCATATCCAAAGGAGGCATATGACTGACCCTGGATCCATCCCAACAAGAAATTAGGGTCTAAACTATAATGTTGGCAGCTGGTTTGTGGCCGGATGGTGGTGAGCACTCCTGATTTGTAGTTTTTTTCTTCTTCACTTTGGCTCCTCCCACAACTCCATCCAGCTAAGCATGGGCTTGTTGCTGGGTGGAATGTGGAAGGAACCAGTGGTTGGGTGCTTTCAACTTTATATATGGCTAAGTGCAAACACACACACACACACACACACACATACACATACACCCATACACATAATCACATGACAACACCCCAGCACACACACACACACACACACACACACACACACTCATATGCCAGCATCCCTGTACAAACATACGCACACAGCAACAATTAGCTGCTAAGTATTTTAATATCTGCTCAAGAAGTATGTCTTAATGTGATTTTTTAGAACCGTCTTATAATTTGGTATCTCTGAATGCAGAAAATGTTTTGCTATGATGGAGTTCCAAAGATTGGGTCCAAAACATTCGATGGTGAAGAGACGATACTTTTTGTTTGAATACCTATGCTGGAAGTGGTTTTGTAGTCTTGTGCAATATGGGGAGTCAAGCAACTCTGTGAAAAGGGGTCTGATGGAATGAGGTTGTTGATGATGAATGATTTTTTTTAATATTACAGGTGCAACATTGATGTTGCACCTGTAATATCAAAAGTTCACGAGACACCATCTCTGGTGGCGGAGTCACACAGATATGCATGCATGTCTTTTCAGGGCGGATAACTGTGGGAGAGCGGCACTGGGGAATGCATGCTGGAAATGGTCCCTCTCCCAGAAATGGTACCCTTTCCCCATGGAAACGTTGCGTACCTCCGGCAGAGAAGCATACCCTTTCAGGAAGACTTGTATGCGTCCTCCCGCTCAACGCATTTTCAGCCGAAATCGCTCCTTTTAGAGGAAATAGCTTCCTTTGAATACAAAAAGGCACCCTGTCAGTAGGCTCGAGAACCGCCCCCCCCTCCCACACACACGCTAAGAGAATATTTCCACCGGAGGCCCCATTGAGGAAAATTTCCATCCTTATGATAACTCCTGGATCCTCCCCTGTATCTGCATTACTGAATCCTCTCCAGTATCTGTATTACTGAATCCTCCACGATATCTGTATTACTGAATCCTCCCAGGTATCTGTGCTACTGAATCCTCCCGCCATCTGTTTTACCGAATCATCCTCGGTATCTGTGTTACTGAATCCTCCCCGGCATCTGTATGACTGAATGCTCCCCGGTATCTGTGTTACTGAATCCTCCCCGGTATCTGTATTACTGGATCCTCCCCTTCATCTGATGGAGTTTCTGAAGACATACGAATGGCTTGGCACCCTCGCCCTTAACAGCCATTTCACATCACTCGTTGCCCTGGGTGGGTATGCGCTTCCCTGCCTTACTTCCGTCCTCTACTTCATGCCAGACATACTGCTATCACGTGCTCAGCATGCATTAGTGAGTCTAGCGAGTAGTTCTCGGCGCGAATGGAGTGCAATGTGGTGACAGTGACAAAGTGCTGCAGCTCAGTAGGGAATAATTCGGATGCCCACCAGAGCTGAGTGGTCCAGCGGTGGTACACTAGTCTCCCACAGCAGGCAGTCGAATCTCGCACGTCGCCGCTTCTCGCCCCTGTTTAATCGGCGCAGCAAATAGGCGACCACAGCATGATGGCGACCACAGCATGGTGGCGACCACAGCATGATGGCGACCACAGCATGATGGCGACCACAGCATGATGGCGACCACAGCATGATGGCGACCACAGCATGATGGCGACCACAACGTGATGGGTGGTATGGTGGCGACCACAGCATGATGGCGACCACAACATGATGGCGACCACAGCATGATGGCGACCACAGCTTGATGGCGACCACAACATGATGGCGACCACAGCATGATGGCGACCACGGCATGATGGCGACCACAGCATGATGGCGACCACAACATGATGGCGACCACAGCATGATGGCGACCACAGCATGATGGCGACCACAGCATGATGGCGACCACAGCATGATGGCGACCACAGCATGGTGGCGACCACAGCATGATGGGTGGCATGATGGCAACCACAGCATGATGGCGACCACAGCATGATGGCGACCATAGCATGATGGCGACCACAGCATGATGGCGACCACAGCATGGTGGCGACCACGGCATGATGGCGACCACAGCATGATGGCGACCACAGCATGATGGCGACCACAGCATGATGGCGATCACAGCATGATGGCAACCACATCATGATGGCGACCACAACATGATGGGTGGTATGGTGGCGACCACAGCATGATAGCGACCACAACATGATGGCGACCACAGCATGATGGCGACCACAGCATGATGGCGACCACAGCATGATGGCGACCACAACGTGACTTCAAACTTCAAACTCTCCCTCAAACTTGAAGTCTCAAACCCTTCCAAAGCCATAAATTCGGAACATAGCATCTTCCCATTCGTCAGTCGGCATTCTCGTGGTCGTCAGTCGGCACTTTCCTAGTCAGCGGACGAAATTTTCCCAATCGACATTCTTCCAGTGGGCAGCGGCATTTTCCCAGTCGGCAGACTTAATTTTCCCAGTGGGAATTCTCCCAGTCGGCAAATTCCCAGTCGGCATTTTCCCAGTCGACAGACTGAATTTTCCCAGTGGGCATTCTCCCAGTCGGTATTTTCAGTCGGCAGTCCGCAAATTCCCAGTCGGCATTTTTTCCAGTGGGCACTTCCGATTCAGGATTCTCCCAGTCGGGCGGGAGTCGGCATTCTCCCAGCCATCTGTCGGTAATTCCCCGGGACGTCCAGCGGTAGCCAGGCAACGGAAAACTTGCAAAATGGCCGTCGGGTCGCCATTAAGCGATGGTCCAATATCCAAACCCGTTCCTAATGTGTCAGGATGCTTCTGTGCCAAGCTTGGTGATTAATATCAGATGCAGAATTGGTTTGAATAGCACTAATTCGCGTACGCGTGCGTTGGAAGCGTTACGGAGGTGGGGAGGAGAGGGGAAGGTCCAAGTTGCGTCGTCGTAGCCGAAACAAACGCCGTAGTCGTAGTCACTGACTGTTATGGCTGGGGATACGTTCCTGAAAGGTTAATGCGTCATTGTATCTCATTGGAATGGGTGCCTTTTTAACATGTGGTCATTGTACCTCACTTCAAGGATACCTTTTTAGATTGTGGCCATTGTACCTCATTTGAAAGGACGCCTTTTAATAGGTTTTTTGTTTGTTTAGTTGGTGGCCATCGTACCTCATTTGAAGCAGTGTCTTTTTGTAGGTTTTCAGTTTAGCGTGTGGTCGTTGAGGATGTCTGGAAGGCACGGGCACAATTCCAGGGAAGCTGTTCTCAGAACCAAACCCCCGGTAGAGCAGGTAAATTTTGCCTCGGTAGCGCGCTGGCCCGCACTGGCCTCCCTTGTCCTGGCAACGCGGGGTTCCAGTCGCTTCGCGTGCCCGCATTTAGCCCCCGGCTGGGAGTGTCAGAACAGGTGGCCCAATAAGGACGGGGACGAGCTACCTGGGGCCGTGTCGGTGCATTCACGGCACGCTCAGCTTTCGGTCAAAATTCTGCCGTTGGACTGGAATTCATGGATCAGGTGGTGGGCCCAAGGTTCACGCAACAAGCTCTTCTTAGCAATAAGACCCTGGTTTATTAACCCGCGCCGTCTTTCCTGTCAAATCCTCCCACCCCGTCTCTGGGGGGGGGGGGGGGAGGTTGAAGACACCCTCTAAAATCCAAACTAAGCATCGCACGAAAACGAAAGAGGTGTCATCGGAAAGCGCTCGACGAGTAAGGTCCGGGTCCATCCGGAAAAGAATGTCCCCAAAAGTGACGTCACCAGGGGGGCTAGATTTTCACGACTTTTCACGACTTGCATTATGTTTTTTACTCTGGGGAGTTCATTTTGGGGATATATGAAGAAAAAAAATTTGGAATGAAAAAAGGACAAGCGAAATCGACCAGGGCTATAAATTGTATTGCCCTCCAAAATATTTTTTTTTTTTTTTAATTTCAAAATTTTGAGTTTTCAAGTTTTCTTTAATTTTCCTTCTCCAATGGGTAGAGCAGACCGAGAAATGTTGTTAGAAGTAAACTAGCCCTAATAAAAAATGCTTACTTTAGCCGGAATCCTGTGTTTGAACTGCAATATGGCAAATACGCAAAATTTATTTGTAGTCAAAAAGGAAACAAATGAAAAAATCAACTCGTACGTTTTGTTCCATCCGTAAAGATAAGCAAACGCTGGAAGTCTCATCAAAATATCTGTATCCGTTAAAGTGTGACGACTGGTTGAACTTTTTTGGAGGTGACTTCACTTGACCTTGACTAACTCGTTGACCCTAGATGACCTGACCTAAACATTTATAATCAGCATGTCAAATTGATGTGGGAAAAGGTATGCCAAATTTGGGTGCGCTGCCGTGCGCCGTTCGTCCACTATCCACGAAAAACCTGAGGGTGGGGGTTGAAGACCCCCCTCCGAGACGGGACGGGTTAAGCCACCCCAGCGAAAACTCGGATTAAATTAATTAAAAATTGATTTAAAAAAATCAAGCCTAACCCGTTTGTTTGCATTATGGAGGCAGATGTGTTGAAAAATGTTTCTTGTTACCACTTTGAAGCACAATGATACTGAGTTATTTTCTAATTAAATTCAAAAGATGAAATTTTTCCTCAAAAGCAGCTCAGAGGGGTAGTTTAAGCTAGGTTAGGTTAGGTTAGAATTCTTTTTTGATTTCGAAAATTTTCAGAAAATATATTGCTTAATTTTTTCTTCCATAATTTGACATGGACAGGACCTTGCTTGACATGGACCTAAGTAATAACATGAAGCAAGAAAGCATAGTTGTGCTAAGGCCATGTAATAGAAGTGATGTTCCAAACATTGTTGTTGAGTGTGGGTCTCCACTCAAATTGCAGTATTCCAGGACACTGCACTGGACACAACACATGCCACACTATAAAATATTTTTATTGAACTTCCTGGCTGTAAATGTTGGTTTCTTTTCTCCTCATATACTCTTCCGTTCTTCATGATTCGGCAATCCAGATATCACATTTCAGTTCCGACTTCCATTTTTTTCAGGCATCTTTGCTTCCATTTGTGTTTGCTATATTCTACGGTACAAAAAAAACTACAAGATGCTGAGTGATTCTTTATACAGCTGGTTTATGATTCATCAGTGTGATCAATTACAGTGTGCAATAATGCATATTTCATTTCCACGTTTTGGTTTCGTTGGTGTACATTAAGCCCTAGACGGACGGGGTGAGCTGTCTCGCACGTGTAGTTGACCTGTTGGCAGTTGTTGATGCAAATATTGCAGCTAGTCCTGTACACCACTCCTAGATAGGTAGGGTTTGCCAGCCACTCCAGCTAAACATGCGAAACACCGCAGGATTCCCGCAAAACAGGTGGGAAATAGGAAAACAATATTATTGAAGGGGCACAAAGCATGAATGCGGTGGGTGAGCCCAAATGGATTGCAACTGTGGGCACATTCTATAGGGTCCCATGCAAAAAGTTGAAATTATGGGCAGGGGGGCAAAGCTAATCAAGGCTCGCCGTATTGCTTAGCTGACCAGCCCGGCCAATACAAGGGCATTCACGTTTGTTGGCTTGAGAAGCTGTTCAATTTGATAATTTGGTCGAGTCGCTATTTAAATTGAGGGCCAGTTATCATACACATGAGGCAAACCACTGCCAGGCGAATTGAACCTGCCCACAGTATGGACACACGATGGAAATGTGTGTCATCGATATATCGGCTTGCTTCTCAAAATGTATCCTGTGCTGTCTCTCCTCTCGCTATATCTCTCTTAACCTCTCTCGCTGTATCTCCTGCTCTTTCTGTTTCTGTCTCCGTCTCAGTCTCCCTCTCTCTCTCTGTGTCTCTCTCTGTCTCTCTTTTTCTATCTGTTCTCCCTCTCTCTCTGTCTCTCTTTTCCCTCTCTCTTTTCCCGCACGAAACTGTTACAGATTCTCATCACGTGTGGTCCATTTATTAGAGCGGCCGACAGGTACAGGGGAGCCGTATCAGAACCTCAGTGTCTGAAATCCTCAATTCACATTTCCCCGAATTGCACCAATCACTCAAACCGCCGAGTGTTTGAAAACGCCGGAATCGCGAAACAATTGCCCCGTGATGGATGAATTGAAACAGCCAGCATTCCGGCAGAATTGCATTACTTGATAAACGACGATACCTCATACTTCCCGGTATTCCAAAGTCCAGCTATTTTACAGCTCCAAATCATCCGAAGTTATCCTAAATACGCCCGAAATTAGTCTAGCTTCGAAAGCTTTGCAACACGGAAATTACCCAATAGGTAAAGCCGTAGAGCAGACGACTTACGGACTTTGCTTTCTGTAACCTCCGATATCATCAGATAATCAGATGATATTTTCATTGCTTTCGGTAGCGGGATGTCAGCCTGTACTTGCTTTACGGAGATGCGGTCAATTACACCATTTTAAGCGACGTCGTTAAACATTACTTGGAGTTTTGAATGTTCCAACATTGTCTGCCTTATGACATGTGGTCCAGGTGCTGTGGGGTACTTCAAGCATGAGTAATTTTAAAGCTGTGCCGATTTAGGCGTTCGAGCATCACGGGTTTTCGAACTTTGGCGCTTTTTAAACATGCACGCAATGGCGTTTTCAAATGGAACCTTTCTGAATTTTCCCAACAGGGGGTTTATCAAAGAGTGTGCTGATGTCACTATTCGATGGAACCAGAGACGTTTTGGCAATTGGTGAGATTCCGGTTATCGATGGGCCTGCGGCTTTCAGAAACGGAGATTCTCATAACGGCTCGCTACAAGACTGGTGTTCTCGTGACAGCTCGGCGTCCGCTGATGCCCACGCCACCTCCAGTTGCGGAGATGCAGCGAGACACACCTTCGGTGCGACAGACTCTCAGACAGCGTGACATGTCCACATCAAGCGTGCAACACGGCACAACGACTGTAGCCCGGCAACACACGGACACACTGCCACCCGCCGGATAACATTTGTCGCCAACGTCCTCCACTGCACTCCAACAGACGTCTCGACGCCCCAACGGACGAGAGACACTCGAACAAGCCAAGAGCGTAGTGGTCCTGGTGAAGTGCGATGGGAGCGAATGGTTACGACGCTACTGGTCGTATTCTCCCAACACCCGTCTCTCGAGACAACGAGACAGCGCGCGTGAGACGTTTCGCCGACAAGTCCATGCATCTTGCGAGTTAGGACAAGGCAACCCGATCGGTCCAGGGTAGAAGAGCATCGCCAAAGTTGCTATGCAAGTTCAGCAGCTGGTTTTACGGTGCGAGAAGTTGCTGTTGCCCAGTGGAATGAACACTGCAGTAAATTCAGAGACAGTTGGTGCTGAGCTGTAGAAGTTTATGCAGCAACTGTAACACCAAAAACAAACAACATTCCCCATTTACGAAGACTGCAAAGTGCATCCACATCAACACAGCAGGAAATGGACCGGTATTTCGAGATGGATGATGGTAAGGATAATCTACACGCCAGTCTTCACTAGATTGTCAATACTTCAATAAATGAAGGATGTTTGATGCAATGTCGTATGACGAATCTATCCGAAAAAGTCCCACGTCATATATAGGGGGAGATAAAAGGGGATGAGGGAAGGGTGGAACCCGGGAAGGCAAGTGTCTTCGCCGTTCCATTCAGGGGCGGATCCATTGCGAAAATACCTGGTGGCGCCTCTGGCTGAAGCGAGACCCACTGAAAGGGGAGCGGATACGGATACAAAGGGGAGCGGATGGCGCCTTCCAGGAGGGCGCCATCTCCCATGGATGGGGAGGGGGTACCTTCCCCCAGAGACTCCCTTGGATCAGTTCCTGGCGACAGTGCCTTGGTATAAAGCAATTCGTTTACATAACCGATAATGTAACGGAATGTGCTTCTCTACAGAGGAAGATTGAAAAGAAAATATTTTTGCAGGGCATCAATAGATATCCAAAATTAAATGTACACATCTACATACACACACACATATACATATATATATATATATATATAATATATATTATATATATATATATATATATATATATATATATATATATATATATATATATATATATATATATATATATATATATATATATATATATATATATATATATATATATATATATATATATATATATATATATATATATATATATATATATATATATATATATACATAACCAAATATGGACGCGGTGTTCGGAGGTGTATGATTCGGGCGTTGACCGGTGATGTACGCAGGGAGCTGGCTGTGAGATCTGCAAACTTCCGACGCGGGTGTATGCACACACGGGATGGCGCAGTAGTGGAGTCGGTTCGCACACTGAGCAGAAGTCAAACGATATGGAATCGAGGACATCGCTTGGTTTCGCCCTCCAGCGCCAAGCACATCAACACAACAGTCGATACAGATGGACGATTTTCACATGATGCAGGCAAGGAGGATGCAGCGAAAACACATGAAAAACGGCGGCAACACATTCTCCTCGCTATGTACAAGACAGGAGGTCAACATTGCAGTCACTTGCAGTCAAAACTGTTCAACAACGATCAGAACACACATTTCCCCAGCAGAGCCGACCTATGTTCCACGTCTAACACAATGACGTTAAAGCTAGCGTCACTTTGTAACGTCGTTCGCCTGATGATACATTCATGCAGCGTTGAAAGATAGTCACACACAGTAGGAAAATAGACGCGTTTTGGGAATAAAACAGCGCAGCAGCGCATCTTCGACAACAGACAAACCGCGCACAGATCTCGCGCAACGCTGCCTCCAAGGTCCGCCGGGCGACATTCTACACTTTTCTACAAAGTCACAACTTTCTACATGGCGGGAAAATCGTCTCCACCTTGTCGAACGCGCGCCAACACGTCGCGCGGCTGAACCGCCGACGTCACCGTGACGTCACAGTGACGTAACTGTGACGTCACGCAGCGGTCGGTCGGCGTCGTCGGCGGGCTCCGTACGCAGCGCGATCTGTGTCGCGGTGCGTGCGCCGTCGGCAGTGACGTCACGACAGCCGCGAGAGAAGTGGACAACTCTCCCCGGCGGTTAGCTCACAGTTTGTTCACTTCTCCCGCGGCGCGTGCACAGCCACGCGTTCACAACACAGTGATAGGCCTCGCTTCACGTGCACTTTACACGGCGTAAACTCTCATTCGCACTGCACAACTTTCGATTTGAACTCACTCAGCCACCGACGCAACACTTATAAAGTCCCTAAATTCAAACAATGCAGGGGCTGCTGTTGAACCCTGTGATACATGCAGTCACAAGCAACATGCACGCGCTGTCACATAATTGATGGCAGAGAATACTCACGTGTTCGACAAGCAGATCACACAGAACAGAGATTATTGGTGCTGCAGTATCGAGGTACTTTGGAATTGTAGCATAACATTAATCAATTTCTGTTGAGTGGCACCAACGATGCGGGTCGGGATATATATTAGAGGTATATCGATGTGGCACGCACAGTCGAACTGAATAATTCTTCATTTGCGGTGACGAAATGGGGTCTTGAAGAGTAATCGTTGCTGAATGATGCGTGTTTCTCAAGACTTGGTTGGCCCATAAGTTCAATCCAAGAAGGTATTTGAAATAGGGGTGGACGAACATTAGTCGTGACATGGTACTTGAAAGTGTTCGATGAGCGCTAGTCGTAACATTGTTAAGTGCCGTACCGAGTATGTATTTAGTCGGTTAAAAATCTCCATTTCTGTGCGCCCCATTTCCAATCTGCGTTACAGAGACGAAAAGCACCGAAGCGCTTTCGCTGAAGCTAACCGAGCTACCATTCCGTGCGTCAACAACTGGATGATGAAACAAAGGAAGATATTTTGTAGGCCAGACAATTATCGCTGCAGAGTGCACGCATATTTTCATCTCGATTGAATTATATTATTGAATATTCACCGTCGACGTGAAGGTAGATGCGGTTATTGTAAGCTTGTGAAACGCTGTCGAAACTATTGTCCTTTATCTGCGTACCATTATTAACCACGATTGTTTAGCGTAGTCGTCAATTGTGGTGAAGTACTTCGGGTCCCTTGAAGCACTTTTTTGTCCCGCTGGTATTGCGTTTAGCCGATGTGGCATTTATGGTGGGAGGACTTTGGCATTGCAAACATTCTGGGTTTTCAACATATTGATAAGTAGTGCAAATTTGTGAAAACAAAAAAAATATCATTTACAACTTGAGTTTTCCTAGCATTTTGTATCCTTGCACTTCTTATTTGAAATGCAATGGACTCGCTCTGGCTGTAATAATATTTGCATTGGTCGCTTATGAACATACAAATGTCTCAATGTACATTTTTGTGCCAAAACCGTATCTAGACTAAGTCGTCGCCTGACCTTAACCCGCCCCAGCTACGGTATCTCAAGAGAGCTGAACGCAATGTACTGCCAATGGTTACTTGTCGGAAGATATGCCAAGGCTCAAAGCGATAGCATGGACGGAGCGAGCTCAGGAAAAGACCATGACGGGGGCGAGGGGGGAAATTGCCACTCCACCGTGCTGCGAGGGATCAGCCAAAATAACTAATCCCATATGAATTGGAGCCAGAAGTCTTATGTACAGGTAAATGAAAACCCATATAATTGTTTATACGGTCTCGATGGCAAATTGTAATCATCCGAGGACTGTACGATCGCAACCGTTTGGCACGACATATAATTAAACTTGGTGCCAGACAAAGCCCTATCCACATTGAGCAGTTGCTCCACCGGTGCACTTTTGGGCTGACAAGGGCACATTGTGCACTCGGAGGTACGGCAGAAAACTGTCCTCGTGCCACCCCCCAAAAAACACCATAAACATGCGACAAACAGCCACATCCGCCACCTCTACCATAAAGTGTGGCGGGCCATCTTAACGAAGCGTTTGTTTCCTACCCTAAGAACTGCCCGTTAGCATTACATAGTCCTTAAAAATGACGTCATAGCATGGCGCCCGACACATTCACACCAGTCAATCTGACAGTCCCGTCCCCGATTCCCTCCACATGACACGTCATCGCACGTCTTTTGTACACGACCCGACTGGGTGCCACAGGTACGTCTCTGAGACAACAAGAGTCACCATGTAAGTTCAAGTTCTCCGACCGGCGTCCAATGGCACTGGTGTGAGCGTGCGCTACACACTCACAGCAGTGTCATGGTACGCTCACAGCAGTGAAGCTAGACGCTCACAACAGTGTGATTGGACGCTCACAACAGTGCAATTGGACGTTCACAGCAGTGCAATTGGACGTTCACAGCCCTCACACACGATCATCACAGTCACAGTCAAGACAACAACCTCCCGCCGAGAGACGCACATCGCTTCAGATCGCGAGCGGACGCCACGTGCACTCCCCGCGCGCGCACAGCGCAGACTAGGAGAGATCACGAGCTGGCCGGCCGGCGTCCACCACCGGCTCACGAACAACACCGAGCGTGCCGCCAGCCAATCGCCGACCAGTGTTCTGCCGACGCGGCCGCTGCCGGCACACGCCGGACACAGACGCGCCGAGCGCCGCACATGCGTCACAGTTCGGTGCGATCGTCGCGCGCGATGATATGGCCGCAGCGTGGTCCGCGCGATGGCGCGACACGCACACACAACACAGCACTCTGACGTCACAGACCACATGACGTCACGCCGCGTCCTCGCCAGCGCCGGCGGGCCGCCGCACACAAGTACACGTGGAGCGCCGTCCCGTCACGTGACGCCTCCGTCCGGTGTGCTCTCGCTCTGGTCGGCCGGACAGCCCCGGCCGCGACCGAGACTCGCGAGCGAGTGGTGCGGGCCATCATGTCTGTCCCGCCTTCCCCCACTCGCTGACCACCCGACTGGGAGACGGCACCCAGGCGAGGTGACGTCACGCTTGTTTGGCGCCCCGCTCAGCGCACGTCCGTCGTGCGGTGGGCCGGCGCGGGGACGATTGTCGCGGCGTGTCTCCAGGCAGGGGAGACCAATCGTGCCCGGCAGGTGGGCGGCCTGGTGATATCCGTATTTGTCCGTTGACTCTCCACCACTGAAGATGACACGTCCATCGACATTGTCCAATCGTAGCGCACGAATGTCTGGCGTGGCGTCGAGAGAAGCTTGTGGGGTGGGGAGGTGAGGGGGAGGGGGCAGGGCACCGGCACATCTTTCGAGGGTCGTCCATGGCTGGCGGCGCCGTTTCCGTGTCCCGATCACTGTCCCGGGCACACGAGGCGCGGCCTCCTCCCCGGCGGTACGGTCTCATCGCCGCCTGGCCACACGGCGGTCCGACCCGTCCGCCGCTCACTCGTGTGACCGTTGATGTTATCGCGGTTCGCTTCACCGCTTCACCGCTTCACCGCTTCACCGGATCGCCGGATCGTCGGATCGTCGGATCGGGCATCCGCTCGACGTGCGCGCACCAGCGCGTCTTGCCATCGGCCTCGACAGGGCGCCGAGGCTGGCGTCCCACCTGTGTTCCTGAAGCACGACCAACACACGTGTCCTGTGGCTACGGCCGCCCGCGCCGTAGATGGGCGCACGATTGTGTGTCAGCGAGGTGCTCCGGGTGCAGGCCGTGGTCGCAGCAGCAGCAGCCGCAGCCGCAGCAGCAGCCGCAGCCGCAGCCGCAGCCGCAGCCGCAGCCGCAGCCGCAGCCGCAGCAGCAGCAGCCGCAGCCGCTGCAGTCTCCCTGATAACTGCGGCTAGGGATGGTCACGCATCAGTCCACCACTGCTACGATGAGGTACAACCGTTCCGTGTCGACATCGACGTTGACGTCAACGTCAGTTCACAGCTGACAGCATCACACGCAACACAATGCCAACCGCGCCAACAATACACCAACCACTCCGTGTCCGCCAATCAGCACAGTGCCGGCCGATGACGTCAGCGAGTTCAAGGTCAAGTGGCTGCCGGATGTTGCTTGTTTCCGCGTCCGACTCCGCGCGAGCTGAGCACCTCCGATCACTGCGGTGGCTCCCTGTAGTGACTCCCTGCAGTGACTCTGCCTGCAGCGACTCTGCCTGCAGTGACTCCCTGCAGCGTCTCTGCCTGCAGTGACTGTCTGCAGTGACTCTGCCTCCAGTGAGTGGCCGTGTGACGGACAGCAGGTGCTAACGTGACGCAGCATTGGGACAGACGAGGCGCGTCGCCAGACACTTTTGGCGTGTATCAGACGTGGTTCTCGCCGTCGACGTCCCGACCTGCCGGAAAAGGTCGGGTCAATCCAGCTTACCGGGCGCAGCGGTTGCTACACACAAATGCACAATCCACGTGGCTGCAGGGGAGTTACTTGGCCTCTCTAGTTCACGGGGCGTACCGTTTGGTAACAGTCGAGTCAACACGAACGTCGATGTAGTCCCACATACCGATGGACTATGCAAAAAATTGTTAGTCGAAAATTCTGAGAAACATATAGGTCCTCTATAATGCATGTATGTACTGCACGATTCCATATATATATTCTGCCCGACTCCTTGATACATTGATTTTGCCTGTTGGTGAGGCAATGCTAGCAACAAATATATATATATATATATATATATATATATATATATATATATATATATATAATATATATATAATATATATATAAATATATATATATATATATAATATATATATATATATATATATATATATATATATATATATATATATATATATACATATATAAGTGTGTACTTGTTTGCCGGTGCAGACCATTACAGCGGCCCATACCGCTTCCATACCGAAGGCGCTGTGGCTGTCGCAAACGAGATGCGCGTTAGTGGCGATGGGCTTTAAAGCCTCTCGTAAGGAGGACTGGCTGGGATACCTCAAGGAGCAGGTGTCTTTGAGCTTCTGCGCCGTAGATTGAACCGTGTACCGAAGAACTTCGGGTTCATTTTCGAGGCATTCCAAAAGCTGTGCCATATAGCGTCGCCAATCTCACGCCGATCGGTCGCGGTAGAGGCGGTAATCCCGCCGGTTGCGGGATTTTAAGCCACGATCGCACGATCAAGGGTCGAGCCCGCACACATCGAACTCCCATAAAGGGTAGATGGCTGTGATGTTAAAGTAATAGAACTCCTGTCGCAGGTGGTATTTTAAGATCGACTACCGCGCAACTCAGAGGAGCATTAATGTAACTGGACGATGGGTGCTGATTTCGATGGGAATGACCGTGATCCATTTTCAAACTGGTCCTTCGACTTTACCAATGCACCAGATAGAAGTTGAAATTACTTCCAACTAGAGTCTGAATCACGGAAGTGGCTCCATGGACAGCGGCCAATAATGGCTTTCGAATCGAGAGCTTCCGACTTAAGATCGAAAGCTTCCGACTGAACAATTGGTCACACTCGACGGCTCCAGGACTCCACTGACGAAGAACGCCCGTTGGCATGCTGCCAAGCGTGATTGGCGTGCGTTGGTGGTCCTCAGTGCAAAGGGAGGGGAGGCGAGGGCGACGTCGGACCCCTTCGCCGAGCGTGGGTCAGGTTGGGTGTCGAGTGGGACAGAACCGGCTGCCGGCTCTGGCGACATCAGCTCTAATGGCTAGGACTGCAGGGAGACGGAAGAGGCCCGGAAGCCCAGTGGGTGACGTGGTACTAGTTTAGGCAGGGACTGGCCGATTGATAGTTTGTGCTCGGGCTTAGGGGCGCATCGGCTGCTTCGGTCATACAGCGATAGTTTGTGCTCAAGGGCGTTTGCCCTGCCAGTGGCTACCTAGCGGCCCAGGTGGAGACGTCGGGTGAGGTTTGTGCAAGGGTTTTGGTGGTGGAGCAGGTTGCACTGAGGGTGGTGGCTGGATGCAACGACCGTGCGGACGGCGACAACCGGCGGGCTCGATAGACGACAGTGGTGAACTTGAGCTTAGGTCGGAGAGCAGGGCCAGAAAAGCGACAAGGATGCACTGGACCGACAAGATCCAGGAGGAGGAAGCATGAGAGGCACTAGAACCAAGAGTAGGATGCGTGGGAGCCGCAAGGACCACGAGTAGGCAGCGTCTGGAAGACGTTGGGCTGAACTTCCAGTGTCATCCTCGGTCGGACGGTGCGGGAGAGCCCGCACGTCGCGGGAGGATACCACAGCGACTGGGCTTTGGTCAGAGGTGACGGGGGTTATGCACAGTGGCGTGGTGCGGGGTGCAGCGCGTGACGCGCGGGTGCACCGCGTGACGCGCGGGTGCTGGCGTGCCGGGTGCGAGTGCTCGCTGTGTTGCCGCATGTCGATACACCTCCATCTCGAATGGCCGCTTGAGGAAATCGGTGTCGGTGGCGGGATGCGGCCCGTCGCAGGCTGCACATCGCCTGTCGGCAGATGTGCAGTCGGGTGTTGGTTGGTTATTGGTTTTACGACACATCGACCGTTGTGTCATGTAGCGTCGCCAATCTCTCACGCCGATTGGTCACGGGCGAAGAGTAGCGACAGGTGAGACTCGAACTCACAACCCTTTCGATTGTGAGACGAGCAACTTACCACTAGGCTACTCGTCCCCCTGCCGGAGCTGCCAGACCAGCTGATGCCGCCAGTGCCGTTGGTGAGGTAGAGCACCTCGGAGAGCTATATCCGGAGCCGGCGTGTCGGGGCCGGCCCGCCACATTAGTCGGCTACCCCAGTCTAATTACGGCCGCTAATGCATTCTGGGAATTCGAGACGACGGCGACCGGGTCGGGTTCACGTAGGCTGTTTACGAGGAACGAGACCATTGTATGTTTGTTTACGAGGAACGAAACCATTGTATGTTTGTTTACGAGGAACGAGACCATTGTATGTTTGTTTACGAGGCACGATACCATTGTCGGTCGGCTGTTTACGAGGCACGAGAAAATTGTCGGTTGGCTGTTTTCGAGACTCGAGACCATTGTCGGTCGGCTGTTTACGAGGAACGAGACCATTGTCAGTTGGCCGTTTACGAGGCACGAGACCATTGGCAGTCGGCTGTTTACGAGACTCAAGACCATTGTCGGTCGGCTGTTTACGAGGAACGAGACTATTGTCAGTCGGTTGTTTACGAGGCACGAGACCATTGTCAGTCGGCTGTTTACGAGGCTCGAGACCATTGTCGGTCGGATGTTTACGCAGGTTGCTTACAGGGCTCGAGACCATTGCCGACAGGCACTTCTGGCGCTGCGCGACTTCCCAAGTTTGAATGGCGCATTGCCAGATGGTGTTGAATCAACAGGCAAGCACAACTCGATTGCTGTGAATAAAGTTGGTTTTGGTCCTGCCGATGGCAGCTGTGTGGGCCAGTGGGCGTGACACGACCTTTTGCCTTGGGACGTGAGACGACACACGTAAAAGGTGCAGCGGGGTGGAAAACACAAGGAATCAGACAGTATTAATAGAATGCAACAGCTCTTGAAGGAATAGTTCTTCGGATCGTTTACTTTACAAAACCTGCGCGTAGCACGCCCCGTAAAGTACATCCCCTTTTGCCAATGTTACTACTGGTTCATTTCTATGGCCTTGAACTAGGAGAGCACCGGCGACTTGATGCGATTTTACAGCGGATTTTGCTCTTTTGTCAGACGACTCGTCCTCCGAGATACAGCGATCCGACACAAATAATATTAAGTAGAAATAGAAACGGACAGTGGTTTCAGTGATGCTATCAATTTCAGAAAGGAGATGTTTTGACCAACAGAACGAAAGGAAAACTCGCAAAGGAAAAATAACAAAGTGCATAAACCACAACTAACGTCCAGCTTACGCTTCGAATTGGCAACTGCACTCAGCCTCATCTCTAGTTCAACTGGCAGCTATCTGGCCGCGACTTGGACCAAACGATCGTCATTTGCCAGATGGCCATTGACGTTCCCGCTTAGGTCTTAAACAACGTCACATATTACGACCTTTAACAGCTCATTGGCTGAATTTCCTGCTTCGTAGTGCGCGTAGATCCATGTTCCCTAGAACTCAATAATTAGCATTGTATTGTGGTTGTAGCACCTTTTCTGTTTCTTCCTTTCTTATAGAATATTTCCCTTGTAAGCGTGACACAAATTGACGCCGGCAGTTCCTAATAAGCCTTACGTTTTCATCAAATCTTTATTTTATATCATCACGTCACAATCATTGGCTCATATACCCTGATGGGAAACAGAGGTGTCTTTTCAACCATTGGGTTATAGGCACACAAAGGCCATTTAGGGCTGAGTTGGAGTTGGTCCCGAGCGTTGGAAGATCTTACTTGCGCTTCTCGGAAAAGCTACTATTGAGTGAGGGAGTGGGGATGCGATCTGAATTTTTGCGAGTGCACTTTCGGTGGTCACAAACTGGCATGAGGGAGGGACAATTCGGCGCTGAAGGCTCCACCTACAAAAGTTCACAAAACAACATGCGTATTGCGACGTGATGGCAGTTGGACCGGATGATACGATCCAGGCGATTGCGAAACAAGTGTTTCAAAAGTTGATAGATGCTTGATTACTGCGAAGGGTTATAATACTGTTTCTAGAGCTGATTGTAAAAACCTCACTTGTGAAACTGGGAAGGTGTTTCCATCGCTTGGATCTCGTCATCCAATCCAAGTGACGTCGTGGTCTGCCAGTGTTTGAGCAAAAGGCTAGCGAATGGTGCTTAAGCGAAGGCGATCGACATGACATTGGCACCGCGTCCAGAAGCCCACCAACTACTACTGGCCACGCAATGCGCATCCAGGAAACACGTGGACGCTCCGGTCCGATTGGCACGATTAGACACCGGCGTTCGATACGAATTGTTCTATGGGGAATGCTTTTATACAGCTGTGGAATGTTGGCCATTATGGAGCACCATAATAGCCGCAGTAACGGTGCTGGGAACGCTAGCACCGGAGTGCTATCGTATTGTTGTTCATTGGATGATTCACGACGCACTTTGTGTACGAGTGCGGCTAATGGCGTCGCCCACACTGCTCCGCCGGTGGGACGCGGGGTTGGAAAGTGTCCCGAGTGGTGCTAATGTGCAATCCGGGTCCTGGTATCCAGAGTTCAACAACTTGACCACTGGACCACCGCCGTCCCCTCTCCCGCCCACCTGGAGTGCTGTCAAATCGGCGCTTCGGAGGGTTCAGATGAAAAATGGCTCCGGCTGAGATTGGCTCTAAGGAGTCAGCCACCACGCGCCGCACATGTCACGATCGTTACCGTCGTGAAGCACACCTAGGTACGTCGCACACTCACGCACTCTGCCGTAGTTTCAGGCCATTACCGGCCCAGTGTCAAGTCCGGCATCAGACCATTACCGGTCCAGTGTCAGGCCATTACCGGTCCAGTGTCAGGCCATTGCCGGTCCAGTGTCAGGCCATTGCCGGTCCAGTGTCAGGCGATTACAGGCCCAGTGTCGGACCATTACCGGACCATTACCGGCCCAGTGTCAGGCCCAGTGTCAGGCCCAGTGTCAGGCCCAGTGTCAGGCCCAGTGTCAGGTACTGGGTCAGGCCAGCACCGGCCCAGTGGTAGGCACTGGGTCAAAACAGCACGGGCCCAGTGGTAGGCACTGGGTCAGAACAGCACGGGCCCAGTGGTAGGCACTGGGTCAGAACAGCACGGGCCCAGTGGTAGGCACTGGGTCAGAACAGCACGGGCCCAGTGGTAGGCACTGGGTCAGAACAACACAGGCCCAGTGGTAGGCACTGGGTCAGAATAGCACGGGCCCAGTGGTAGGCACTGGGTCAGAACAACACAGGCCCAGTGGTAGGCACTGGGTCAGAACAGCACGGGCCCAGTGCTAGGCACTGGGTCAGAACAGCACGGGCCCAGTGCTAGGCACTGGGTCAGAACAGCACGGGCCCAGTGCCGACTCCGTACCGACGGCCGGAATGCGCAGCGCGGAAATGTGTTTTACACGCGGCTGTAAACCGGCCACAGATTGGCCGTTCCACCTGGTCGGGCTGTAAACCGGCTCCGGGTGGGCCGTTCCTCGCGGTCAGGCGCATCTCGTGTCGACAATAACGCCGCTTCGGAGCATGCCTACGTCACACGACTGGCCGGCTACAATGAGTCAGGGCCACGGAAACAGATCGACCCGCAGCTGCCGATAAAGCAGTTCAAAACAAGTGGGGGTATCCGAAACTAAGGCCGGTCTCACCGAGCATTTAGGGCACCATTCACCACACTTCCTGCAGGTGGGAGTTTTGTGCTCAACGGTGGAATTTTTGGCTGAATCCTTGCAGCAATGTCCCCAAAGCCTGGATAACTTTCCAAACGATATTCTCTATACGTTGTTTGACTATTTAAGTATCAGAGGTGGCTTCTGAGGCCTGTGCTGAGAGGCATGCTCTGGACATCTCTCTGTCGCTGTCACTCCGCATGCTACGTCCCCATGTTGGACCGCTTGCAGTGAAGCTATTACAATAGAACTACACGCTCGGCATTACTGTACTATACTCATTCGAACTATGGATGATGGCCCTCAACGGCGACTCCGATGTTGGTGAAAAGGATCCTCATAAGCGTTGGCTAATTCAGCAAAAATGTACGCTAGCCGTCGCCAAACTATTAACTTATAATACATAAAGCAGTCAAGTATTCTGGCTTTGACGCTTCATCGAGTAAACCGGCTCCGGCTCCGGTCCGGTGAGGCCCACACCTACCGAATGTGAATACACTGACCCTATACCAACATGGCGGCTCTGTCTGATCTACGTGTCTGTGTCTCCGGGTTAGCTCGGATTAGAACCACTGTTTTTGCAATGTCTGGACGGTTCTCTAGTGGCTCCTCGTCGCCAGCTCTCTTGCGTATTTCAACCGGCAACTGCTAAGGCCAAGCAGTGGCGCGGCAGCTGAATAGGACAAATGTAGGAAGTGACAAGCCTAAGATACTTTTTTTTACAGCTTACCAGCCATGTCATGCATGAAAACGGACTACGTTTTAGAACAGGTGAGATACCAACGCGCACCTGGGAGATCGTGCTGCATACACAGTCTTTCGTCCCCGAGAGCCTGCACAGTGCAAACGACCGTCTGTGGGATAGAACAACTCTTCTATGTCTATAGCTGTTCTGTCGCAAAAGCTCTTCTATGTCACAAGCTCGTGTCACAAAACTTCGTCCATCGAAAGCTTACAGAGGACAAAAGCTAGTCCGGGAAAACCTGATGAATGGCAAACGTTCCTCTCGGGAAACAATTCGTCCGGTAAAATGCTCGCAGAGCTAATGCGTACACTATCCAAACTGGCAGCATCCAATCTCACTCATTTGTGGAGACATGTTATAAAAGCTGAATTGCCAGCCGGTTTCTTGTGTGCTTTGTTCATGTTTGCGCACCATGAGCTAGCATGGGCTAGAGAGCTGCCCAGTCCGTACATGTGGTCTGAAGGGAAGTCGTTATACTTAGTAGAGCATTGTGCTGCGAATGCAAATTGTGATCCACATGTTACACTAAATGTCAAGTTAGTCTTTCTTTATATCTTCTTGGATAAAATATTGTATAAACGGATTGGATAGAGGACGGATAGTTCTATTCAGCACAGCTAAGGATATGGACTCGATTGGTTCATAGGGGCATGGGTTGGACCGGATTTAAAACTTTCAGTTCGTGCTATTTATGCCCTATCTTGAATGTGATACGCCATAGCCATTGCTCCTGGGCTATTTAGGCCGCTATTTTTCCCATGATATATCGAGGGAATATATTTCGAACGTTGTTGGAAAGTTGTACGAATGGAAACACGATGAGTATATAACGGAATACAATCTATGAAATCCGTTACACATAAGGTTTTTGCGTGTATTGTATACGTTATTTACTTGTCTGTATGGTGGTGGTCTGTGGTAATCACTACACTACATGCATGTGTGGTGGTGGTCTTTGGAAGTCTCTACGCTGCATGCCTACGTAGTAGTGGTACATGGTAGTTGTTACACTGCATGCCTGTACGGTGAAGGTCTATGATAGTCACTACGCTACATGCCTGTGTGGTGGTGGTACCTGGTAGTTATTACACTATATGTCTACGTGGTAGTGGTAAATTGTAGTTGCTACACGACATGCATGTGTGGTGGCGGTTTATGGTAGATATAACACTACATGTCTATGTGGCGGTGGTGGTCTATGGTAGTTGTTACACTACATGTCTGTGTGGTGGTGGTGGTCTATGGTAGTCATAACACTACATGTCTGTGTGGTGGCGGTCTAGGTGTACACTACACTGGTAGTCACAACGCGACATGTGGTGGCGGCCTATGGTAGTTGTTACACTACACGTCTGTGTGGTGGCGGTCTATGGTAGTTGTTACACTACACGTCTGTGTGGTGGTTCAACATGCTACGTCGTGTGGGGTGGGGTCATGGTAGTTGTACACTACATGTCTGTGTGGCGGTGGCGGTCTATGGTAGTTGACACACATGCTGTGTGGTGGCGGTCTATGGTAGATATAACACTACATGTCTGTGTGGTGGCGGTCTATGGTAGATATAACACTACATGTCCATGTGGTGGCGGCACATGGCAGTTACCAGAGCGCTGGGTGGCCGTGGTGCCGGTGCCGTTGGTGGAGGTCTTGTCGGCCATGTCTGCCAGCGTGACCCGGGTGGTGGTGCGGTGGTACTGCTGCCGGTGCGGCTCGCCGTACTGCCGCGGCGGGATCCGGCCCGCGCACCGGAACACACGCTGGAAACCCATCCGGAACCTGCGACACACGGGGTAACACGTCCGGAAACTGCAGCACACGGGGTAACACGTCCGGAACCTGCAGCACACGGGGTAACACGTCCGGAAACTGCAGCACACGGGGTAACACGTCCGGAACCTGCAGCACACGGGGTAACACGTCCGGAACCTGCAGCACACGGGGTAACACGTACAGAAACTGCAGCACACGGGGTAACACGTCCAGAAACTGCAGCACACGGGGTAACACGTCCGGAACCTGCAGCACACGGGGTAACACGTCCGGAACCTGCAGCACACGGGGTAACACGTCCGGAACCTGCAGCACACGGGGTAACACGTCCGGAAACTGCAGCACACGGGGTAACACGTCCGGAAACTGCAGCACACGGGGTAACACGTCCGGAACCTGCAGCACACGGGGTAACACGTCCGGAACCTGCAGCACACGGGGTAACACGTCCGGAACCTGCGACACACGGGGTAACACGTCCGGAACCTGCAGCACACGGGGTAACACGTCCGGAAACTGCAGCACACGGGGTAACACGTCCGGAACCTGCAACACACGGGGTAACACGTCCGGAACCTGCAGCACACGGGAACCTGCAGCACACGGGGTAACACGTCCGGAACCTGCAGCACACGGGGTAACACGTCGAACCTGCAGACACGGGGTAACACGTCCGGAAACTGCAGCACACGGGGTAACACGTCCGGGAAACTCAACCTGCAGCACGGGGTAACACGTCCGGAACCTGCGACACACGGGGTAACACGTCCGGAAACTGCAGCACACGGGGTAACACGTCCGGAACCTGCAGCACACGGGGTAACACGTCCGGAACCTGCAACACACGGGGTAACACGTCCGGAAACTGCAGCACACGGGGTAACACGTCCGGAAACTGCAGCACACGGGGTAACACGTCCGGAAACTGCAGCACACGGGGTAACACGTCCGGAAACTGCAGCACACGGGGTAACACGTCCGGAAACTGCAGAACACGGGGTAACACGTCCGGAAACTGCAGAACACGGGGTAACACGTCCGGAAACTGCGACACACGGGGTAACACGTCCGGAAACTGCAGCACACGGGGTAACACGTCCGGAACCTGCAGCACACAGGGTAACACGTCCGGAACCTGCAGCACACGGGGTAACACGTCCGGAACCTGCAGCACACGTCGAAACACGTTCGGAAATTGCGAAACACACCGTACCACGTCCGGAAATTGCAACACACGGCGAAACATATCCAGACTTTATAGCACACATCGAAACCTATCCGGAACCTGCAACACGTCCGGAAATTGCTACACAAGCCGAGACCCCTCCGGAAACTGCAATCCACGCCCAAGCACAATCAGAACCTGCAGCACGTGTGCGAGGCACGTCCGCAACACGCATCATACGAAATCGGATCACGAGCCACTTCCGGATCACGAGCAAAGGCTCTGTGGAATTGCATTGAATTGCTGAAAGGCAAATAAGGGCTTTAGATGTTGTTGGGGAATATTTCGCTTCTTCTCTTCACAGCATACATATATTTGCTTGCGAGATGCGTTGCCCGTTTAGAATGGCCCGATGTGCTCAGAATACTTCAAAGGCGATTTCTCTTCGCGTTATTGAGGGACGATTTCGGATTACCTTGAATCAAGCTGCACACTTTGAAGGACATAATGGAAGAAAGTCGTGGATAGGGAAGGGGGCGGACGACCACTCCCGGAAAGGCGCACAAGTCATGCATCTGTCATGCAACCACATCCAGGGACCGGACCACATCTGCAGCCTACAAGTCGCGTATATCCGCATCTGTATCCGTATATCCGGCGACCTGTCCACTGCCACAGAGGAGCTCGACACGCGGCCCATCGTCGCCCACGCCCCTGTGGGCCGAGTCCGAGACAGTGTCGCAGAGGGCACAACCACCCCATGCGCCACGCCCCTGTAGCCACGCAAGGCCCACACGGCCCACAGCCACCACCGGCCCATCGTCGTCCACGCCCCTGTCTGCCGAGTACGAGGACAGTGTCGCAGAGGGCACCACACGTCCCACAGCCACCACCGGCCCATCGTCGCCCACGCCCCTGTCTGCCGAGTCCGAGACAGTGTCGCAGAGGGCACCACACGTCCCACAGCCACCACCGGCCCATCGTCGCCCACGCCCCTGTGGGCCAGGTCCGAGACAGTGTCGCAGAGGGCACCACACGTCCCACAGCCACCACCGGCCCATCGTCGCCCACGCCCCTGTCTGCCGAGTCCGGGACAGTGTCGCAGAGGGCACCACACGCCCCACAGCCACCACCGGCCCATCGTCGCCCACACCTCTATGGGCCGAGTCCGAGACAGTGTCGCAGAGGGCACCATACGTCCCACAGCAAACACCGGCCCATCGTCGCCCACGCCCCTGTCTGCCGAGTCCGAGACAGTGTCGCAGAGGGCACCACACGTCCCACAGCCACCACCGGCCCATCGTCGCCCACGCCCCTGTGGGCCGAGTCCGAGACAGTGTCGCAGAGGGCACCGCGCGCAGCTGACGCCAGGCCTACCGGCGCGCCATCTGTCTGGACGTGATGGCGGCAAACTGGGACGAGCTGCTGGCCAGCAATGGCACGAACAGCATGGCCGCTGGCTTCATGGAGCTATGGACCACAGCCTTCGGTCATCACTGTCCGGTCCGAACCAGACGGCACCGACGTCCAGAGTGCCCGTGGTTAGCGAACAGTCACCACATCCTACAGGAGGAGGGAGGGTTGCCTCCTGGGGCGACCCTCTCCTGCCGGAGGTGGGTGTTCCCCTAGAGCGACACTGTCCTTGAGGAGGTGGGTGTTCCCCTAGAGCGACACTGTCCTTGAGGAGGTGAGTGTTCCCCTAGAGCGACACTGTCCTTGAGGAGGTGGGTGTTCCCCTGGAGCGACACTGTCCTTGAGGAGGTGGGTGTTCCCCTGGAGCGACACTGTCCTTGAGGAGGTGGGTGTTCCCCTAGAGCGACACTGTCCTTGAGGAGGTGGGTGTTCCCCTAGAGCGACACTGTCCTTGAGGAGGTGGGTGTTCCCCTGGAGCGACACTGTCCTTGAGGAGGTGGGCGTTCCCCTGGAGCGACACTGTCCTTGAGGAGGTGGGTGTTCCCCTGGAGCGACACTGTCCTTGAGGAGGTGGGTGTTCCCCTAGAGCGACACTGTCCTTGAGGAGGTGGGTGTTCCCCTAGAGCGACACTGTCCTTGAGGAGGTGGGTGTTCCCCTAGAGCGACACTGTCCTTGAGGAGGTGGGTGTTCCCCTAGAGCGACACTGTCCTTGAGGAGGTGGGTGTTCCCCTGGAGCGACACTGTCCTTGAGGAGGTGGGTGCTCTCACGGGGCGATCCTCTCCTACAGGAGGTGATTGCCGGGCGTGCTCGAGCTTGTAGGGCACAATCCAACGCACTCCGGAATTTAGAGCCGACTACTGCCGCATAAGGAAATTATATTGAGACCTTGATGACGGCCGCGCGACGAAGCTGTCTCCACCGTGAACTCCTGCAGCCAGACCGACGAAACGTTTGGCGGCAACTAGCGCGGCTATGCATCAAGCGAACCGACTCGGGGTCGACGAGCCGCTCGCCGCTGACGCACCGAGACTCCGGGCATCAGGGCAGCCGAGCTGAACGGCTGCTCCTCCACCGTCGGCGCCAACATCGCTGCCGGGCTGAAGGACGACGCAACAGTCACCAGTGGCGGCGACCGGTCCATGCCACTCCAGTCCATCAATCCTCCACCACTCCAGTGGCACCTGGACAGTCCGTCTCCAGGCCGCCGGTCGCCGTTGCGGCGGTCCCCGAGCCGCTGCCAGCCTCCATGTCGGAGCTGGGCCGCACTACCCGGGGCCGAGGTCCTCGAGTGCTGTCGGTCCGGACGGCGGCCCCCGGAGTGTGCTGAAGCGGTGTCTGTGCTCGCACATCAGCCCCCGGAGTGTGCTGAAGCGGTGTCTGTGCTCGCACATCAGCCCTCGGAGTGTGCTGAAGCGGTGTCTGTGCTCGCACATCAGCCCTCGGAGTGTGCTGAAGCGGTGTCTGTGCTCGCACATCACCTGCTGGCTATTGTGGACACCTCAATTGTGCCCTGCGATTCGCCGGAGTCGTGGAAGGTGGCTGCTGTTGTGCCAATACTCAAATCCCGTGACGGGAGCAGCTAGTCCAGCTTTCGTCCATATTTCTACTATCCAAACTGTCAAACCCCACACAAAAATTGTGTACAACCGGCGGCTCTTCTTCCTCTACCACTAACATAATGTTCGGTCAACAGTACGCATATTCCGCTGCAATTGGACAGAGGACTCCATTTAGACTACTATCAGCGTGTGCTAGCGTCTCATAGCCGCATTGCGCAATGTTCTCCGCCCTTGCGGTACTCGCCGTCCTTGTGGTGCTCTCCGCCCCTACGGTACTCTCCATCCTTGCGATGCCCTTCGCCACTGCGGTGCTCTCCGTCCTTGCGGTGCTCTCCGTCCTTGCGATGCTCTCCGTCCTTGTAGTATTCTCCATCCTTGCGGTGCTCTCCATACTTGCAGTGCTCTCCGTCCATGCGTTGCTCTCCGTCCTTGCAACTTTCTCCACCCTTGCGGTGCTCTCCATACTTGCAGTGCTCTCCGTCCATGCGTTGCTCTCCGTCCTTGCTGCATTCTCCATCCTTGCGATGCTCTCCGCCCTTGCGCCACTCACCGTCCTTGCGGTACTCTCCGTCATTACGGTGTTCTCCGCCCTTGCGGTGCTCTCCGCCCTTGCGGCACTCTCCGCCCTTGCGACGCTCTCTGTCCATGCGATGCTCTCCGTCCTTGCAGTGCTCTCCATCCTTGCGATGCTCTCAGCCCTTGCGGCACTCTCCGTCCGTGCGGTGCTCTCCGCCTTTGCGACATTCTCCGTCCTTGCGACGCTCTCCGTCCTTGCGGTGCTGTCCGCCCCCGCAGCCAGTAACGACAATGTGCGCCGACGTCCTCTTTGGGTGCCGCTGCACGACGCGCGTTTTTCTTCAATGTGCCACAAACAATCTGCCACTGCACATATTTTCCTCCAGAGTGTGGATGTTTTTGCATTTTGGCACCGGCCTCGGCAAACGACGCTGCATTTCAGTTTACATTTCCGTGCTGCGGCGCAGGGGACCGGTCGGAAGAAAGCGATAGTCGAGGTAGATATATTGGAAAGCCAAGGTCGACGTAGATTTATTTCACTGAACCCCACAGGAGCAGTCGGGGACATTCACTCAGGTGCAGGTTTCAAGGATAGTGTTGCTCTGAAGCTGGTCATCAGTATCCCTCACAGGAATCGCCATCCCACAGAGAGCCTTTATAGCTCTCAGGACACTGTTCATCCTTTAACGGCCCCTATCAGTCCAAGGGAATCCATGTAGTCGTCTCGGGGTTCCAGGGCTCTCTTCATCCCTTAGGGTCGTCTTCTGACTTTAGGAGCTAATGACAGTCTTCAATAGGCCCATAGCTCTCATCGCAGGGGCATTCCAGCTCTGAGATGGACCCTCACTAATCCTCTTCAGTGCTTAGGGGTTCTATTCACTCCACAATGGCTGTTTCAAATCCCAAGAGCACTCCAGCCCTCTTTGGGCTTCGGGCGCCCTGTATGTTCCTCAAGGTCCTCAGGCGCCCCATCTAAGCATCAGAGCCACCAAGCCCCTGTTTGTTCCTCAGCTGTTGGGTGTGATACTCCTCATACGCTAAACTATTATATTTCTGGATTACTCTGCGAGTCAACTACAGGCGTCTAGATTGTACGCTCAGGTGTTGTGAAATTCAGGGAAGTTACCAGAATTCTGGCAAATAAGCGGTACGCAATTTGTTCGCAAATAGTGTGCTGTTGTAATTGCTCTCAGTTCGCTTACGTACTTGTGGGGATCGTACAACAGATGCCAGCTCAGAGCATCAGGGGGTGGACATGTTTGCATGAAATACGAATTCTGAACATCAGAGGGAGTGTGTTTTTGCGTCAGATGAAGCGTGCTTTTGCACCATATGGAGCGTGCTTTTGCACCGGAGGGTGCGTGTTTTTGCATCAGATGGAGCGCGCTTTTGCACCAGAGGGTGCATGTTTTTGCATCAGATGGAGCGCGCTTTTGCACCAGAGGGTGCATGTTTTTGCATCAGATGCGAGTTCAGAGCTCAGAGGGTGCGAGTTATCAGTAACCGCCACACGGCCACGCTGTTCCAAACGTGCAGAATAACATGGTGGCGCGGCGCCAGCGCTTTACGAGGAGCACGTCTGGTGGTGGCGACAGCTACGACCGGCTCCCGAGTCGGCAATGGCCAACTACGACTCACAGATGGAGCACGTAGAGGCATTGGAGGTGTCACCGCCACCTGAGACCAGTAGCGGAGTACCGCCACCTGAGACCAGTAGCGGAGTGCCGCTACCTGAGACCAGTAGCGGAGTACCGCCACCTGAGACCAGTAGCGGAGTACCGCCACCTGAGACCAGTAGCGGAGTACCGCCACCTGAGACCAGTAGCGGAGTACCGCCACCTGAGACCAGTAGCGGAGTACCGCCACCTGAGGCCAGTAGGAGAGGGTACCGCCACCTGAGACTAGTAGGAGAAAGTGCCGCCACCTGAGACCAGTAGCGGAGTACCACCACCTGAGACCAGTAGCGGAGTACCGCCACCTGAGACCAGTAGCGGAGTACCGCCACCTGAGACCAGTAGCGGAGTACCGCTACCTGAGACCAGTAGCGGAGTACCGCCACCTGAGACCAGTAGCGGAGTACCGCCACCTGAGGCTAGTAGCGGAGCACCGCCACCAGAGACCAGTAGCAGAGTACCGCCACCTGAGATCGGAACCAGGGAGTACAGAGAGCACCAGACGTGAGAGTGTAAGGCTGCGCTCCTGAGCTTAGCGAGCAGAAGTTCTCGGTCCGTGTGTATACCGTGACAATGGTTGGCGAGCAGGAGCAGGCGCAGGAGTTCTCGGCCCGTGTGTATACCGTGACAATGGTTGGGGAGCAGGAGCAGGCGCAATTCTCAGCCCGTGTGTACACTGTGACAATGCTTGGCGAGCAGGAGCAGGAGCAGGAGTTCTCCGTCCGTGTGTATACCGTGACAATGGTTGGGGAGCAGGAGCAGGAGCAGGAGTTCTCCGTCCGTGTGTATACCGCGACAATGGTTTGTTGCGTGATGCGTGCTAAGCGTTACCATAGGAACTGACGCCGTGGCATCATTTGTATTATACGTCGGCTTGACATTAAAGAAAAGTATCTATGACTGCAGCGGCGGCGATGAGTAGAACGCTATTGCTATAGTTTTAACTCACGTCACAAATATTTGCGGTTGTTGCTGGCTATGGTTAACGACTACTCAGACATATTCAGTGGTATGTGTTTGACAACGTTGGGGGTGCAGGTAGCTTGGATAATCAGTTATGTATAGTTCGTTGATGCCTTAGGTGTCAACTAGTGATCGGTTTTCAAGGGCATGCATCATTGGTACGTGATGCTTGGATCAATAGATCATTACTACATGACGCATGGATGGTTGCGCTTAATATGAGAACCAAATACTGCCTATTGATCAAGGGAGATAGGAAATTGGAACTATTTAACACATGGATTATTTGTTGGCTGAATTGTGTTCCGGTGCGTATTTGTTGTAACAGGTCATTACGGCAGCAGGATCCCTTTGAAAATGCATAACTATTTCACAATATCTTGGTATGTCTGATACTATTTGGTAACTTTTGACTCACGCCACATTTGACGTGACGTCAAATGTGACATGTCGTGACAACACGTCACATCATTTGACCCCGTGGCGAACCCAGCTGATAGACATTCCAGGTGACGGGGTTCGCCACCTATAAACTTGATTATCGGCGTCATTTCTCACCTCCACACCGTCGAGTTTGCTCTATAATTCAAGCCTAACGGTAGCGGTGAAGTGATGGCCCGAGTCGGCGACGAGTGCATCCGAACTCACGACACGTACAACGCTCCGGCCCTAGGCGATTGGAACACTCGACCGAATAGACTGCAATACACGTTTGAATTTCCTCCGCATGGTCACGTCAAATCGCGTTGTTCTAAAAAATATCCCCACTGATCAGGTGTGACAGTTATCACTGGATAACTATGGTGACGTCATAAACTCACCTCGAGTTCATCCAGTAGTAGATTAGAGGATTGTACATGGAGTTGCTCATTGCCAGCCAGTAGATACCTGGGAAGCACGCAAACGTTCTTCAGAATCAACAGCACAGGCGATATCAAAACAAAGCAGCCATAGCTCAACAGAGAATTACTTAAAACACTTTCCACGCATACCATCCATTGCACAACTATTTATGAACTATTCGCAGACTGAGCGCCACTGAACAACATCGAAGAAGAGTTGCTGTTCCCCAGCTGCTCGCACAAACAGAACAGGCAGCCGAGTCCAACAATCGTGAAAAGGAAATAGAGCGGTAAATAGTGGCGCGGGAATTATCTCAAAGCCTGTGCGTCATGTGGATCCCAATGGTCTGTGTGTTATTTGTGTCCCAATGGTATGTGTGTCATGTGGGTTGCAATGGCCAGTGTGTCATGTAGGTCCCATTGACCTGTGTGCCATGTGGATCCAAATAGTCTGTGTCATGTAGGTCCAAATGGTCTGTGTGTCGTATGGGTCCCATTAGCATGGGTGTTATGTAGGTTCCACTGGTCTGTCTGTCATGCGTGTCCCATTAGCCTGTGTGCTATGTGGACCCTACTGGTCTGTGTGTCATGTGGGTCCCAATGGTATGTGTGTCATGTGGGATCTACTGGCTTGTGTATCATGTGGGTCCCAATGATCTGTGTGCCATGTGGGTCCCAATGACCTATGTGCCATGTAGATTCCATATGTTCCGCTTGGTTGGACAGTGTTTCTGCATCGGTGAGATTGCTGACTCCTCTTTAGTCGGCACCTTTTTTTTCACGTCCGCAAGCACCTGTAAACGTTGGGCTAAACCGATCCCAGCTTCACAGCTAATGTGGCTGGGAACTGCAGGCAAGCTGCTACACAGCTAATGTGGATGGGAACTGCAGGCAAGTTGCTACACAGCTGATGTGGATGGGAACTACCGGTGAGCCAGCCTCCCACCCAAGGTGTATGGGGACAACAGGCGAGTCAGCCTCACAGCTATGTGGATGGTTACGCTTCTCTGAGTCGATGAGGAGGCAGACTTGCCGCTCTCCCTGGCCCGACCATGGATTCTCCGCCGCATATTGGGTGGAGGCGCGGATTGCAAGACGGCAGCCGCTGGCTCGCCCCCGGCTCGGGGATGCACTGTGTAGCTTGACATCTCGCTGGCTGTACACAGTGTACCTACTTAAAACTTGATGATACATGGTTTATCGCCATCTACGGTAAGCACCTACAGTAAGTCTACCCATTAGCATACGTCTGTATGAACATTTATGAACGCATCTTTCTGCAAGCGTCTTACATTATCACATTTCTGAATGGCGTGCTTGTCACATGCTATACATGCCTGTTAACGTTGCACACTAAGATGGCCGAACATTCCCTTTGGATGGATCAGGATGGATAAGGTATCAGGAGTAGGGATACTCAGTACACGACATACTGAGGGGGACACCTCGTCTTCATTACCTGACGGATTCCTTCGATATTATTATGAACATCTCTTACTGTGCGATCTTATATCTCAACGTCAATCAGCTGATTACCAGGATTACTGCTGGATATTTCCAATCAACGCATAAATCAGCATTACAGCTTGATGTGTCCAATCGACACAGTACCTCAGCATTACGGCTTGATGTCTCCCATCAACACAGTACCTCAGCATTACGGCTTGATGTCTCCCATCAACACAGTACCTCAGCATTATGGCTTGATGTCTCCCATCAACACAGTACCTCAGCATTACGGCTTGATGTCTCCCATCAACACAGTACCTCAGCATTATGGCTTGATGTCTCCCATCAACACAGTACCTCAGCATCAAAACACATGGATAGCAAATTGTATGGAGCAATTATCTTATATCAGTAAAAAAAAACACCAACCGCTGCTACTTATTGCTGGGTTATTATCATATGCAGATATGTTCATGGGCACTTGTGGATATGTCCATAGGTACCTATGGGTGCGATCATATGCACATAAGGATGTGTTCATAGGCATTAATTTGAATGCATGTGATAGTTTAGTGGCGTAAAGCGATTTCTTTGAGCAGTCCGAAAAGAACCATGTGAGGACATGGGTGCAGCTTTGCATTCTTTTGTGAGGGCACTTGACCCACCCCGCTGCAATGTTGGCTACCCCGCAATAATTGCAACATTTAACACGGACCCTATGTGGTATGCCCCCAATACATTTTGGTCCGTCAATTGCCTTCATGTATTCTTTCCCCCAATAACTTTCCGAAGCCCACACCTGCGCGTGAGCACACCTTTACACGTTTGCGTGCTTACGCTGGCCAACCCATACTAATCCATTACAGCCTCTTCACAAGTGCTCTCTTGAGGCGTGCAAAAACAGATGCCGGTACAGATACAGACAGGCATCTGTATCTGCAAACACCGGGAGTGCAGTTTGATTTCCACTTTGATGCAGTTTTTCCAACGATTGCAGTCGGTCAAGTTCTCCAGTCTACCTGCCTGTCCACGAGAAACGGATGCTGTGCCGCTTCACAGCAACCACTGGTAGGCTGCGCCGCTTCACAGTCGTGCGTTGCGGGACAGTCCACCAGGCTGAACACGAGCCACTGTTCCAACGATAGGAATGCGCTCGTGCGGTCGTCACGTGGTCATTTGCCCTGGAGCCATGAAGCGAGAAACACGGGTCTGCGCCGCTCCCGCCTTGTATACCTCAGTCGGCCAAGTATTGGCAGTTCAATGAGCAGGCTACCACTGAACTCATGTTGACAAGCAACAATTGGCCGCTATGGATATCGAACTTCAGCAATACAGAAAGTGCTGGAAAGGCTGTCAGGAGTTCGATTTCAGAGGGTGTAGCGAAATTGGATGAGAGGTTCATGTCAGTGAAGCGTTCTCTTGTCCAGAACTACGGAGAGATTTCCCAACTTTTACACTTGCTTGCTTAGTTGAACTTGATTGACAAATCGATTAAGTACTTGCCTAACTTAAACTTGTGTTATGGGGGAACCCAAGTTGTTGAACGTACGTCATGTGCAGTATACTCAATATTATTATGTTATTTATATATTGTGCACAGTGCGGCAAGCGAGATATTCATATTTCTATGGATATAAAATGTTTCTTCCACTGGCACCATCCAGCTTATTATACAATCAGAGGCCTTTAGTATATATTGCTTCACCACGAAATGCAAACGGCCCAGTTGCCATTCTTTGTGTGAAGCAACTTTCAAGGATTTGAAGATGGAGCAGCATTTAATGTCATCTGTTGTATGTTGGATTGGAACATGGGCAGCATAAATAACGCCCAGTGGGGACAATTCATTACACTTTCCAGGACCAAGGTGTAATGTAGTTCAGGATTGATCATGCTTCGGGCCCGCGCTGAAAGGAATGCTGTCTGACTCACCCGATGACTGCAATCAAAATGTTGTGGCCATGTGTACCGACTTGCATCCGTTGTAGATAGGTTAGGAACGCCGGAATGTGCCTTCAGCACGTGGCTGGTATATGAGTACTTATGACATCACCACTAGAGGCCATGTTGCTCAGAGGTGTGTCAAAGTGTGTGTCACCAATCGCCGGCGGGCAATGGTGACCCGTCACTAGTCTGGTTGCCAATCATGGTATAGAGGGTGGAGCCACCTCCCGGCTGGATGGTGCTGCATTGTGTCGTGGACAGAGAACCGACCAACCGGGCGGCCGGTGCGCACACATCATACCTGCCGCTTGCTGTCGGCACTTATCACCTTTCGGCCCTCATTCGCAACAACCGTTGAATATAAAGTAAGAAGTTCCGCCATCTTTGAACGGGCGTTATCACTACGCGAGGTTCCTAGACTTTTCACGCAGCCAACGAAGAAGACTTCACTACAAAGGCCATGCAGGTCAAATGGCCACGTGACGACCGCAAAAGCGGATTGGCTCGGACACTGGTAGACTGTCACGTAACGCCTAACCGTGAAGCGGCACAGCCTGCGCTCCTGGTGACCAACCACAGAAGGGATATACTGGATAAAGTATGTCGTGACCCACTGTTCCATTACAATTTAACAGCGTCACAGAACATGACTGTCATTTGTCTTCCAGAATGTGGTTTGAGTGTTTCCTTCCCGCCGACTAATCCTAAGTTGAGAACATTGCCTGCTTGGCAACTGAGGCAAGAGGAAAATGATGAGGCGAAATTAGTTCCCATTATTCTCTCCAAAATCATGTAGAGGAGTGCTGCAGATTGTAGGCCTTGCAGGGAATGAATTGACCCAATTTATTAACATCATGCTTCTTGCTTACAATGAACGTGACACCGCATTACTGCAACTTGCATGCGGCAATCACACAGCACTTTAATGCGCCAATCAGTCTCACCATTACGACCATACTCTGCACTTGCCGGAATAACGATGAAATTAATCCAAACCGGCACGATCAAAATACTAAAAATACGCAGCAGGAGTGAGTGATCACTAGTTGCTTTACTCCTGGTTAGCCTGACAGTTCGGCGAAATTTCCCCCTCTACCTCTCAGTGTCGGCTGGGGAAAAGATGATTCCCGACTGAGCTTAGTTCCAAGCTGAACAAATGTAAGTACAGCATGGTGTAGCTGCATCCTTGTGCTCCCAAAGCTGCTGAAAGATTGTCTACCACCTTAAGATAATATTCCAGGTCAAGTCAATATCAATATGTGGGTGCAGTATGTCACTGGGTCTTCTCACTTGTTGTCAGACCCCGGTCGGGAAGCGAATGTGGTTGGGTAGTTAAGTAGCAATGAGATTAAAAAAAACTGGAAACGTCACATGACACGATGACATAAACAAGGGACAAAGTCATTAATCAGGTCAAGGGTCGACGAAATATATGATGCACTGTTGAATTTCACGACCTTTGAAATCGGTTGTGCTAGACGAAGAGATACGTGTGATACCAATAAGGCCAAAGGTATGTGTCTGATAATTCCAAACAACGTTTAAACGAAGAAACGTTCACACATTTTTTTAGGGAACATTCCAAAATTTAAAGGCATGTGGAACCTGCTCACATACAGAATGAAATAGAGATGTAAAATTGCGTTCGATAGGTAATATCTTGGACCAGTGACCTTGACATTTGTAAATCGCAACGGACAGTGTGTTTGGTTCCAGAGCGCCTGTAATGCATGCTCTATCGGGAAGTTTCAAGATCTCCCTGAATCGATATAATATTGACTTGACCGTACCTATCTGGAACAACCGTGATACTTTCGAAACGTGAATAACGTTCTTGTGCATCACTACAAGTATCAATTTATTCACTCAGAATTGGGTCTGGCTTAAAAAGTTTCCACTGCATTTGTTTTCAAGTGTACACGTTTCGTGTTCAACGAGAAGGATAATTGCAGAACTTAGTTCACGGCGGCTCGCTTTAAACCGGCCAGTCGTCAGACACGTTGCTATGTCGTCATGTGAATGCCTGCGCGCTTGCAGCGCCGTACGACTCTTCGATCCACTTTGTCAATTATGGATAGTGCACCTATGTTTGAAATACGTACATAATGTTTGGGAGGTGAACCCAATTTCGCCAAGATTCCAGCCAATTCCGGTTCAATCGGACTGATCTTCAATGCACCGTCGATATTGGAGACACTATTTCCGCAATAGTGCTCCTCTCTCCAATATGAAACATGGATCCAGCACTTCAATGCACTGTGCCGAACACTGCACTACTGTGTCGACATAGGCCATGCTATGTCATGTGACGCTATACCACGGTGGCACTGTGTCGACATAGGTCCTGTTATGCTACGTTATATAACTATGCCGAATTGTCGACACAGGTCATGTTGGCTGTGCTGAATCTCCTCTTCGACAATGGTGGGACGCAGGTGAATGTGCGTCTTCACCGGCAGCCGAAAGAACGTCATAGCGGTTGGCAGACGAGTGTTCCGTTTCGGCACACAGTCCGAGACAGGCCTCCCTGCTGCAGGCCCTGCCGAGTAAGGCCTGCAGCAGGGGAGCCCCACAGCCCGCCCCTTGTCCCGCCGCTCGTCTGGCGGCCATGACGTCACGTCGTCAGAGAGAAGCCCTGCCGAGTAAGGCCTGCAGCAGGGGACGCCCACAGCCCGCCCCTTGTCCCGCCGCTCGTCTGGCGGCCATGACGTCACGTCGTCAGAGAGAAGCATGGGCAGGAAGCGGGAGACACGTGAACGATGAATCGTGTCGTCATTTTGGCGATCAACGTCGCCGCTAACGGACATTTATGGCTTGTCTTTGCAAGCGTAGCTGAAATAGATGATGTTGTCTCCAAAGCGGTTAAAATCACATCGTGGAGGCCATGCCACTGAAAACAGCTCAAAGTATCAAGACTAATGCCTGTGAAAATGTCGGCAAGTCCACTGGTCCCTGGACACTGTAGAGGGAGGTTAGATGATACCACGTAAAGAGTGTCCTGTAGTATTTGCATTATGACCATTGGCCGTTTCACGACAGAGAGATGATAATTGGTGTTGTTCCTTTACGGTGGCAGCGTTTGCAACCCATTTAACCCATGACCGAACGGTATATTACGACCGTCAGCGGTCTTGTAAACCCACGTAACCCATGACCGAACAGTGCACAACGACCGTCAGCGATCTTGTTAAATGGTGGCCAGCGTTCAGCATTAGCATACCCTGTTGACAACCGATACCGCTACATCAGAATGCAACAATGTGTTCGCTCGTGTGATGTGGTGCGTATGTGCAGGTGAATGCAATCACCATTTCTCATTTTACTTTGCTTCACCTGGTAATCACGGGAAAGAGCTTCTTTCCCTCACTAACTTACCGACGGGTGAAAACGTGAAATCACCGTACGTCGTCCAGCATTGCATGTCAAATCATGGTGCGCCAAGGCAGGATATGATAGACGATTGTTGAGGATATGCAGCTGCCGGTGCAAAGCAAGTGCTCTTTCTGATCATCAGCATTGCTGAAGAACAAAATGAAAACAATGGAGAGTGGGAGTTCTTCAGAAAACTAGCGGTACATCTAGCAGTTCTGACGATAGAAGTGGGGGAGGGGATTGCAGTGGAATCTACAAACATGAGAATATATATATATATGTGCTTGTGCATTTGTGTGTTCACAGTTATATACGAGCGTACATCTGAAATAAATAAAAAATATATACAGTTGACAATGAGGTTAATAACAGAGATGGCGAAATGAGTAGCCAAGATGGGGGAGGGGAGTGGGGGCCGTAACAAAAACAAATTACGCTAGGTCAAGAAAGACATTATTTATCTACACCACACTAAACTATATCATTTCCACGCGTTTCGCCCGCCGAATGCGATATCCACATCATGCCGTTACTTTCGTGGATCGGAGCCCTATGCAAAAATCCTACCCGCGCCCTTTGTAACGGCACCGAGGCAGGCTCTACTTGTTCCCGATAATGCGTCGTGATAGATCCACACTACTCAAGAGGGTATCGGCGGCGTGCCTGAAATGGACGCGTCACATTGAAGGTGGTGTTCCTATCAGGGGCATATGGGGCTTCACGGCCTGTTTACACGCGGCAGACCCCCGGCAGACCCCCGGCAGACCCCCGGCAGACCCCCGGCAGACCCCGGCAGACCCCCGGCAGACCCCCGGCAGACCCCCGGCAGACCCCGGCAGACCCCGGCAGACCCCCGGCAGACCCCCGGCAGACCCCCGGCAGACCCCGGCAGACCCCCGGCAGACCCCGGCAGACCCCCGGCAGACCCCGGCAGACCCCCGGCAGACCCCCGGCAGACCCCCGGCAGACCCCGCAGACCCCCGGCAGACCCCCGGCAGACCCCGGCAGACCCCGGCAGACCCCCGGCAGACCCCCGGCAGACCCCGGCAGACCCCCGGCAGACCCCGGCAGACCCCGGCAGACCCCGGCAGACCCCCGGCAGACCCCCGGCAGACCCCGGCAGACCCCCGCAGACCCCGGCAGACCCCGGCAGACCCCCAAGACCCCCGGCAGACCCCGGCAGACCCCCGGCAGACCCCCGGCAGACCCCGCGCCCCGGCAGACCCCCGGCAGACCCCGGCAGACCCCCGGCAGACCCCCGGCAGATCCCCGGCAGACCCCCGGCAGACCCCCGGCAGACCCCAGGCGTGTCGACAGGACTGGGCAGCACCCGGCAGAACCGAGCAGATTCGAGCAGAACCCGACGCCGCCGACGTCCGCAGCCTCTGACGTCGCATAATAGATGGATGACGTCACGCAATGTGTTAACCATAGCGATTAGTATTTAGTATCCTCGTCGACGTCGACGACGCCCTCGGCAGTCAGCTTGAACCGTTTTATCCCAGTTGGCTGCTGCGCTCTGCCGTCGTCCGTGCGTGACGCGTCGGACTGGCTCTTTGATTGATGTTTGACCTTTTGGTAACGTAGACTTGACCTTTCGGTACGTTATATAAAAATATACTGTGGGTGTCGTAGATGGTAATATTGGTGGGCAAATTGTGCTGTCCGTTGTCCTGTGTAATATACCATGCATTGCAACGTAAATAAATGCAAATACACCATGTATTGCAACCTAAATAAATGCAAAAGATGGTATACTTAAATCACGCACTTTTTTAAAAAGAAGGTTCATGCCACCAAATGAAGCTTGCTTAGGGGATGCAACTTCGTGCACTTTTGGTGCTACCAATGCAGCACCAATTGCCAAGTTTAACATTAGGCCTTCGTGGATGCATGGAATAAATGAACTCAAAATTTGGGTGGGAAACGTATCACTTGGGGAAGTCGATACTTTACATGCAATACTCATACGGTTAATGATCAACTTGTTCAAAGTTGGGGTACTACACGCACCTCCGACCCCCACTTCCCGCTCTGTTTCTACGTCCTTGTCCCTCATCCTGGTATGGATGAGGAGCAGTCTCCGACCCTCAATTTGTTGGTACATTTCTTTAGTTCTCTAGCAAGAAGATATTCGCCTTTGCTTCCGTACTATCGCAACCGCACAACCACCTCCACCATAAGAACCTTACCATTAGCGCGCAAGAGCTCTTCTTGCAGTGATGTAGAACAAAATGTCTAGGAATTAATGATTTCTGGGCACAACCGTGTCAGTCTGCATCAGTTAGTAATATAGTGGATTATTTATAGCTCAGTAAACAAACAACCGAGACGCTTCATGACGCATTAGATATATCACGTCATCCTGATAATATGACGTTGGCAGAATGCAGTGTGACGTCAGAGTCTGCCGTATCCCGCCGCTGCTTTCCAGTTTCTTCCGCCGACGTCGCAAACTTCGTATCTGCATACGCAAAGACTCCGCCTGAATTTTACCACGTGTGCACAGGCCTTTAAGATATTAACTTCCTTGAAGCTACGACGTGAATATGTAAAAGTTCCCTGTGTGCGCTTTGTTGTACAAATGTGACATTTCGCGCACAGCCAGTACAAGGCAGCCGGGACTACCAGGACAAAATTGGTTCCGGGTACAGCCAGTGATGAGAAATGAGAGGACGGTGTGGCAGTTATGGGGTAAGTGTGTGTGTGTGTGGGGGTTCCGGCGAGCAGTGACAGCCTGCCACCGAGACTATATATCTGCTGCAACGGAGTATGATTTAGCACCACATTTGGAGAAAGGAGGCGCGGGGAACTCGCTCCCCACTAAGAAAAACAAAACAAATATGTTCATAATTGGATGGCCAGTCGGGCGGTGCCGCCCGGCGATGATCGCGGCACGACTCGGAACATAGCCAAAGTGGGTCTTGGCGGTCACGTCAGCTTGGTCAGTTTGGCGCTGGAAAATCAGTTTGGCGCTGAACGCCTGTCTGCTTAGATCCGACCAGCATAGAAAACCGCCAACAAGCCGTGGTCGTAGCCCCGGGCACATCAGTGCCACATTTGCAGGGAGAATATGCCATGCGCGTCTCCCAATCGTCGCCAGTAACTGTGGGCCGCGTCTGGTCGCCATCCGCGGACATTTCCTTCTTGATCAGTCTGTCCCGAGCGACTCGGGATGGCTTCCGATCGACGACTTATATGACCGTGCACGACCGAAGCTGGTGGTTTTCGAGAATTCGTGAGATAATCCAGAGCCTGTCATCCTTTACCTCCGTCATCCGACTCTGCCAGGCGCCAGTCACCAGTCACCCCGACCAGTCGCCAGTCACCAGTCACCCCCACCAGTCACCAGTTACCAGTCACCCCCACCAGTCACCAGTCACCAGTCACCCCCACCAGTCGCCAGTCACCCCGACCAGTCACCAGTCACCAGTCACACCGACCAGTCACCAGTCACCAGTCACCAGTCACCCCGACCAGTCACCAGTCACCAGTCACCCCGACCAGGTCACCAGTCACCAGTCACCCCAGTCACCAGTCACCAGTCACCCGACCAGTCGCCAGTCACCTCACCCCCAGTCATCCCGACCAGTCACCAGTCACCAGTCACCCAGACCAGTCGCCAGTCACCAGTCACTCCCACCAGTCGCCAGTCACCAGTCACCCAGACCAGTCGCCAGTCACCAGTCACCCAGACCAGTCGCCACGACGAGTCGTCAGTCATCAGTTGCCAGCCACCATGACGAGGCATCAGTCACCAATTACCAGTCATCAACCACTACGAGTCATCAGTCACTAGTCAACAGTCACCACGACGAGACATGAATCATTAGTCACCAAGACGAGTCGTCAGTTACCAATTACCAGTCACCAGTCACCTGACACTGCCGGTAACCAGTAACCAGACATTGCCAGTCACCAGTCACGAGACACTGTCGGCAAGCGCTCACCAGACACTGTCTGTCACCAGTCACCAGTCGTCAATTACCAGTCACCAGTCACCACGAAGAGTCATCATTCGCCGGTTACTGCGCCGAGTCACCAGTCACCAGTCACCAGTCACCGATAATGTTCGCGATCGCTAGCCGTCTTTGATTTTTGTGATATTGGTAGTAGTGGGGCTGGGTGGGAGGGGAGTTGCCATATTCCTTTTCGTATTTGTTCGCGAGTGTTGACCAACTTAAATGATTAAAATTAGTATTAAAATGTGGCCCTGGACGATGGAAAGCATTCTCATATCACAAACCATAGAAAAAAAACAGCCTCCATCTGCTTATGTCAATGCTGGTCCGATGACACTTACCCAGGTACACCTCCTGCGCCAGGAGCGTCTTCAGTGACCTCTGACCTGGTGGGGATGACGATGAGCTGACCACGTGACACTTACCCAGGAACACCTCCTGCGCCAGGGGCTTCTCAGTGACCTCTGACATGGTGGGGATGACGATGAGCTGACCACGTGACACTTACCCAGGAACACCTCCTGCGCCAGGGGCTTCTCAGTGACCTCTGGCATGGTGGGGATGACGATGAGCTGACCACGTGACACTTACCAAGGAACACCCCGCCCAGACCACACACCAGACACCCCCAGGAGACCCCAGGGGAACAGAGCACCACGTGACACCAGACACCCCCCCAGGGGCTTCTCAGTGACCTCTGACATGGTGGGGATGACGATGAGCTGACCACGACACTTACCCAGGAACACCTCCTGCGCCAGGGGCTTCTCAGTGACCTCTGACATGGTGGGGAGACGAGAGCACCACGGACACACCAGGACACCCCCGCCAGGGCCCAGGACCTCGACAGGGGGAGACGATGAGCTGACCACGTGACACTTACCCAGGAACACCTCCTGCGCCAGGGCTCTTCAGTGACCTCTGACATGGTGGGGATGACGATGAGCTGACCACGTGACACTTACCCAGGAACACCTCCTGCGCCAGGGGCTTCTCAGTGACCTCTGACATGGTGGGGATGACGATGAGCTGACCACGTGACACTTACCCAGGAACACCTCCGCGCCAGGGGCTTCCAGACCCACAGGAACCCACACCACAACCCCGCCACCCCCCCCCCCACACCCCACCCCCCACAACCCCCCACCACACACCCCACACCCCCCCACCCACCCCCGACAACACCACGACACACCCAGACACCCCGCCCAGGGCTCAGACCCGCACACACACACCACACCCCCAGCTCAGACCCGACCCGCACTTACCCAGGAACACCTCCTGCGCCAGGGGCTTCTCAGTGACCTCTGGCATTGTGGGGATGACGAGGAAGTAGAGATGGTACGGCAGCCAGCAGACGGCGAATATGACCACCAGCACAATCATCATCTTCACCACCTGCAGACAAACGACATCGGTATGTGAACCAACTTTCACGACAAGATCAGTGAGCTCTACAAAATCAACATCAATAAAATCGCATTCACTAGCAGTGAATTCACACTGGCCAGCACTACGCTAACACCAGTAGCAATGAATCCGCACCCAATATTACTGGCGCATCGAAGGATACAGTGCACTTCCAGGGTGGAGATTTGTTTCGGAATTTAAACGTGGCGTTCAACCCTACTTCCCGTTCGAAAAGAAGTTTTCGGGAAATAAAAGCAACCAATCTACATCCGTTAAATACAAATTGGTGTAATTTGCTTATCCCAGCCGACAATTTACGAAAATCCAGGGCAAGTCTTTGTCTTATTCCCGTTATTCCCGTTAAACTACCATTTATCAGAGGAAGCACACACTAAAACTCACGCTGTAGCACACACATACACACTGTAATTCACATCCACAAGCCGGTCGCGAATATATAGTTTTTTGTTGTTATCACGTTTGGTTATATTACAATATATGCTACAGCAACACACATATATATGAATATATATATGAATATATATATATGCATATATATATATATATATATATATATATATATATATATATATATATATATATATATATATATATATATATATATATATATATATATATATATATATATATATATATATATAAAACGTCGGGCCACACCTACGCCGATTCTCTGCCAACCTAATCACATCTACTGTAGACCTAACCATATATTGCAGATCAAACCACATCTACTGCAGACCTAACCATATCTATCGCAGGCCTAACCTATGGCGTTTCTATGCAGGTCGAGCCACACTCCATATCCCACACCACACCCCTTACCATCGATTCCCTGCCATACCATCTACTCATATATCCCCCCCCACATACCCATATCTACTGCATATCTGATCAAATATATTGCAGACCTGCCCACATCTACTGCAGACCTAACCACATCTACTGTAGATTTCATCAAACATTTTGCCGACTTCACCACATGTACGGCAGACCTGACACATCTGCTGCAGACCTAATCACACCTGCACAGACCCGTAACCATCCGAAATCATCAGGGAGAGGGACACGATCTCTTTCTGGCCAAATTGACCTGGTACAAACTGCACATCCATGGGCGTCATGTCAAATTAATTAGAGTACATGGTTTGCTGGGATGAGGGCATCTGTCCACAGTGACAGAGCTGACTACGGGCCTGCATCGACCCCGAACCCCTGCAGTTCCAGTCGCTCCCACTTCGAACCACTGCAGATCTAACCGCGCCAACTGCGTACTCCTGCAGATCTAGCCGACCCTACCCCGATTCCCTGGATATCTGACCGCACCAACACCATCCAAGTCCACGGTGGGCCGGCCTAGGCCAAACAACGTCCGAGGCCACACTGGACAGCGTCCCGCCGAAATTGTGCCCGGTGCGTCGCGGGAACTCGCTGGACAAATTTCCACCTATTTCGAGCTCAGTGCGTTTTGGACACAAGCTGATAAAACTGCCTGCCGATGTCGTTCCCAGTCCGTCCCGAGCCCGTGCTGGACTAAACGCGAACGTCTACATCCAAGAGTGCATCCCGGATCCACGCTGGACTAAACGCGAACGTCTATACCCAAAAGTGCATCCCATATCCACGCTGGACTAAACGCGAACGTCTACATCCAAGCGTGCATCCCGGATCCACGCTGGACTAAACGCGAACGTCTATATCCAAGAGTGCATCCCGGATCCACGCTGGACTAAACGCGAACGTCTATATCCAAGAGTGCATCCCGGATCCACGCTGGACTAAACGCGAACGTCTATATCCAAGAGTGCATCCCGGATCCACGCTGGACTAAACGCGAACGTCTATGCCGTGCCCAGTGCGTCGCCCACAAGGCAATCCATTCTGGCGCGACAGTTGCGAACGAACACGGTCCAATGTGGCGACCTCACCTCTCGCCCAGCACACTGCTCGTGAGCGCCGACAAAGGCGTGGACGTGTGGTGATGCGCCGCTTGCACAGCCGAACACCCACATCTACAGCCAAACACCCACGTCTACAGCCCAACACCCACGGATCATCTACAGCCCAACACCCACTGAGCGTCTACAGCCCAACACCCACGGGGCGTCTACAGCCCATCACCCACTGAGCGTCTACAGTTCAACACACACTTCTACAGCCCAACACCCACATAGCGTCTACAGCCCAACACCCACGGACGTAGCATTTCCTTCCCACCCGATAGCCGGCTAATATTTCGATCGACACCAATACATCGCAACTCCTTCGGCAACCCTCCTCAACCATTCGAGTTGTCTTTTCCACAAATCAAATCGCACCAGTCGCAACGTCTCACAGCTGAACTACAGCCGGGTCGACAGATGTGGGCAGCAGCGGGCGAAGCTGGTCGGCTCACGACCGGCACCCTGACAGTGACGCTGCCTCTCTGCTAGGCGCACGGAACCCGTAGCGCCACTGCCTGGCACACCAGAATATCTGCAGTGATTAAAAAAATTAATTAGAATTGTTGTTGGGGTGGCTTGAGGAACCAGGGTTCTATTGCCAAGCAGAGCTTGTTGCGTGAACCCTGGCCCCACCACCCGATCCATGAACTCCAGTTCAACGGCAGAATTTAGACCGAAAGTTTAACGTGCCGCCAATGCACCGACACGGCCGCCCGGTAGCTCGTCCCCGGCCTTATCGGGCCAGCTGCCAACTGACACCCCCGGCCGGGGGCTAAATGCGAGCGCGCGAAGCGACTCGAACCCTGTGTTGCCACTACAGGAGAGACCAGTGCAGGCCAGCGCTCTAACCAACCGAGCTACCGGGGCGGCAATGCCGGGGTGATGCTCAACTTAACTGTCAAAACGACGTCCTACACACCCAACACGTCCCACGTCCTACGCAGTTAGCAGAGAACTAGGCGACGACCAAGCGCCATTGAGACATGACTCGCCTGCGACGCAGACAGCATTCTTGAGTACAAGACGGCTGTGCGGAAAGCTCTCCGAGTCGCGGAGAATACTCGCGAATGAGATTACCGCAGCGTGTGATCAGGTGATATGGCTTCACTGGAGCCATGGCGAAACTGACCACAGAAGTCCCAGCGGCGGCTGCCCGGGGCGTGGCTGCGTCAGTGATGTGACGTCAGCGGCGGAAGTGACGTGACGCGTGACGTGACGCACTGAGCTGAGTGGTGACATCAGTCGTGCGTTGTCATCAGTGGCGTTAGTCCGGTAGTTTTGTTACGTCTTCAGCGGCTTTATCCAGGATCAGTGTGACGTCATCAATGTCGGACGTGCGATGCTATTACCATGACCTTGCGCCGAGGTGGATGCTTTTTAGTAGACACTAAGCTCATGGTGTCTTATTTCCTTCGTATCCTCAACCAAACGAAGGTGCGAATTTGACGTCAAGAAATGGATGCTCTACGATGCTTTTCTCACCCACACCCTCCGAAACGCTCTCAATGTAAAGAAATGAATGTGCTGCACTCAAATATTATGACGCATGAAAATCACCATCATATGTTATGGAATTATCTCCTCTTACTTACAAAGCCGATGCTAATCCTCAGCCGACGTTTTTCATCCGACCAATTTCGTGGCTGGAGAAACACCTTGTGCGCGTTGCGAACACAACTACCGAGATACCGAAAGATAAGAACTACTGTCATCCACCACTATTTGAAGCTTATAGTATCGGCTGTACCCGTCGGCTTTTGTCGCTCGACTTGAAGTTGATGCGAAGGAACACGAACGGTTTGGAGCTATCAATACCATCATTCTGATACATTTCATCACCCCCAGCCCGGACTGAAGAACACATTTTGGAGACCAGTTCAGCTCGACACAGCTGGGTTGGCCCGGCGAGGAAGCGGCTAGTTTTTGTCTGGCCGCGTCAGCAGAAGGCCGGGAGCGTGACGTCACACCGCGGCGGCGACATGTGCCCGCCCACACGACGTCACGCCACTTATCCGGGCCGCCATTGGCGTCATCAATCATCGTTCCGCCGAACGGTCCGCCAGCCGTGGTCGGGCGCATGCAGTCCGCGGGCGGATTCTCTCTTCAGACGGCAGCCGATGGTCGATAGACGTTGCTTTTCACTCTCAGCCGCGTCATGTGCAACGGTGACGGATAATCCACGGACAGGTCTGACGTACTTGGGGGGGGGGGGGCACGGACAGGACCGACATACTCGGGGGGTCTAAGGGGAGGTAGAAGGTATTCAGGGGACCCACGGGGAGGTCGGAGGTACTTGGGTGGGGGCACGGGCAGGTCCGACGTACTCGGGGGGTCTACATGGGTCGGAGGTACTCAGGGGGGGGTCCACGGGGAGGTCGGAGGTACTGGAGGGGGGGCACGGACAGGACCGACATACTCTGGAGATCCACGGGGAGGTCGGAGATGCTCGGGGGGTCCACAGGGAGGCCCGACATACTCGGGGAGGGGGGTCCACGGGGAGGTCCCACATACTCGGATGGTCCAAGGAGAAGCCTGACGTACGTGCGTGGGTGGAATGGGGGTCGACGGGGAGGCCAAACGTGCTCGGGTAGTCCATGGGAAGGTCCGACGTACTCGGGAGGTGGGGTGGGGAGGGTCCACTGAGGCCAGGCGTATTCGGGTGCATCCGGGTCATGCGGCAGTGTGAAAACAGGCTTCAACGGCATGAGGGCAGCGCAACCTTGCCAAATGTCGTTGCACAGTTAGGTGTGCCGGGTGGATACGTAGGAATAACAACACGATTGTTTGTGGGGATGTTGTTTATCTGGTTCTCCCCCCCACAACAAAAAAGAAGAAAAAGAGCAGATGCGCTTATGTCATATAAGGTGTTCATGTCAGGTAAAGTGCTCCGGGGCATTTACGGAATCGAAGTTGAGAGGTGAAAATTTAACATCAGTCTAAAAGCCAACCGCAAACTTTCGACATCGGTTGTGAAATGTCACTGATACGTGAAGTGACAAATGGAAAGCGCGAGTCGGCATCCCAGCGTCGCGGCAAATGGAAGCCATGACAGCATTCCGCCTAATTACCTTGCTGAACATAGTGAGAAGCGACATGCTACCACGCGTAGCCACGCGACCGACAAGAGAAGCCACCGTCAGGATAAGCCATGCGACTGAGAAACCACATGTGGCGGACGCCACGAGTGACGATAAATCACGAGAAGCCACGTGGCAGAGAAGCCACGTGACCGACTCACACAGCCACGTGAGTGCCACCAGTCGCCGCGCGACCCGCGATGATGCACGTGTCGCCGACGACCGCGCACCAGTTGGCGACTTTCTCGGTCTGGTTTCCGTCGGACGGACGACGAGCCACCGGTGGCGTCCACGCGCTCGGCGACCGGGGCAAAGTCGCCGCCGAGTCCCATCCAGCGACGCCCGGGCGCGCAGTTACACAGGCCGTGAACGGCACACAACGACAGGGGCGGCACGTGCACGGGAGATGTGCAGACTCGCGGCGGTCCCCCGGGACTGGGCTGGCTTTGTCTGACGGTGCCGACCAGCCCAGCGGAGCCGCCAGCACTGACAGTCAGAAACAGAGCGGGTAAAGCTGCGCGACGCTGGCGGAAATGCTTGGCTGCTTGCCACCAAGCAGTGGACTGCGGAAGGTGTTGTTTTCCCGACGATGAACTGTTTAGCCCGCTACTAATGGGCGTCAGAGACAGGGAGGGCCCTGAGACAGAAAAACAGTCCACACCTCGCAAAGCCAATTGCCACCACTTAGCTGTTTATATGATGTCAATGTGTGCTACCAATAATTTCAAAGCAATTACTTGAATACTAAATGCCATAAACTGAATATCGTTCGCCTGCACGTTCTTCAGTTCAATTATGCACATACTTATCAAACACATTACGAAACGAATTCACTATAATTATTACTGATGTCACTTCTGTGGCACATACTCCTCGTGCGACACCTCGATATGTGCTGTGAATACATTCATGCATATAAATATACACACATATATATATATATATATATATATATATATATATATATATATATATATATATATATATATATATATATATATATATATACACTTGCATTCACAGCATGTATCTATATGTTGAACGAGTAGTATCACAGAGGTGGCACGGGTATTAATTGTGGTGAGTTTGTTTTATCATTCGTTTCTAAAGTGCGTACATATTGGAATTGAAGAGGAACTGAAGTGGGTGAAGCATTTCCATTATATGCTATTTAATTTTTGAGATGATTGCATTGAAATAATTATGACCATATAATTATGAAAGCATTGAAGCACTGAAATAATCATGAGCATACGTTTGGATCATATATACAGGAATGCCGCTCACGTCATCGCTACCGACCCTTACCACTGAACTGCTTGGACATGGTTATAATTTGTAGAGCTTCAAAACAAATACGAGAATTCCTCGCAAAACAGATGGCGGAGGATCGTTCCTAACAATTCAGCAGTAATTGCCAGGCAGCAGTGTCACTAATTGTTTTGTTTTGCAGGCTGTGAAGTAGACATGCAGTAGGCCAACAAAGACGATGTTGATATTCCAATGCGACACTGGCCATCTGCAGCTGGTGCCACTGATTCCGCCGAGCGTCACGCGCACGCCGGAGAATGCATACTCCGCTCTAGGGACACCGCAGAGAGTGCGACACTGGCCATCTGCAGTTGGTGCCACTGATTCCGCCGAGCGTCACGCGCACGCCGGAGAATGCATACTCCGCTCCAGGGACACTGCAGAGAGTGCGACACTGGCCATCTGCAGTTGGTACCACTGATTCCGCCGAGTGTCACGCGCACGCCAGAGAATGCATACTCCGCTCTAGGGACACCGCAGAGAGTGCGACACTGGCCATCTGCAGTTGGTACCACTGATTCCGCCGAGTGTCACGCGCACGCCAGAGAATGCATACTCCGCTCTAGGGACACCGCAGAGAGTGCGACACTGGCCACCTGCAGTTGGTACCACTGATTCCTCCGAGTGTCACGCGCACGCCGGAGAATGCATACTCCGCTCTAGGGACACTGCAGAGTATCAACTTCATACAGTGACACCCAAGTGCTTTTTTTAGTAGCAGGGTGGCACAGTTCGCACGAGACGCTGACGGACTATCGTGACAGCACACCGGCTCGGAGCACACTTGTGCACATCTGCCCGGCGGCCGCCAGTGCAGTCCGTGGGTACAGACTGCCGCCGGACTGTCAGCTCCACTCTGCTGCTGCAGACTGCCGCCGGACTGTCAGCTCCACTCTGCTGCTGCAGACTGCCGCCGGACTGTCAGCTCCACTCTGCTGCTGCAGACTGCCGCCGGACTGCCAGCTCCACTCTGATGCTGCAGACTGCCGCCGGACTGTCAGCTCCACTCTGCTGCTGCAGACTGCCGCCGGACTGTCAGCTCCACTCTGCTGCAGACTGCCGCTGGACTGTCAACTCCACTCTGCTACTGCAGACTGCCGCCGGACTGTCAGCTCCACTCTGCTGCTGCAGACTGCCGCCGGACTGTCAGCTCCACTCTGCTGCTGCAGACTGCCGCCGGACTGTCAGCTCCACTCTGCTGCTGCTGCTGCTGCCGCCTGGACTGTCAGCTCCACTCTGCTGCTGCAGACTGCCGCCGGACTGTCAGCTCCACTCTGATGCTGCAGACTGCCGCCGGACTGTCAGCTCCACTCTGCTGCAGACTGCCGCTGGACTGTCAACTCCACTCTGCTACTGCAGACTGCCGGCGGACTGTCAGCTCCACTCTGCTACAGACTGCCGCTGGACTGTCAACTCCACTCTGCTACTGCAGACTGCCGCCGGACTGTCAGCTCCACTCTCCTGCTGCTGCAGCTCTAGGGATTACCAGTTTCCAATCTGCTGCTACTGCTGCTGCTGCTCTAGGGACTATCAGCTCCACTCTCCTGCTGCTGCAGCTCTAGGGACCATCAGCTCCACTCTGCTGCTGCTGCTGTTCTAGGGACTATCAGCTCCACTCTTCTGCTGCCGCTGCAGCCCCAGGGACTATCAGCTTCACGCTGCTGTTGATGCTGCTGCTGCAGCTCTAGGGAATATCAGCTCCACTCTGCTGCTGCTGCTGCTGCTGCTGCAGCTCCAGGGATTATCAGCTTCCCTCTGCTGCTGCTGTAGCTGCTGCTGTAGCTGCTGCTGCAGCTGCTACTGCTGCAGCCCCAGGTACTATCAGCTCCACTTTGCCGCTGCTGCTGCTGCAGCAGCCTCAGGGAATATCAGCTCCACTCTGTTGCTGCAGCAGCCCCAGGGACTATCAGCTTCACGCTGCTGCTGCAGCTCCAGTCGTCAGAGGACAGCCAGAAGACCCCACCCCACTGCCCGCCGGCGCCATGGAACAGCTGACAGTCGTCTCTCACTTACCCGTCGTTTGCTGTTGACGCTCTCGATCTGGACGGGCGTGGCCTCGCCTATGCTCTGGCTTCCCCACAGCTCTACCGACATTCTGCAGTAGCAGAACGCGGTCGCCACCAGAGGCAGGAAGTAGGTGAGCACGAACACCGCCAGGTTGTACCTGCAGCAAGAGGCAGGAAGTAGGTGAGTACAAACACCGCCAGGTTGTACTGCAGCAAGAGGCAGGGAGTAGGTGAGCACGAACACCGCCAGGTTGTACCTGCAGCGAGAGGCAGGTGAGTACTAACACCGCCAGGCTGTACTGCAGCGAGAAGCAGGGAGTAGGTGAGCACGAACACCGCCAGGTTGTACCTGCAGCAAGAGGCAGGAAGTAGGTGAGTACAAACACCGCCAGGTTGTACTGCAGCAAGAGGCAGGGAGTAGGTGAACACGAACACCGCCAGGTTGTACCTGCAGCGAGAGGCAGGTGAGCACGAACACCGCCAGGTTGTACCTGCAGCGAGAGGCAGGGAGTAGGTGAGCACGAACACCGCCAGGTTGTACCTGCAGCGAGAGGCAGGGAGTAGGTGAGCACGAACACCGCCAGGTTGTACTGCAGCAAGAGGCAGGAAGTAGGTGAGTACAAACACCGCCAGGTTGTACTGCAGCGAGAGGCAGGAGTAGGTGAGCACGAACACCGCCAGGTTGTACCTGCAGCGAGAGGCAGGGAGTAGGTGAGCACGAACACCGCCAGGTTGTACCTGCAGCGAGAGCAGGGTAGGTGAGCACGAACACCGCCAGGTTGTACTGCAGCAAGAGGCAGGGAGTAGGTGAGCACGAACACCGCCAGGTTGTACCTGCAGCAAGAGGCAGGAGTAGGTGAGCACGAACACCGCCAGGTTGTACCTGCAGCGAGAAGTAGGTGGACAAACACCGCCAGGTTGTACCTGCAGCGAGAGGCAGGGAGTAGGTGAGCACGAACACCGCCAGGTTGTACCTGCAGCGAGAGGCAGGGAGTAGGTGAGCACGAACACCGCCAGGTTGTACCTGCAGCGAGAGGCAGGGAGTAGGTGAGCACGAACACCGCCAGGTTGTACCTGCAGCGAGAAGCAGGTGAGCACAAACACCGCCAGGTGTACTGCAGCAAGAGGCAGGGAGTAGGTGAGCACGAACACCGCCAGGTTCCGCGCCCCCGCCGGTCCGCGGGGGCCAACACCGCCGGGTTGTACTGCAGCGAGAAGCAGGTGAGTACTAACACCGCCAGGCTGTACTGCAGCGAGAGGCAGGGAGTAGGTGAGTACAAACACCGCCAGGTTGTACCTGCAGCAAGAGGCAGGGAGTAGGTGAGCACGAACACCGCCAGGTTGTACCTGCAGCGAGAGGCAGCAAGTAGGTGGGTACAAACACCGTCAAATTGTACCCGTAGCGAGAAGCAGGGAGTAGGTGAGTACAAACGCCGCCAGGTTGTATCTGCAGCGAGAAGCAGGTGAGTACAAACACCGCCAGGTTGTATTGCAGCGAGAGAGAGCATCTAAGTACTCAGGTATACTGGACCAAACCAGATGTTGCATCTGGGCATACTCATTTGCTACGCGCACCGGATATGCTGAATTGGGCACCTCCTAGCTCAGAATAACGAAACGACATATATATGTATATATATGCATATATATAAATTAATAAGTGTAATATTCGCATGCTAAGCATAGTTGTCTAGTTATCGCATACTAATCGTTAATTAGTAAGTATTTGTGCTGGGGTTTGGTGAGTTGCATGAGTGGAGCGTATTGCAATTACATACTTTCGTTGCGTGAGCTTTAGCTCTTCGTGGTAGTGCTCTTGTGTAACCTTCACTTGTGCGGATATACACTCTGACGATTTTTCGATACGTCGTGGATGTCACTTGTCTTACTGTTTAATGTTCAGACCATTGGTTGCATCCGTAATATAATACGCTTAATCAAACTCTATAATCATTGTAAGGACGGTCATTTATAGGTGCATACAGCGCATTTCTATGCTTTAGTAACTCCTTTGACAACAAATACATACGATGCATATTGGTCTATGGTATTTACACTTTACACCTGTATATTTTACCCACCGGTCGCCCCACTCGCCCTGCACGACCTTCCCCGTCCACTGCACCGCGTCCGCGATCCTGACCCCAGGGCCCGACGTCTGTCTCCATGTCCAGGGTTGGTGACTGCGCATGGGCTTAAACCATATGTTGGAACGCATGCCCTGATGGAGCCTTGAAAAGCCACGCTACTGCGTCAGCAATTGTATCGGCTGCGCGAGAATAGCTCCACCAATCCGGCGCTGATCGACTATGTTGGCGATCAGCAATGAGCCTCCTTGTGGCAAATTAGTAATGGGAACGCCCGCTATATCTTTTGTTTGATTGCCGGCATGCCGCTGGGTCTACTCCGCCTGTAGCCTGTTTACCCACGGGAAATGGGTCATTGGAAGAGGATACAATGCAATAGATTCTGGGGTGAGTGACTAGTCCCGCCAGGGGAAAAGCCAGCTATTTCTGGGGTCATTGGTCGCGCGCATGCGCAATCCCCATATGCTCCACCCATTGGACTTGATTCACCCCCTCCCCCCACACCCCCCCACACACACAAACACACACACACACATATATATATATCAATGAAGAGATACATTCGTAACTAGTGTGCCGTGCACCTTCCAATTAGATAGGTGGTACGCCTTTTGAAAACGCCAGCTTCTTTCAGCCAGCCGCGCGCAGTATGGTATTGAGCGTCACCATCGTTGTGTTTGGCTCCGTCAATATGTCACCATCGGTCCTCTTTGGAAGTCTCCTCTCGCCTTTGCCCGCGACAGTAAGACTTTCATTCGTGATCCGGATCAACGAGTATATATAGACCAGGTTCTGGACGCCTCCCTTGTCGCTGATTGATGAGGCATTTTTTGCTGCCGTATCGTTTGTCGCTGATTGGATATTGCGAAGGATTACCTCTGAGAGGATTTTAGTTAGAGGAATAGTGTGTCCATCACGCAGTTGCATTTCGATAGTGTTTGGCTACCATGCAATTTGTTCATTGGAAATTACAACGACATGATGGGTTGTATGCCTGGTGTATGATGATGTCGCAAATTGCGATAATAAATTGATTCCTGTTTGTATATGCATGTCGGGATCATAGGAACAATGTGTGATGGGGATCGTCCCTACCATCTTAGATACGCACGAAAAAATTGGTCAAGACGAGGGCGCTAAGCATGTGGGCATAAGGAGCCTGGGCGTGGGATTGTTGTGTGAGACGAGCCGGGGAGTGCTATGTTGTTCTGTCTTTTGTGGTGTACGAGCAACTCGAGCGTACTGTGCTGGGTTGAATTTTGCATGATGTACTGCGTTGGTTTTACGACACATCGACCGTTGAGTCATGTAGCGTCGCCAATCTCTCACGCCGATTTGTCGCGGGCGAAGAGTAGCGACAGGTGAGACTCGAACCCACAACCTTTCGATTGTGAGACGAGCAACTTGCCCCTAGACTACTCGTCCCCTGAGGGTCTGGGGTTGTGTTGTGCTGTGCTGTGTTGTCTTGTGTGGTGCTGTGATGTGTTGTGTTGTGTTGAGCTGAATTGGGTTGGGTTAAGTTGGATTGCGTTGGGTTGGGTTGGGATGGGATATGGTGTGCTGTGTTGAGTTGTACTGTGCATGCTATGCTGGGATGTGCTGTGTTGGTCTCTGATGTGTATGATATGCTGGAGCGTGCTGTTTTGCGTTGTGTTGTGCATGCCATGCTGGTGTGTGTGTTCTGTTGGGTTGTGTTGCTTATGAGACGCTGGTGTGTGCTGTGGCGAGCTGTGTATGTCAGTCTGCAATGTGCTGTGTTATACTATGTGTGCCAGGCTGGGGTGTGCTGTATTGTTCTATGCATGTCAGGGTGGGATTTGCTGTGCTGTGCTATGTATGTCAGGCTGGGGTGTGCTGTGCTGTGCTATGTATGTCAGGCTGGGGTGTGCTGTGCTGTGCTATGTATGTCAGGCTGGGGTGTGCTGTGCTGTGCTATGCATGTCAGGGTGGGGTGTGCTGTGCTGTGCTATGTATGTCAGGCTGGGGTGTGCTGTGCTGTGCTATGTATGTCAGGCTGGGGTGTGCTGTATTGTTCTATGTATGTCAGGGTGGGATTTGCTGTGCTGTGCAATGTATGTCAGGCTGGGGTGTGCTGTATTGTTCTATGCATGTCAGGGTGGGGTGTGCTGTGCTGTGCTATGTATGCCAGGCTGGGGTGTGCTGTGCTGTGCTTGTATGTCAGGCTGGGGTGTGCTGTGCTGTGCTATGTATGTCAGGCTGGGGTGTGCTGTTATGCATGTCAGGCTGGGGTGTGCTGTGCTGTGCTATGTATGTCAGGCTGGGGTGTGCTGTGTTCTATGCATGTCAGGCTGGGGTGTGCTGTGCTGTGCTATGTATGTCAGGCTGGGGTGTGCTGTATGTTCTATGCATGTCAGGCTGGGGTGTGCTGTGCTGTGCTATGTATGTCAGGCTGGGGTGTGCTGTATTGTTCTATGCATGTCAGGCTGGGGTGTGCTGTGCTGTGCTATGTATGTCAGGCTGGGGTGTGCTGTACTGTTCTATGCATGTCAGGCTGGGGTGTGCTGTGCTGTGCTATGTATGTCAGGCTGGGGTGTGCTGTGCTGTGCTATGCATGTCAGGCTGGGGTGTGCTGTGCTGTGCTATGTATGTCAGGCTGGGGTGTGCTGTGCTGTGCTATGTATGTCAGGCTGGGGTGTGCTGTGCTGTGCTATGTATGTCAGGCTGGGGTGTGCTGTGCTGTGCTATGTATGTCAGGCTGGGGTGTGCTGTGCTGTGCTATGTATGTCAGGCTGGGGTGTGCTGTGCTGTGCTATGTATGTCAGGCTGGGGTGTGCTGTGCTGTGCTATGTATGTCAGGCTGGGGTGTGCTGTGCTGTGCTATGTATGTCAGGCTGGGGTGTGCTGTATTGTTCTATGCATGTCAGGCTGGGGTGTGTGTGCTGTGCTGTGCTATGTCAGGCTGGGGTGTGCTGTGTGTGCTATGTAGGTGTGCTGATGTCAGGCTGGGGTGTGCTGTGCTGTCTATGCATGTCAGGCTGGGGTGTGCTGTGCTGTGCTATGTATGTCAGGCTGGGGTGTGCTGTACTGTGCTATGGTCAGGCTGGGGTGTGCTGTGCTGTGCTATGCATGTCAGGCTGGGGTGTGCTGTGCTGTGCTATGCATGTCAGGCTGGGGTTCTGTGCTGTGCTATGTATGTCAGGCTGGGGTGTGCTGTGCTGTGCTATGTATGTCAGGCTGGGGTGTGCTGTGCTGTGCTATGTATGTCAGGCTGGGGTGTGCTGTGCTGTGCTATGTATGTCAGGCTGGGGTGTGCTGTGCTGTGCTATGTATGTCAGGCTGGGGTGTGCTGTGCTGTGCTATGTATGTCAGGCTGGGGTGTGCTGTGCTGTGCTATGTATGTCAGGCTGGGGTGTGCTGTGCTGTGCTATGTATGTCAGGCTGGGGTGTGCTGTGCTGTGCTATGTATGTCAGGCTGGGGTGTGCTGTGCTGTGCTTGCTATGTATGTCAGGCTGGGGTGTGCTGTGCTGTGCTATGTATGTCAGGCTGGGGTGTGCTGTGCTGTGCTATGTATGTCAGGCTGGGGTGTGCTGTGCTGTGCTATGTATGTCAGGCTGGGGTGTGCTGTATTGTTCTATGCATGTCAGGGTGGGATTTGTGTGCTGGCAATGTATGTCAGGTGGGGTGTGCTGTGCTGTGCTGTGCTATGTATGTCAGGCTGGGGTGTGCTGTGCTGTGCTATGTATGTCAGGCTGGGGTGTGCTGTGCTGTGCTATGTATGTCAGGGTGGGGTGTGCTGTGCTGTGCTATGTATGTCAGGCTGGGGTGTGCTGTGCTGTGCTATGTATGTCAGGCTGGGGTGTGCTGTGCTGTGCTATGCATGTCAGGGTGGGATTTGCTGTGCTGTGCAATGTATGTCAGGCTGGGGTGTGCTGTGCTGTGCTATGTATGTCAGGCTGGGGTGTGCTGTGCTGTGCTATGTATGTCAGGCTGGGTTGCGTGCTGTCATGATAGGTTAGGGGGGTTGCTGTGCTGTGCTATGTATGTCAGGCTGGGGTTCTGTGCTGTGCTATGTATGTCAGCTGGGGTGTGCTGTGCTGTGCTATGTATGTCAGGCTGGGGTGTGCTGTGCTGTGCTATGTATGTCAGGCTGGGGTGTGCTGTGCTGTGCTATGTATGTCAGGGTGGGATTTGCTGTGCTGTGCAATGTATGTCAGGCTGGGGTGTGCTGTGCTGTGCTATGTATGTCAGGCTGGGGTGTGCTGTGCTGTGCTATGTATGTCAGGCTGGGGTGTGCTGTATTGTTCTATGCATGTCAGGGTGGGATTTGCTGTGCTGTGCAATGTATGTCAGGCTGGGGTGTGCTGTGCTGTGCTATGTATGTCAGGCTGGGGTGTGCTGTGCTGTGCTATGTATGTCAGGCTGGGGTGTGCTGTGCTGTGCTATGTATGTCAGGCTGGGGTGTGCTGTGCTGTGCTATGTATGTCAGGCTGGGGTGTGCTGTGCTGTGCTATGTATGTCAGGCTGGGGTGTGCTGTATTGTTCTATGCATGTCAGGGTGGGATTTGCTGTGCTGTGCTATGTATGTCAGGCTGGGGTGTGCTGTGCTGTGCTATGTATGTCAGGCTGGGGGTGGGGGGTGCTGTGCTATTATGTCAGGCTGGGGTGTGCTGTATTGTTCTATGCATGTCAGGTGGGTTTGCTGTGCTGTGCTATGCATGTCAGGCTGGGGTGTGCTGTGCTGTGCTATGTATGTCAGGCTGGGGTGTGCTGTGCTGTGCTATGTATGCCAGGCTGAGCGTGCATTGGGTCGTCTGGGTTGTGTATGAAAAGCTGAAGTGCGTTGTATTTTCAATGAAAGAGTGGGTGTGCTGTATTGTGTTGGGTATGACAGATTAAGGTTTGTTGCATTGCATTCTGTCATGCTGTAGTGCGCACTACTATATGAATATGTTGTGTTGTACCGTGTAGTATTGTGTATGGCACTGAGTGTGCTGTGTTGTGCTACATTATATAAAACAATACGACGTAGCAAACAGGCGTAACATCAATGCGTTATATAATGCAATACGAAAAGCCCCGAAACACTTCACAAGGCACACAAAGTGTCACTGAATTCGGTTGAGAGGTTCGAAAGCTATCCATGAAAACCTTAGGGAATTATATCAACATCACACCCCATCCCCTTCACCGGTCAAGGTTAGCATCTATCCAAGGCACCAACATAAACAAAACACCAATTTGTGCATGCACGTGCTCATGTGAAATACAACATGTTGCTTACGGTAAAGCTTGGTGCAGCATGTCCCGAAAAAATAGCACATATATTTACTACGAATGCAGGTTCGAGTTCCTTTTCATTGTTTTTTCGTCATGGCAGAGTCACTGGATATGAAAATGGTTATCAAAAAAGTCCCTTGCAAAGATGTTACTATATATGAAAGAGCATATATTGCACCCAAACTCCCCCTCCTTTGACGGATAAACTTGTTAGCTACATTAATGCATACAGTATAAAAATATTGGAATCGCTTCAGTTTTCACTTACGTCACTGTTGGCCTAAAGGTTCCCGCTCAAGAACGACATTAGTATTTGTCGTTATTCTGAAGCGTTATTTCCTCCTATATCTAAGTGTATGGTTGAACATAGGATACCATTCAGCTTGATAAATATAGCGGAACCAAATCTGTGCTACAATCGCTTTCTTTGTTCGCATGATTGCCACATTTATATGAAGCTCTAGGAAGTTCCATTTGAGTGGCGTGAAGGTCCGTTTCCTGTGGGTGTTCAGTCACTGCGGCATCCCAGGAAACGAAGAAGCAGGCCAATTAGCAAAATAATCATTACAATTACAACACATCACAGAAATCCTACAACATTTTTCCGCCATCAAATCAACAATACGCTAGAGTATTCGACATTTATAGAACCAAATCTGCACACAAAACACAAACTCCGCACAAGTACCGAACATCAAGCCAATTGCCTATACATGGAAGTCGTCATTTCAATCCAACTGCCAAGGATAAATAGGCTGGCTCAGCATATGACTCACGTACCTTACACATCGATCTTTCTTACCCTGCTGTACCTCGGCCTTCATGCCCATCATGCAACACCCATCTTACAGTCACACAAGTACTCTTAAACTGTAAGCAATATCATGACTCTAGAAAACCACTCACTGATTACCGTCACTTACACAACATTCCCTTCTCTTTGCCCTCACTGTTGGGGGACGATCACAACACCACCACACACCCCTCACCGGACATACACACACACAACACCACCACACACCACTCACTGGACATACACACACCACACCACCACACACCCCTCACTGGACATACACACACCACACCACCACACACCCCTCACTGGACATACACACACACAACACCACCACACACCCCTCACTGGACATAGCCGGTGTCAAACTATATACTTAAAAAATGGTGGCCCACCAATATACACACCCACCCACACCCGCCTAATGGGACACCACCCTAATGACTAATGGCCTGATGCTAGGTAAAGGGCCCACCCACCAGCGTCTGATAGCCTGATGCTAGCTAAAGGGTCCACCAACCAGCGTCTGATAGCCTGATGCTAGGTAAAGGGTCCACCCACCAGCGTCTGATAGCCTGATGCTAGGTAAAGGGCCCACCCACCAGCGTCTGATAGCCTGATGCTAGCTAAAGGGCCCACCCACCAGCGTCTGATAGCCTGATGCTAGGTAAAGGGTCCACCCACCAGCGTCTGATAGCCTGATGCTAGGTAAAGGGTCCACCCACCAGCGTCTGATAGCCTGATGCTAGGTAAAGGGTCCACCCACCAGCGTCTGATAGCCTGATGCTAGGTAAAGGGTCACTACTTGGCCCACGGACATAGGTGGCTACCGTGTATTGTGCTATGTATATATGCATTGCGTACTGTGTATTGTGCTAAAGCGAGTACGTTGCATCACTGTCCATAAGAGCGAGTATTTACAATTAAGGTGCAGGCAGGTGGATATTACGTTAAGATAATTTCACGATATAGTTTGGGTGACATTTTGGGTGCTGAAGGCGAGGGCTGGGTCGGGGATATCTACCGGATGTCTAAATGGTTTTAATTTTACTCTACTCTTCCACAAAATAATTTGTAGTTTGGGTGGGCTGGGGGTGTCTGGAGATTCACGAGAAGTTGGTTTTGCCAGGGTGCCGGCTTTAGTCTACCCATATAGAAGAGCACGGAGGGATCCTTACCGTGCGAACAAGGGGGCAGTTGTCCGCACCGCCTATCACGACGGTCGCTGCGTGTTAGTCGCTAGTAGCGCGTTAGTCCGTCCATAGTAGCGGGTCACCTACGTCGGATGGCTCCTCTGGGTAGTCGTTTTACGCCATGCTAATTTATATTTTTAGTTTTAGTTTTAGTGTCCTAAAGCAAGTCGGCTCATCTACGTCCAACGCCACAACCAGGTTGCCATTTATTTCCAATTGGGAAGCAAATTACCCCACGTACGACCGACGCCATTCGGGGATAGCTATTTAAGAGTTTCCTACGAGTGTTTGGCAGCCACGCATTGCGAGCTGATGTGAGTGTTGGTGGTGTGGTGCCTACAGTGCTCCTGCTACTTTTGTGGCATACAGATATTCAAATAGCAATTGAAGGAGTTCTGGGTGCTTGTCCCCGATAAGCGATGGAAGCGACAGGGTGATGCCCTCTCTTTGGCAGAGTGCCTTAAGTGATTGGCTTGAGCTAAGAGCTAAGGCTACTACAGTCTAGCAGGATGTGGCCTATGCTTAACGTGGTTTTGCAAGTGCCGCAGTGAGGTGTTGTATATTGGTCACCCTCTAATTGAGGTTGTGTTAGTTTTGTACAACCAGTTCTAAGTCTAGTGAGGATGACCTGTTTTTGTCGGTGAGATTTATTTGATGTGTTTCATGCGCCTACCGCTTGTTTGATTGCGTGGGTGTGGTTGGGTTTGTGTTGTGCTGAGTTGTGTTGTGTCCGTGTGTTCTGTGTGATGTTGGCTAGTGTGGTGTTGTAGCAGTGCTTCGTAATCGTCTGCCGAATATTCCACGCTAGGATAAGTGTTTGATGCCAAGACTTACTTTGCGAGCCGGTTTGCTTCTTCGTGTCCTGGGATGTTGCAAAAAAAGCAAACCGGCTCCCAAAGCAAGTCTTAGCATCAGGCACTTACCCTAGCGTGGAATATTCAGCAGACGATCGAAAGGCACTCCTACAACACCGCATTCGCCACCATCAGCGCTCTGACGAATGGACACCATCATGGTTCGACCCCCGCGGAATCGCAAGTGACTAAGGCGCTCTTTGTCACGTTCCGTCCACAAGTACCGTGGACGCTGAGGTCATTTGTCGTTATTTGATCGTTGATGTTGTATATTCCTCACGAATTTCGCGGCAATATTTTGTCAATTCCGCAGAGAACGGGCGGACTGAAATAAAAGCCCCCCAGCCCAGTCCCGTGCGAGTTCTTGCACTATGGCGACTCACACCGGAGGTGGTGCTAGGAACAAGGAAGACGTTGAAAATTCGCAAGAAATGTCGTGGAAGGGGTACGATTGGGCTGGTTTGTGCGAAGATGCCACAGATTAACGTGCATTCTGCCATCGGCGAGGCTTTGTCATCGCAGCGTGGCCAGATTATAAACTTTAGATGCGAAACAGCAATAAACTAGATCGACACCAACTCCAGAAACTTCGTTTTCTGATTACATGCACCTCCACACAGTAACCGTGTCGACTCGACGTCGGCATGTGTCGGGGCGAGCTCGGCAACTCGCAGACGACGTGCCGACATCGGGCCGCTCTCGGCCCGACATCGGCATACTGATGGCATACATTAAGATATCTCAGGTTGAATTCGGCATAGCAATAGCGGCCAGCCGGCGCCGGGCAGTTGTCCGACAATTCACTCCCTATCCGACAGCGGACCAACGTCGGTCCGCTGTCGGCACGTTCACTGGGCAATGCCCAATGCAAATGTCCTCCCTGCCCTTGACGTGCCTGCCAAAACCTGCCCAAAACATATCTGACATTCATCTACCTAGTACCTAGGCCTTCTCATAATAGCTTCACATTTGTATTACTGTTATTTTATTATATTTATTACTGTTGACACTATGCATATATACATTTGCAACTGGGGATCATTTGTCAATAACAATCAATGAGAGTTGGAGGCTTCGTAGAATTACTGGTGCAGCCACCAGTAATTCTACGTTCTCCAACCACGTTGCTTTCATGTAGCGGCATACGATGAATGCTAACTCGCGAAAATTAGTAGGAGGATACACGAACAGCGACACAAATGGCGCCCACACATAATCCGGCGCGAAATTTAGCCGAACACTCCGCGGCTGCAGTCCACTAAATATGCAGCGTCACACTCCACGGAACACGCAGAATTAAGGAGACAGAGAGCGCAGCATTAATCCCATGGAGCCTCGTCTCTCTGACGTCATCACGTCGCCGCCTCCGCGCCACACGCACCCGCCCGCCTGCACTTGCGGAAACACATCGATTTTCGAACTGTATGCTCCATTTCACCCTGGTATCATTGATACATACAGTGGGACCTTAACCCGAACGGTGTGCAAAAAGTCCGCAAATGCGGCGGGTGCGTGCGGTCGGGAGGCGGTCGGGAGGCGGTCGGGTGGCGGTCGGGTGGCGGTCGGGTGGCGGTCGGGAGGCGGTCGGGAGGCGGTCGGGTGGCGGTCCGGGTGGCGGTCGGGTGTGGGCGGTCGGGTGGCGGTCGGGAGACGGTCGGGGCGGTCGGGAGACGGTCGGGTGGCGGTCGGGTGGCGGTCGGGTGGCGGTCGGGAGACGGTCGGGAGGCGGTCGGGAGGCGGTCGGGAGACGGTCGGGAGGCGGTCGGGAGACGGTCGGGTGGCGGTCGGGAGACGGTCGGGTGGCGGTCGGGAGACGGTCGGGTGGCGGTCGGGAGGCGGTCGGGTGGCGGTCGGGTGGCGGTCGGGAGACGGTCGGGAGACGGTCGGGCGGCGGTCGAGGAGACGGTCGGGTGGCGGTCGGGTGGCGGTCGGGAGACGGTCGGGTGAGACGGTCGGGAGACGGTCGGGTGGTCGGAGCGGTCGGGAGACGGTCGGGTGGCGGTCGGGAGGCGGTCGGGAGACGGTCGGGAGGCGGTCGGGAGACGTTCGGGTGGCGGTCGGGAGACGGTCGGGTGGCGGTCGGGTGGCGGTCGGGTGGCGGTCGGGAGGCGGTCGGGAGGCGGTCGGGTGGCGGTCGGGAGACGGTCGGGGCGCGGAGGCGGTCGGGAGACGGTCGGGTGGCGGTCGGGAGACGGTCGGGTGGCGGTCGGGAGACGGTCGGGAGACGGTCGGGAGACGGTCGGGTGGCGGTCGGGAGGCGGTCGGGAGACGGTCGGGTGGCGGTCGGGAGGCGGTCGGGAGACGGTCGGGTGGCGGTCGGGAGACGGTCGGGAGGCGGTCGGGAGGCGGTCGGGAGACGGTCGGGTGGCGGTCGGGAGACGGTCGGGTGGCGGTCGGGAGACGGTCGGGAGGCGGTCGGGTGGCGGTCGGGCAGCGATCGGGAGGCGGTCAGGTAGCATTAATGACCTGTTTCGAGAACGAGGTGGCTGCACCTCACCGCGAGTTGAGCGTGCATCAGGTGAACCGTGCTACTCGGTCAGCTGTTTGATTTATAAGCGTGTAAATGGAGATTAGCCACGTTCCACGCATTTGTAAATACTAGAAGCAAATGCAAACACTCGTAGGAATACGAAATGCACACTTGCAACTATTGTGCTGCATTGGTCTTCAATATTGCTACTCTCATTAACAACTAAGCCATTCCGATGGCACAATAGAGTGTTCGGGTCTGCATTAAGTCCACATGTCTCGCACGGCAGGACTTTCGCTGCTACACGTGCTCGCACTGGCTTCAGACCGGGAGGATCAGTCGACAACTGTCGATGTGATCTGTCAACTGACACGGGGCCGGCGATCTGTGGCCATTGGTGGCGCGCTAATGGACAAGACATAAAGACAAAACAAGCGCAACAGAGAAGGGCCCTTCTTGGTTGCACTCTGTACACTCAACCAGTTGCCCACCAAATCTGTCAATCAGCCCTCCTGTAATACTTAAAAGCCCTGCCTCTATTCTTATAATGATTGTCTATGCTGTTTTTAAAGATGTTCAATGTGCTGCTACTGACAGTGGTTTCTGGCAGCTGGTTACAGTGTTCTACTACCCTGTTGGTGAAGAAAGTCTGTCTTAACCTTTTCTGCTGTGGTTAACTTTAATATTGAATTTATGACCTCTAATTGCATCATTTATGTTAAATTCAAACATTTCCCCAAAATATCCCCTCTGCAGACCATGGACAAATTTAAAGACCTTGATGAGATCTCCTCTGAGCCTTCTATATCTAAGTGAAAATATATTCAATTTCTTCAATCTTTCCTCATATGCCAGGTTCCTCATACCATTAACCATTTTTGTAGCCCTCTTTTGCACTCTCTCTAAAAGCCAACAATCTTTTTCATAGCTAGAGACCAAGTTTGGATGCAGTATTCCAAATGTGGCCTGACATTTGCACAGTAAAGCTTCCTGATGACTTCCTCACTTCTGCATGATACATTCCTATTTATTGCCCCAAGCATTCACAGTGCCTGCTTCATGGCCTCCTTGGTCTGTTCTGATGCCCACAATTTTTTATTTAGGATGACACCTAAATCCTTCTCCTGTTGAGTCACTGATAGCACTTGGCCACCCATCAAATATGGAGCCTTCATATGCTGCTTACCTACATGCGTGATTTTCAACTAATCAAAATTAAATTTCATTTGCCATTCTTCGGACCACTTCACAAGTTCGTTTAAGTCTTTTGCAGCGAGATATGCTCATTTTGACCTGTTATTGCCCTAAAGACCCTCAAACCATCTGTAAATTTCAAAACTTTACTGCTTAGACCACTTAAAGGTTATTTACAAATATAATGAACAGTAGTGGCTCCAGTACTGACCCCTGGGGGACTCCACTAAGAACATTTTGCCATGATGACTTTGTACCATTTAGCATCACTCTTTGCTGTCTATCTGAAAGCCACAACTCTATCCATTTCAAGATGCTACCTGCAATACCATGGGCCTGAAGCTGTATCATTAACCGTTTATGGGGTACTTTGTCAAAGACCTTACTAAAGTCAAGATATGCTACATCAACATGGTTTCCCTGATCAAATTGCTCTGATTTCCGAGTGATTGCAATCAAACCATGCATACTTATTAACTATGGTGTGACCGATGTACCTTCGTATACGAATGTACTTTGGTATATGAAGAATAATGCATAGGTGTGCTGTGCAGCCGATACAGTTGCTGAGCCATCAACCCTAATATCAATAATTTATAAGGGATTCTGGAAAGTAGCTTAAATTGCTTTTAAGTGTTATAATGATCGAGTAGTGACTTGACGATAACGTTTATTTCATATTCGGGGGTACCGAATATTTATTCTTACAATTATTGTGTGCGTTTGCATGTACTGATGGAGTTTTCTTCACACGTTTACATAAATGGAACATTTCTATTGATGTATTTTAAAAACAATTTACATTTCTAAAACTTATATTTACACCTATGTGCTCCTTTTTAGTCTTCCTTTGTCGCAAGTTTGTCTTGTCGGAGAGAGAAGTCGGAGAATATTTAGAGTAAAACTAAATTATGGAACAAAACTGCGGAAACGTCGCTTGGAGTCTACCACCCCGACTGCTCGAACCGTGGAACCCATATGATGTAATACAATCACGGCACCAGAACATTTGTGTGATGTGTTCTGAGGACTTATAATACAGGGATACCTACATTTTGTGGTGTGTTAATTTTACGGTTCTTGAGCTTTGATGATTGGCACATACTGAACCATGCCAATTATGGAACAATTTGTTCTCCCAGGATTCCTGACAAACTAGCTTATTTCCTGGATAATTCTGAGTCATGTACACTTCTTACAAGGCATAACATGCACATAATATGTACATACTGTGTAGGGGAAGATACCAGGTTTGTGCGACACTATTTGTAGAATATCCAGGCTGAAAGAATTCAGCTTAGAAATTTTAATTATGGTGTCACACATGATGCATTGTTTCTGCATAAAATCCTACACGATTCTGAATTATCTGAGTGTTGCAGTATTATTGTGAATAATACTGCTGATACGAACTGTGTACATGAGGGCATGTAGAGGTGTATGCACAGTAATCATGGAAAACTATTGTGCAAAGTCTTGAATGTTTACTCTGCATGTAGCGCTGCATAATCCTGTTGTATTACTTTCAGGATCCTGCAGGATGATTATGCAGGATACCACAAAATCCCTGCGTCAAAGGTTGCAGAATTGATGTGCAAGATCCTGCAGGGTTACTGTACATGATCATACTGTTCAAAATTATGACGATAATCATGCAATATCCTTCACAAAACCACGAAGGTCTTGTTCAGTTTAGGTGCCGGATGCTGTGTTCACCTGCAGGACCCAGCAAAATCTAAGTGGAGGACCCTGTATGACTTATATGTAGGACACCACAAGATCAAGCGGGCTCCCATTCAATTTCAACGCCGGACCATGCATGACGAACCTGGATACAACAACGGGATTGATGCAAAGGATCATACAGGACAGCCCTGGATGCAACAGGATATACGTGACGGATTCTGCAGGACTTTTGCGCATGATCCTGTAGGAAAGCCCTGGATCGTACAAGATTTATGTCAAGGATCATGCAGGATTTATGTGAAGGATCATGCAGGATTTATGTGAAGGATCATGCAGGACAGTTCTGCATCCGTCCGGATCCCTGTGAAGGATCCTGCAGGACCCCGCAGGATTATATGCAGGATCCTGTAGGATTTATGCACAGGATCCTGCAATATATTTGTATCAATTTTTCGCACAATCCTGCAGGATCCCTAAGATATTTCCACTAGGGATGATTCGCAAAGAGCGAACTGAATTAGTCTCGTGACCAGTGTAAAACATTTCAGGACTATGAAATGCCACCTCTACCGTCTACAACAGAACATTCCAAACATTTTCGCGCTTTGCCATGCAAATTTGGCTGATAGGGTGCATGGGACGGTTGGGGAGACCTGAGGTCTAGCCCAAGCCGCGCACACATAGCACCATGCCGCCGCACTGTGGTATTCCCCCATTTACTGCTGCCGAGGGTGTGGATTTGGAAGGGGTAGCGACCGCGCCGTGCCCGATGCGCTCCAGCTCTTGCCTTTTCTCCCCTCCTTGACCGACGAAACTATTTGAAAGGTTATTTTTGGTGAGTAATGGCCTACAGGCTCATATTCAAATTTCTATCGATCCTTGCTAGGCACATATCCCTGGTGAAAAGACCTGCAGGATCCGTAGAAAATCCCCACAATACTACAGGATCCTGCGGAATTTCACATACACTCATGCACAGACACGCCATCCTGCAGGACAATCCTGCAGGGTCTGATAAATATGGATAACTGTCCTACAGGATTATAATGTCATGCACGACTCTCCTGCATAATTATTATCGCATGCATGACTGTCATGGACGATATTATAGATGTTTATTCAGGCCTGTCTGGAAGGTTTGATATGATCACGAGTGACAGTGGCAGATCTGGAGAATGGAGGGGACTTGGATATGCGCTCCTCCCTCCCTGGCCATTACAAGCTTCATGTCTGGACAGAACGTTTTGTTTTCAAGTGCTACTAGTGATTCTTAATTTTAAAGACGATGTTGGTAGCTATGTACTTTTTAAAATTCCTAAATTAATTAAATAATGTAAAGAAGCGCCTCAGAATGCTTCGCTTTGTGATTGGTCAAAATACTTGTGACGTCAAGTATGTAGGATTCAGTGATGTTTGACTGTCGTCCATTATATCGTCCATTTGGGACGTTGCCAGTTCGTAGTAAAAGCGACAGTTTTAGTTTTAGCTTCGATCACACCAGCTCGTAAAGGGCAAATGGATCGAAGGAAACGGCACTATTATTCTTGTTTGTGCCGAGGTATACAAATGTAACTGCAAGTAAGTCAGAATCATAGAATCAGTTCATCGGCCTACCCACAGCTGACAAGATGAGGACGTTGTCGAACGATTCTGCACGCCGAAACATTCACTAGCAGCTGATTGCTGCTAGTGGCCCCGCTTTCTGCGACGAACATATCTATGTGCATGTGCCACTGGTAGACAGGGATAAGGGTGTTTTGTTTGGCGTGGGCACACCTAAGGGTGAGCGGTGAAGTTGGAACCAAGGTACTTGCCTCAGACGGGTACACATTGATGCTCTTCACATGAAGGCTTAGCTGAAGAACGGTGATTTGATCTTCCGTTTTTGCAAAAACTCCCACAAAATATAAGTATACTTTATGCAAAGATTAGAACTACGCCATCCTAGTATTCATCTTCTTGGAAACATGGATATCCTCAACCCTTTCTATATTAGCATTGAGTGAAGATAATTGATATTTTATAGCTGACTGCAGCATGCTGAAGATGGCAAGACATTTAGCAAAGTTGTGCTTTAAGGTGATTTTGAAATCTTGGAATTCCTTTTTTCCAGCGCAATATTCATGAATGTGATCAACATGATGTGGCTACTTATTTTCTCTGCAAATGCATACTTTCTACTTGGCTGGCAAAATAACACCAAAATGGGCTTGAAGATAGATAACATAGCAGACAAATAAGGGAAGAAAAGAAAAGTGTAGCCTAACCTAACGCTACAACATCCCATATGTAAACATCGAATATGAGCACAAAATTCAAGCAATTTTTACAGCAAAAATAGTTCATTCGAAAAAAACCAAACGTAATGTAACATGTCCTAACCTGTCTTTAAAATTTTTATTTGATCAGATGAAAAAAATCGGTAAAAACAACCTAACCAAACCTACGTAGCCAAACCTAGCCACTATGCTTCAAACAGGTAAAATATCTGAAAATTTGTCTCGTGAATACCTTAAAGCACAATAATGCCGGACTGCCATTACATTTTGCGAAAACAAACTGTGTATATGCCAGATATTGGTACCACAAAATGGCTGGGGCGGGGATGGCCGAGTGGTTAAGGTGTCGGGCTATGGGTACCAAAGGTCACGGGTTCGAACCTAGCGCCACTCAGGACATTTCCCAATCCCGCGGCCCACCGGCGAAACAGTGTGGGCGGCGCCATTAGCCGTGAATGTGCATAAAGTATGTCGTGAACCAACCAATAAACAAACAAACAAACCGCAAAATGGCTGAAATTCCAAGTAAAACAATAAGCCAACAATCTTTGACTTAAATCCAAAATCATGGCAGTTTTAACTTATGAATCACTTCAATTTTCCATCTGATAGTCATCTTTTTCGCATTATCTCCATCAGAAACATAAAATATCAGGGGCGGTGCGCCCACAAAGGCACTTAAGGCAGTGCCTCACCTAAATAGAGCTGAAAGATTTTCCTTGTGCTGTTTTCAAACATAGCGATGCTCTTATCCATTGGAAAATTACCGAATTAAAAAGCTGACATGACACGTTCATTGGTGAATCGCAATTATCGTGAAAATTTAAGTTAAGATTTACATATTCAATTTGGAACAGCTCTATCATTAATCTGAAATACGTATGAATGAGGCAAGGCTTAATCCAAATATCGCGATACTACGCGCGTTCGTTTCATACGAAACGCAAGGTATGCAGCCTTCGCGAGATGAACTAAAACGTCCCTGTGGCGTGCATTGAACCGTCAGAGGAAATTGTGTGCAAGTTGACTTTCTGTCTACATCGGAACATGCATCACACAAAAGTTTCCATTAATTCATAAAATTAAAGAATTGTGCGACATTGTGGGCTGGAGCAAGTTTCCTATCTGTATAGATGAGTTGAATAGGTGAGAAATTCCGCTTAACTAAGAGCGTTCAGGAACGGCGGGCTGAGACTGAGCTTTGATGTGGTCCTTCTCAGCCATCTCCCCCACAACAGGCTGCTTTGGAGCAGAACTGGTTTAGTGTCCACGATGTATGCAAAACTAGAAACATTTGATGCCAAATTGAAGCAGTTAGAAACTTGTGAAAAATATTAAAATAAATCTGAAAATTAGGTAATATTTCTTGGCACCGCTGAGCAACTCAAAACCAGCTCTGTATCTTCCAGTGCATCCAATTTGTACTGGTATGTTGAACTGTTCCCAATTCAAAACCAGGCTTAGTCCGACCAAATGTTTGGTATGATCCTTGGGCTTATAATATTGTTCATGCTCCTCATAGTTGGTAGGCAAGTGCCCATGCCTGGAGACCCTAAGTTGGTATGTGGTCTGGACCCCTGGTTTTGCGCTGAATTTGAAACAAAAACGTCTGCTGCTGTATTACTACCATCATAGACTACCTACTCTTCCAAGCTTCATATTTTCGTAAACATGGGTAACATTTCAGTATCACAATTCATTGCCTTAGTATCCATAACGAGAGTCGATTGAAAGACTTTGCACGGAACAATCCAACGTATGGTTCTCTGTGCGTTTTGGGCTTGGCCTCTTCGAGACTCCACATATGTAACGTCATTGCTACGAGAGGGTTTTTAAATCGATGGCAACTCCTAAGTCAAGTTATTACACTATGGTGAAAATGCTTCTACTGTGACATAAATATTTCAGATTTGTTTACGAAGTATTATTACGGGACTTTTTGCAACCAAAAACCCATCACGTGAAACTTGTCCATTAAACACTCTGCTGACACCCCTGTGGTAAACTGAGGTTAAGCGGACCGGTGATGAGCTTGGTGTATGGTCAACGTCTGGTCAGATGTCCAGACTGCTCGATGAAAAGCCATCCCAACAACCACTCAAACACAAATTTACCCAAAGCAAATGGTATTTATCGTCTTGCAGTTTGACTAGCCCGGCGTCTGCCCTCCCCTCCCCTCCCCTCGGACAGCCGCAGCTCGCATCACTGACCGCTGTCAGGACCACAAGCCAGCTGCAGGCCGCTGTCGTGGCCGTGCCCTTCCGTGACCGCCTGTGTCAGAGAGTGTATATATCGCCGTGCGCTCCGGCTCCGTCGCGAGATATCGCGGCGCCACTGTCGCCGGATGGATCACGCCACAAGACGGGTGGGGCGAATAAATTGCGCCTCCGTCGGAAAGGAGCACAAACAAAAAGAAAACACCGAGCTTCCATTGGCAGCGCTCGATTATTTCCCGACGTAAATTAAACCATCTGTGAGAGCTGAGTGTTTTAATACGAAACGAAACCGCCAGAGCAGCATGACCTCGTTTTTCAAACATTTATTTAGTTTCTGTCAAAACTGATGCAAGCAAAACACCGTGGGCTAAAAATTAACATATAGGCAAATGTGCAAAACAAAATGAGAGCTTGACGTAAGCACGAGTGTTGAGGTGATAAGCATATTTTTGCTGCGCGTAGTGGCTAACAATCACGGATTTAATAAATTTACGTATTCGCTTGTTAGGGTGTATTTCGGCCTGACCCCCATCCCCTCCCCGGTGGACGTCAAAACAACAGAGGCAGCAAGGTTATCTACCGGCAAGGGGTCCAACGAGAAAACAACGTCTCCTACCTGACATCATACGGATACCTATTTTTGACGTCTGATGGCGGGAAAATGATGAGGCTCGGCAGCACCGACCCAAATATGGACAGGAGACACCTGCACCCAATGTTCGCCTGCTCCGGAAATGGCGTACTGTGACAGATTCACTGAAGTGCATATCTATGAGCGGGATCTATGCGGTACGATGCAGGGGGCGGGGATGGCCGAGTGGTTAAGGTGTCGGGCTATGGGTACCAAAGGTCCCGGGTTCGACTCTAGCGCCACTCAGGACATTTTCCAATCCCGCGGCCCGCCGGCGAAACAGTGTGGGCGGAGCCATTAGCCGTGAATGTGCATAAAGTGTGTCGTGAACCAACCAATAAACAAACAAACAGTACGATGGAGAATTTCGGCTGGCCCAAAGCGGCTCTGTATTGCAGTAACCTTACTGTGCCAAATTATCCTAGGCACACGAAATCAACACATTCATGTTACTTTCGTCACGACATACCAAGCAAATTCCGACATTCTCCACATGCACCACAGATTGGAAGGTTCAGAGCTACACCACATACACCACAGATAGGTATGGTCGGAGTTGCATCAAAGTAAGGTGTTCAACAAATTATGGATGATGCTAACCTGCTAGAAGATGATAACCTGCAAATAATACGAGTATTTCACATCTATTGGTGTCTTCCTGCAAGGCGAGCGAGATAATATAACATTGTACTGATTCTATATTGTAGGTCACGCTAATCGAATTAGAAACTCTGACGTTTCAAGAAGTGTCGCAAATTAAAGCAAGATACGTTTTTGCTTTGCTAATATAGCGGGAAATGTGATTATCGTGAGCTCGAGGTAAAACAGGTATATAATAATCTAATTGAAAGATCCAGCGAAAGGTACGGAGCAAATTATACTCATACTCACAACCGACATCCGATTAATCCAATCAGAAACTCTCAGCTTTCAAGAAGTGTCACCAATTATAGTAAGAAAGGTTTTTGCTGTGCTAATATAGCACAGCAAAGTCCAGGCGACGTGGTGATGACGCACTCATTGAAAATCCACGGAATCGTCAGCGGGGTTGTTTTGCGGAAATTACTGGGCGCCAAACAATCAATAGTTGGTAGTGTTAGCAAGCGAATGCACATCAACCTATACATGCATCATATACCACGATGTGGCATATACCCGCATCTGGAACTGAGCACATACAGCACACATACACACACAAATGTGGCGCTGTTAGAGTGTATGAATATAATACATTCTCGGAATGGTGTGTCTTTTGTTGTGTTCTTGGCGTCCCAAAGGTGTTCGTTGTATTGCTCGCTAGTGCTTGCTACACTGTGTTTTTGTTTCCCAAAATGTAGGTGTTGAGGTGATGAGCCAGTCGCGCACTAGTAACATGCTCCTTTCCCAGCGGGGCAGGGGTACGGATCAAGGGGATACCTGGTAAGGTAAGCTTCTGTAATGTCACTTCTGCAAATCCAAACAACACTAAAGGACATATTTGAATTTTTGGCAACCACAATGATTCTCCTTGCTAAAGTATCATCTATAAATGGAAGTTTGTATGCTACTCCACCAGAGTCCCTTTTGTGCGAGCGTGCATCCATGAGGCTTATATTTCCATTTAACATCCCTGGATTTTGATCTTGAAATTATCCCCTGTGGGTAACCATTTCCAGCGAAGAGTTCCTTAATCCTCAGTTCTCTGTTCCCGTGTACAAGAAGATCCCGTGTACTACATAGATCCAAGGATAACTATATAGAAACAAATGCATCACTGATTCCTCTCAATATCAGGCTGTCGGTAGAAGCCCAACACATGGGTTGGAAACGGCAATGAAACGCTTCATTGCACTTACCATGAAGGGTAAACTTTCGTACAGAATTGCCTGAGCCATTAAACCCTACTCCTTCCGAACAGAACTATATGCCCTCCCCAAAACCCACAAGCTAGATATATCAGTGATGTCTATTGCCCCGGCCTGTGGCGATCCTGTGAATGAACGAGTCTGGTTCTTCGAAAAAGCAATTTCACAATTGTCAGCTTTTGCGCCGGCACACTTGACAAATACGCATAGCTACCCAGTACGTCCCCACGCCGGTTTTAGTCGGAATCAATCGCTTTCACCTCGGACGTTGGATACTGAAGCATCCACATAGCAGAAGCAATATCAGCCTGCTTGGACCTCATCACCAAACACATGGACACAAATCAGCACTTAGGGTGTCACTCAGTGACTTGGGGAGTCTGCTAACCCACTGCCCGACAGCCAGTGTCGCTCGGTGATTTGAAGAGTCTGTTAAAGTGCAGTGGTGGTTAGGCGCATAGTTCCACCGCCATTGGCAATTTAAGAACACCGCCGAATCCTCGTTACTGGGATCAGGCAACGGCCGGCGCATCGCTTACATGCAGTACATAGACAACGGTAAAGGGATGTGGACGCGAGGGCCCAACGCTTCAGACTTCTTCCGACGTGCAAATGCATTCCACCCGAGGCGGAAGAAGGCGGAATAAATTATCCGTAGAGAGAACAGACACTTCAGTGATTCGGCAAATCTCTTTTCTAGACACTCTTCTAACTGTACAGACATACCGAAAATCCACATCCGAACTGAATGTCAATATTATAGCAGCGCTAGTGGCACTTCACTATGATTCAGCTCCTCCAATGCATGTCACAAAGTCAGTTGTCTATTTATGTCTCACATCGAGTATGCATTCTACGTCGCATGCGTTGGGAATGCTATGTCGTGCATATTATGCATGTTATGACATATACATTATACATGCTATGCCATATATATTATGCATGCTACGTCATATAAAGTTTACATGCAATGTCGCATAGATTATACATGCTGTGCCATATACAGAATACATGCTATGCGATATTCAGAATACATGCTATGCCATATGCATTATATATGCTATGCATAGGAAGGGTTCTTAGAAGGCTTTTTTATGAACGCCATGGACGCCGTGTGGAATTTCACGAAGTTAGGGTAGTCTCGCTTCTGGTCCTCATCGAACGAGACCCACAGTACCTCAGCGTAATGAGCGAGGCGTCGTCATAACCTGAACGCCCGAAGAGGCAGAGGCAGAGGGAAATCTCGGAAACAAAGGCGAAGCTGCCTGTTTGTCTTCTTTAGAAGTTTCAAAAACTTGCCTAAGAACGCTTCTTTGAAGGCAGGCTTCACCGTCCCAGCCACTCGATGTTTTGATGATTTGGAATGAGTTGATAGAAGTTTGCTCATTGAAGGGTTGTTTATGGCTTTTGCTCTTTTCTACCTGGCGGGAACTGCATGAATAAGCAAGCAGGGCGGCGCTGGGTATTTAATTATGTGTGCACTACAGGAATATGCAAGCTTCATTTAAGCACATACACCCTGCCCATCCCGTCCCTCACACACACACACACACACACACACACATATACATATATATATATATATGTTTATATTTATACATATATATATATATATATATATATATATATATATATATATATATATATATATATATATATATATATATATATATATATATATATATATATATATATATATATATATATATATATATATATATTACGGTCCAGGCAGATGACTGGTGATGCTCATGAATAGATCCTTACTTGCAACAACCACCTGGTTACGCTGTTGACATCAAACAGTTTGACGAACGACATTTTAAGTATCTTGTACTGCCACTTCGTCCAAGAACATAGTGACTCTGTTGCTAACTTAATGGACAAATAGAACATACTCACTCCACTACTCAGCCGTCACTTCCAGGCTGGGTTTGAAAAGTTCAGGGCACACTTGAAGCCGCTTGGAACACTCACTGGGGAGGAGGTAAAAAATGAGGAAGAAGAATTATTGTTAGGTGTGAGATGTCGAAGCGAGTACAGCAGAATGTCGCAGGCGTAAGGCGTTCTTGTTAAGTCTTGCAAACCCAATGTTGAGACAGTATTGCTTGAAAGCCCATTGTGTATTGCTCCTGCTGTGCATGTTTTCAAAGGTACCTAATTTGGGGATACCAATAGGAACGATAACGACACAAACACCTATGCTATAAACCTGCATTGTATACTATAAGCACATCACAGGCAATTCCTGCATCTGGAATTGCGCTCGGGCCGTTCGTTGTCACAAGCAAGGATCCGATATGGTGAGCAAAAGCATGATACTTGTAAACGAAGTGCAATTAGAAACGAAGCTTCACAAACGCGCACCAAGAAGCACGATATCGATACTTCTTTGGCAAGGATGTCGAATCATTTTTCAGTAAGTGGTATGTTCCACCCTATTTCGCCAATAATGCATAACTGCCGGGGATACTCTCTCCAAATTGCACAACAATATTTCTCATAGCCTGTGGCAGTGTCGTTTTTTCTGAAGTGAACTTGACGTGTCGCCACCCCTCCCCCCACATACAAATGTTTTCACAGATGCCCTACTCGTCAGATGCCCGGTTCTCCACACCGTCACCTCAAAATCTAGCCAATGATTTTATTGGCGACAAAACTAAACACGAGTTTCTGGCTACCCTGAATCAGGTCAGCAGAGGTGAAAAAAAACCGGCTACTCGGCCACGAGCGTGGGTGACAGATATATGAAAAATATATCCGGTTGTGGTGACAACCTACGGTACCGTAGTATCATTGCGTATGGATTGTATTTATAATCAGGCCGCTTTTTCTCTTAACATGCACAGTCAATTTGTATTTTCTAACCATACAGACATATACGTACTCATCTTGTTTCAGTGCATGTATCAGAAGCGTACAGAAACAATTTAGTAGCTATGATTGAGGGGGCGGGTGCTGAAAAAAAAACTATACCACTCGTGGTAAAGTCCATAGGTTTTAACATTGCCGTGGTAATCCTGCCACCTACGAACTGTCCCGTCGCCGTCCAGAAATCGAGCCCGACGCAACAGTTCCGTTTTCCACCGCAGTTTATGGCGTGTGGCACGGCTCACATCACAGGTAACGAGATGTGGCTGACATCACGTGAAAGCTCCAAATGTTGGCTATCCGTCTGGCACAATTTCGTTGCGGTCGGGTCAACCTATTGCGCGTGCACGTCACCGAGGTCTTGAGAGAACGGGTGTCCGGTGAATGACCGGTCGCCCATAGGAATAGCATGTAAAACTGAGATTTTGCGTTCGGAAAATCACCAATTCTAGCGCTCCCCATGGACCTGATTCAATCCGCAATATCTCGACAACCAATGGACCAATTGACACCAAACCAACACCTCAGTATTGCCACGGCAATTGTCAACATCGCTGTGGCAACCGTTTCCGAGTCACGCGCCACGCGCACGCGAGAGGGGTGTGAAAAGCGGAAGCGACGTTTTTTGGCGTTTTTTCACGATTTGGTCTGGTTCTCGGAAACGGCTAAACTTAGCGACTTGCCGTCACCTTCACATCGTGGCCCAATGTACCGACTATAATGTTAAAATTGACGATCAGTGGCTGCAGTGTGCGGGCGCAGTCATCGTGACACGGGCTGCACGTGTTTCGGTCCGTGAAAAAGGCTCCACTTTCCACTGTCTTTACACCACTGTCGAATGATAATTCGTGGAGAAATTATACGTGCGGATAGCCCCACTCTTTGTGATGGTCACAAGTCCTTCGGATTTTATGACTTGTGAACATCGTCGTCGATGCTCACAAGTCATAAAATCGTCGATGCCCGGAACTGTTACCAGGCGTCACTTTCGGCAATCTGAAGCGGTGGACGGGCGGAACAGTATCTTGTCACCTTCCAGAGACTGAATCCGACGCAACAGTTCCGATTTCCGGCGCAGTTTGTTTTCAAACCTGGTTTCAGTGTGCACGTATCTACCTAATAAGTACAAAGGCGCTTTTGAAACTGAACTTGTGTATGTTTGCGTGGGTGGTGTTTCGTCTCTGAGAGACGAGAGTCATGACAAGTATTGCAAACATGGTCTTGTTTTTGATGTTGGCCGATAAAAATATTATTTTATCTCCAGGAAGTCTTCCACTCCATTTGTCCAAAACAGGAATTGAGTCTGACAATGACTGCGATCTCCTTTATGTTTCGTCATGCTCATGGGAGCATTAAACACGAAGCATAACCGTGAAAAGTGTGAAAATAGTTGTTTATGACAAACAAATCACATCATTCTCCAACTTGGAATGCAACACAGTTTTCCTCTCATAATCCAGGATTCAGATTAGAAGAAAAGTCCTCAAAGTCCTCTGCTCTATGTGAACCTGTAATGCCACATAATTTTCCTCTCCAATTCCAGAATTCCAAGACATAAACCCAACCTTGGTCATACCTGACTGAAGTGATACTATTCTCGTTTCTCAGTCTAACATATTATTTCAGCCATTTTCCCACACTGCAGACTTCTGTAATCCTAATCATGACAACAAATGTTTTGGTTCTTCCAATATCAGCCTTTATTTTAATAATTTCATCTGGTCACTTCCACGGGTTTTATTTATTTGTCAGGACCAATATTTTGCCAAAGTATAACTTGCTGCATTGACCAAGAGGTTTAAGAAAATAAATTACTTGAAACTAATGCAAAATATGACCTATGACACTCTGCCCTTGATATTGGTGCTATATTGACTTCCTTATTTTACAAGGGAATTCAATTTGTATTGGTGAATTTCATGTTCAATGAGTCATTCGATTTGGAGAACAGCATATTGTAATGCCATGTGTATTCGCATGATTAGGATGATGTGACTATTGATTCCCCTCAGAAATCCTTATTTTTAGTTGGGAAGCAAAATAACATACTATTATTGTTTAATATCTAAAATAGTCTGGCCTGGTTTACCATACCTCCTTTTAAATTGTTTCTTCAACATAGGCACAATTTATGTGTTGAGTAATACAAATGTTAAAATATCTAACAAGGTCTGATCTTTCTTATTAATATTTTTGTCTCACATACATTGCGCATATTTTCACACAAAAAAGCTAGCTGGACCTGTGGTTTTGCTTCGCTGAGTAAAATGTGTGCACAACATATTGTGAGTACATTAAACCACAATAATACGCACCATAGATGGATATTGATGGATACGGACCATAGAAGCAAGATTACCTTATAGTGTGCGTTGTAATTTGACATATTCATTAATAATTGAAGATTGTATATAATTGAACAAATTTGAGATCATATATGGACTAAAGCGTTCTTCTTTGTTCCATTTCAGCGGCATGGTCGATATTTCGCGCTCACACACATGCATACGGGTCTTAATGTGAACTATCAACATGTGACAGCCTGGTGGTCTTCGATATTCTGTAGGTGACAGGCTGGACACCTTTTTACCTCTGCAGGTCAGTTTTCGCTAGCTTTCAATGAACTTACTATAGTGGTCTGCTTGCTTAAATTATACCTTAATGTATTCAGCCAGTAAAAAAAGAAATGTTTACATCCTCTGATAGACTTTGCAGGTATACAGATCACATATCCATCAGAAGACGTCATGCATGTGTTTTTGCTGATTTGCCACTAGTATTTTATATGTATTCACTATACGTTATAGAATGCAACAAGTCGCACTTAAAACTTGCGACGTGCATTGACACCGTGCATTAAATCGGGAAGAAAACTGGTAGTTAAGCTAGTTTTTTAGTCAACAGGGCAAACAAGGAGTAACAAGACTTATCTCGCACTTGTTGCATTTTAGTAGGATATATTTCATCAGGCTGAATGAAAATAAAATTTGACCCAAGGAATTTGCACATTTCGGACATTCTTCAAGTCACATTTATTACAAAAACGTCTGATAAACATGGGACTGCACCGACGCATGCATGGACCGTATTGTCCTTACCTACCATTCACAACCGCCCATGTAAGCAACATATATTTAGATGTTTTCAAATGGAATCGATTAAGAAAAGCTATTTCAAAGAAGTTGATAAATTAGCAAACGAACCGAAATATCGAACTACTCCGTATTAAAAATAAATGTGTGCGAGACATCGCAATATTGCTATGCAATAAATCCATCGCAACTAATTACGCCCTGCGGAATGACATTTGCCTTTTGATAATCACGGTTGAAGCTCGTAAATACACATCTGAATTTCGTGAGGTTGTCGGGAAGTTTCGAAATGTTCCAATTATTGTTGGGGAGGCTTTACAGAATCAGAGCCAATGCTGTGCACGAGCTTGTTGCAGTGACCCAGAACCCACCTCCCGATCGGGAGATCCCACCTGAATAACACAACTGACCGAGAGGCTGACGTGCCGAAACCGCGGGCACTGCCGCCTGGTGGCTGCGGCCCGAACTTCCCTGGCCAGTTGCCAACCGGACTTCGCATCCGGAGGCGTTCCGAGCGAACACGTGAAGCGACTCAAACCCATTACGTCAGGACTGGGAGTTTGGAGGCCAACGCTCTATCCACCGAGCGAACTAGGCTGTTCAGCATCGAACTTGCTTACACCAACACGCAATTTGCATTTGCTTAGATTCTTCAATGCCGAGGACAATTTATTCAACTTTGTTGATGACTCCCCCTGCCGGGTGTCGACCACCTTCGAACGATGAAAGCCAAATGCTGATGTGCAATCATAACATTCTTATTGGCACTGAGCTGTGCGTTTCTATGGAAACGGGTCTGGTCTGAAACGTTTTCAGCAAGAGCGTAAGTTTAAAAAAATGTATTTGTTGGTGGATGTGTACCCACAGACCGAATATACAGACTCACAATCATTGCCTGTGCACGAACAGAATGCCTAGCACGCGTACGGGAGTGTCTCATAGAACACGAAGCGGAGGGGGAGGGATTCCGCCCCTCCCAAAGGTCTCTGAAAGTACTGAAACTAGACGCATAACATTTTAAGCGTATTTTGGGCTTCTGTCATCTCTCCGCAACATGAACTTAATGACCCCAGGTCAATGTATTACAATGCAAATTGAGATCAAATAAGCCAACTTGGTACTAGTTCGTGATTGATAGCTTCTTTGGGCCAGATCAACGAGCACAAAATAGACAAGCTGCACTCCGGGTGCCGAAATATGCGGACATTTACTGATATAGGACCAATCATTCAAAAAAGCAATTGTACGCATTAACATCTTGCCACTATATGTTGGCAGGTTGTGAGCATCTCATGAGGTCTTCTGAAGCAGCCTAGGGACAGGTAACATCACTGGACAACCGCACGTGTGATCAACCAGCGAAACAAAATATATGGCACATAAATATTCCTGCAATCAAATCATTTGACCACTGTAACACTTAGCAAATATATGTTATCCAACAATCAATATTCAGCCAGGCAGGTTATCCAGCATTCCTTGAAGCACAAACAGGGACAAGTATCGCCGCGCCACCAGTGATGGGAGGTGGCCGGGAGTGATAAAGCCCGCTGCCATCCAAGCGAGCCCGGCGAAAAACACGCATTCACGACCATTGCACGCGCAATAAGGCTGACGACGTAAACAGTCACCGCGCCACGCTGCGTCGGCGCCGACGCGCCGCCGTCGGTCCCCGACGAACCTCTGCGCGTCGGACCGACGACCGGCCGGGCGACCCTGCACCTCGCAGCCTAGGTGGAGAAGTTGGCAAACATGTCGGGGCACGATGCATGGAAGAACGCAGTGCTGTCAGGTCGGCTATCGTGCCCGCTCCCATTGGGTGTCAGACTGAGGGAGTACGGAGTTGTTGGAGCCCATGCCCCACCAAAAGCGTAGTAAGTCCCCCCTCTGCCCATGCAGTGTATATTGTTACGAACGGACTTCAAGCATTCGCTTTACATGAGCTGTCTTTCAATTTGCAAAAGAGAAACTGCATTTAAATATTCACATCATTCGGTGAGACTTATTCGATAGGCATGAGAAGTGGACGGATTCTGCCCCCTCCCCGTTCCGATGGTGGCGTTAACCCGCTCATAACTGGGTGGAGGAGGATAAGGACGATGATGGGATGGTTCGACGCTCCCTTCACCCCAGGACGCTTCGGGATTGTGGGAGAACGAGCACGTGAATTGTGTTGAAATTCTCAGAACGTGTTTGCATTAGTTGCCATCTGAGTTAAGCCTGTGACGGGAAGATACCCTAAGATGAGAAAACAGACACTAGAACACCCTAATCAATATTATATTCTGAGTTGCAGACACATCCAGCTCATTGTGTTGCCTAGGCCAGGCACATGAGCACTAATTACCCACGGCAAGGTGCCGAATCCACTGCAATGCACGCCGGCTACGGACATTATTCCCTACGAATAATCTGATACTCGTTACCATCAATCCGGCTCGACCCACCCAAATTCCAATTTCCCTACTGCACAACTTTGAATGAGAAAGACGATTATTTGCTAAAGAACTGGTGCCCCCAACTCTTCATTACATTCAATGAGGGACTCAGCACTACATCACCCGGGAGCCCATTATATTAATCAACCATAGTTTGATTTAAAACTTGATGACATTTAACTGTCCTACACCCTGACTTGTCAAACTTGAATTGATGACCCGTATGTGATACCCGAAATGGAAGAGAATCATTCAGATTGACATCTAACCATTGTACTATATTAAACATCTCAATCATATCACCAGTTGGTCTCCTATGCTTCAGCACATGCATGCCTGATGCCATAAGCCTCTCCAAAAATTTTGAATTGCCTAGTTCACTGAATATACCGGGGTCGCGGGAAGGCAAAACACAATTATTACATATACCACGATGCCTACAATTTCCTTGTTTTTTTATATTTCATACTCTTATTTATGATTCGTAGTATTTGATTCACCCTGTCCTTGCCAGAGTTGTATTGTTTTTTCTTCTGCTTTAAGGTTACTTAAAGCTGACACTCCCAAATAGTTTCGCTCTTGAATGACATTCAGTCCGCTACCTCCCATTTTGTATCGAATTATCCCACCTCCGGAGCCCCATTACACTTGCCACAGTCGGTGGACATCTGCCGTTTGTCAACCTATCTTCTAAGGTGCTACAAGTCTACCTGAATATTGCCAGATTCATACGTATTGTCAGCCATTCCTACCAGCTTGACACCAGTAAATTCAACCGCAATATTCTTCAACACAATCTAATGTTGTTCACAACGATAACAAGAAGCACCAGGGTCAGCTACCCCGTCACACTGCACCAGGGTCAGCTACCCCGTCACACTGCACCAGGGTCAGCTACCCCGTCACACTGCACCAGGGTCAGCTACCCCGTCACACTGCACCAGGGTCAGAGTCAGCTACCCCGTCACACTGCACCAGGGTCAGCTACCCCGTCACACTGCACCAGGGTCAGCTACCCCGTCACACTGCACCAGGGTCAGCTACCCCGTCACACTGCACCAGGGTCAGCTACCCCGTCACACTGCACCAGGGTCAGCTACCCCGTCACACTGCACCAGAGTAAGCTACCCGTCACATTGCATCAGGGTCAGCTACCCCGTCACACTGCACCAGGGTCACCAGGTAAGCTACCCCGTCACACTGCACCAGGGTCACCTACCCCGTCACACTGCACCAGGGTCACCTACCCCGTCACACTGCACCAGGGTCACCTACCCCGTCACACTGCACCAGGGTCAGCCTACCCCGTCACACTGCACCAGGGTCAGCTACCCCGTCACACTGCACCAGGGTCCCTACCCCGTCACACTGCACCAGGGTCACCTACCGTCGCCCATCAGTCACACTGCACCAGGGTCACCTACCCCGTCACACTGCACCAGGGTCACCTACCCCCGTCACACTGCACCAGGGTCACCTACCCCGTCACACTGCACCAGGGTCAGCTACCCCGTCACACTGCACCAGGGTCAGCTACCCCGTCACACTATGCACCAGGGTCAGCTACCCCGTCACACTGCACCAGGGTCACCTACCCCCCTCCCGTCACACTGCACCAGGGTCACCTACCCCGTCACACTGCACCAGGGTCACCTACCCCGTCACACTGCACCAGGGTCACCTACCCCGTCACACTGCACCAGGGTCACCTACCCCGTCACACTGCACCAGGGTCAGCTACCCCGTCACACTGCACCAGGGTCACCTACCCCGTCACACTGCACCAGGGTCAGCTACCCCGTCACACTGCACCAGGGTCAGCTACCCCGTCACACTGCACCAGGGTCAGCTACCCCGTCACACTGCACCAGGGTCACCTACCCCGTCACACTGCACCAGGGTCAGCTACCCCGTCACACTGCACCAGGGTCACCTACCCCGTCACACTGCACCAGGGTCAGCTACCCCGTCACACTGCACCAGGGTCACCTACCCCGTCACACTGCACCAGGGTCAGCTACCCCGTCACACTGCACCAGGGTCAGGGTGCCAACTGCACCGTCGCGAAATAAAGCTTGCACAACCGGTGTAGGAAGTGTTAAGGGTCAAGTTACCAACGTATGACAAGTGCCAAGTTCCCAACGTATAACAAATGTCAAGTTACCAACGTGTGACAAGTGTCAAGTGCGAAGACATATGCTTACGGCGTGAATGCTAAAGTAACACTGGCAGCACTTTGCATACAGTGAATCGCAAATATCACCATAAATGGGCAGTGTCAGCGCCAAACGTCCAGCAAGTAGCCGACGCTGCACACGAACACCGCCAGTGCTCATGACATGCGGGCAGCGCTTCCGATTCCGGAAGCTTATCATAGCTTCCCTTTCGGGAAACCTTCCAGCGCAGGTGGCAGTCCGGACAGACGGTTTGGCGCCGATAACAATGGCGCCAAACTCTGACCGCCAATGCAGTCTGGCCACTCGGAGATCTATTGTGCCGAGCTGACAGTAGTTCGGCAGGTCTGCTGGCGGCGCGGACTTGACAGTAGCCTGTGGTGCCTGCTGGTGGTGCCTACTGAGTGACTGCTGGTGGGTGCCTACTGAGAGTGCCTGCTGATGGTGCCTGTTGAGTGCCTGTTGGTGGTGCCTGCTGGTGGTGCCTACTGAGTGACTGCTGGTGGTGCCTACTGAGTGACTGCTGGTGGTGCCTACTGAGAGTGCCTGCTGATGGTGCCTGTTGAGTGCCTGTTGGTGGTACCTGCTGGTAGCGCGATTTTAACAGCCTGGATTACCTGGTGGTGGTGCTGGGCGTGCGCTTCGTGTACGCTCTCGTCATTGTCGCTCTCAACACACGGTGGACCTCGTCATTGTGGCTCTCAACACACGTGCCTGTTGGTGGTGCTTGTCGCTCTCAACACACGGTGGGCTCTACGCTCAGACTGCTACGGTGGGCTCTCGTCATTGTCGCTCTCAACACACTGGTGTACCTCTCGTCATTGTCGCTCTCAACACACGGTGGACTACGCCTCGTCATTGTCGCTCTCAACACACTGTGGACTCCCTACGTCATTGTCGCTCTCAACACACGGTGGACTCTCTCGTCATTGTCGCTCTCAACACACGGTGGACTCTCTCGTCATTGTCGCTCTCAACACACGGTGGACTCTCTCGTCATTGTCGCTCTCAACACACGGTGGACCCCCTCGTCATTGTCGCTCTCAACACACGGTGGACTCCCTCGTCATTGTCGCCCTCAACACACGGTGGGCTCTCTCGTCATTGTCGCTCTCAACACACGGTGGACTCCCTCGTCATCGTCGTTCTCAACACACGGTGGACCCTCTCGTCATTGTCGCTCTCAACACACAGTGGACCCCCTCGTCATTGTCGCTCTCAACACACGGTGGACTCTCTCGTCATTGTCGCCCTCAACACACGGTGGACTCTCTCGTCATCGTCGCTCTCAACACACTGTGGACGCCCCGATTCAGACTCAGACTCGGGCTTGCTTTCGACTGCTGGCACAACCTTGAACGACTTGCAAATATTGGATGGCCTAGCATGACGGTGAACGTGCAGATATTTGAGTGCCTCCTCCCACCGGGTGGGCACATTTCGCTGGCAGAAATTGCAGCGATAAATCACTTTGATGCGACTTTCACCGCCCAGTGGTGCATCTTGGCGTACAGCTCTCCGTTGAAGATGTGCGTCCTGCTCCACACGATTATGTCAGGATTATACCGAGTCTCCTAGACCAGTGTCTGACTGCGTCTGACTAGACGTCAAGGCGCGTAGTTTGAAGTAATCATACGTGGGAAACTGGCGACCAAGCGTTGCTCTGCCTCGTGACATCTACACCGGAGGCAAGTAAATTCAATATTTGATTTTGCGAAAGAGTGGAGGAGATTCCTCCCGTCCAGGAAGCGGCCAGGGCAGTAGTCAATATGTGCATTCTCTGGCTAACACACGGATGGCACGTAGGCATACAGTGCCACGTCGACTGGATGGACAGGGTGCACTCTAGCTCTCCTCCGTAACTCCGCTGCCGATCCAGACGGAACTGCAATTGTAATTGTGCAAATATGCAAATGTGCAATCTGCAATGCAGATTGCACATATTGATTTCACCGGGGAGCGAGTGGTTAAGGTTCGGCCGGGTTCGACTTCTAGCGCCACTCAGGACATTTCCCAATCTCCCCCCCCCAAAAAAACCCCCTTCCCGAATTCACAAAGCAACCAACAATAAACAAACAAACAAATATAATAATTGATCTAAATGCTCAATTTACAACAGAGTCTGCAAAGAACCAACGGCAATAGAGGGCGGTGCCGCAGGCCCAGACGCTCGCCCGGTGGGCGGGAAGCCGTACAGTTAAAACATAACTGGTTACCTGTCATTCTCCCGCCCTCAAGGACGAAATCCTGGGCGGGCCAGCAACCAAAGTGAGCTCCGGTGCAGTGAGACGAGCTGCGAGATGACATGGGCGCACTGCGATATGACATGGGTGCACTGCGAGATGACATGGGTGTACTGCGAGATGATATGGGTGTACTGCGAGATTATATGGGTGTACTGCGAGATGATACAAGTGTACCACGAGATGATATGGGTTTACAACGAAATGATATAGGTGTATTGCGAGATGATATGGGTGTATTGCGAGATGATATGGGTGTATTGCGAGATGATATGGGAAAAAAAGTGTCTGTTATTTTTGTATTTTTCTTTGTTTATATGGGTGTATTGCGAGATGATATGGGTGTATTGCGAGATGATATGGGTGTACTGCGAGATGATATGGAGGTACCGCGAGATGACGTCGGCGTACTTACACGAGTTCCATGGTCGAGTCCATGGTCTCGCCGTCGGGCCACTTGCAGTAGCAGAGTATGCGGATGTCGCCGTTCGGGTACACGAAGGTGTACGTTTGACTGACCTGAGGCGACACAGGTCAAAGGCACGTTAATGCCACGCTTCCCGAACATTGGCGTCGGGGATCTGAAGTCCAGGCATATGGCACACAAACACGGATGCACACCGTTTTGTTAGATGTTTGTATGTTCAACCGTATTGCCCTACGGAAGCGATCATTCTCCCTTGGTTAGGTACTTGTGCCGTTCAAACATTCGCCTGCAAAGTAATTTCACGTGGATTAATGGACGGGGAGGGGCGGATTAATTACCACGAGACGTCAACAACTTGTCCTCTGATTCCGCCGGATGCCAGTGTGAGTGATATTGCAACAGCTCCAGACCAATGGCTTTGACCATGAACAGACAATGACACGGACAGATTCCTGATGGTACCGAACAATGTCACACTTTAGGCCTTCTTTATTCCTTAATTCCATCATTATATCTCGCTGGATGAGTGTTTATGTTATCCATAGATCTCTGTAGCAAAGCTGCTGCATCTCAGATGTATGTTTTAGTGGACTGGAATAGAGATAAATAAAAAATGTTAGATATATATATATATATATATATATATATATATATATATATATATATATATATATATATATATATATATATATATACATATATAAAAAAAAAAAAATTGCTGTTTGCTGATATATGCGATACATATAATTTCCATTGCCTCTGGTCTGAATTTACGAGAACCAAAGACAGATATAGGGTTTCAAATGAACGGCTATATTATTCTGGCTGGATCTAGTGACCGCCATCTTAGTGTGCGTATCTTACTGCGGATAATTTCCTCCCCCATTGCGGATGCTCTGTACTTGCCAAGTACATCAGACCGGCTGAAACTACCCCTCTCACGCTGCTCTTCCGTACTCACTCAGTACATGGGGGCCACGGGTACTATCCCTCCCCGCTGCTACTATATACTCACCCCGTACATGGGGGCCGTGGATACTGCTGCCCCCCCCCCCACTGCAGCTGGTCGGTACTCTCCCCGTACATGGGGGCCGCGGATACTACCGCCGCCCCGCCCCACTACTGCTGGTCCGTACTCACCCCGTACATGGGGGCCGCGGGTACTACCCCCGCCCCGCCCCACTGCTGCTGGTCGGTACTCACCCCGTACATGGGGGCCGCGGGTACTACCCCCGCCCCGCCCCACTGCAGCTGGTCCGTACTCACCCCGTACATGGGGGCCGCGGATACTGCGTCCACCCCGTACATGGGGGCCGTGATACTACAGTCCCCCGCCCCCCACTACTGCTGGTCCGTACTCACCCCGTACATGGGGGCCGCGGGTACTACCCCCCCCCCCCACTACTGCTGGTCCGTACTCACCCCGTACATGGGGCCGCGGATACTGCTGCCCCACCCCACTGCTGCTGGTCCGTACTCACCCCGTACATGGGGGCCGCGGATACTGCTCCCCCCCCCCCCACTACTGCTGGTCCGTACTCACCCCGTACATGGGGGCCGCGGATACTACCCCCGCCCCGCCCCACTACTGCTGGTCCGTACTCACCCCGTACATGGGGGCCGCGGATACTACAGTCCCCCGCCCCCCACTACTGCTGGTCCGTACTCACCCCGTACATGGGGGCCGCGGGTACTACCCCCGCCCCGCCCCACTGCAGCTGGTCGGTACTCTCCCCGTACATGGGGCCGCGGATACTGCTGCCCCACACACATTACTGCTGGTCGGTACTCACCCCGTACATGGGGGCCGCGGGTACTTCCCCCGCCCCGCCCCACTGCTGCTGGTCGGTACTCACCCCGTACATGGGGGCCGCCAGCGCCACGGACACCGCCCAGATGCCGATGGTGACGATCAGAGTCCACGAGCGACTCATCCTGGGCTGCAGCGGGTGCATGATGGCCGAGTACCTGCCGGAGGCGAGACGCGTGAGTCGGCTAGTGGTCGGGCGGCAGTTCAGGCAACACGCGCACAGTGTGATATCTCAATAGAAAACTGGCCATAAATGCCTTTCTCGACTATTTTTTATGCCGTATTTCTAGCGCCATTGTATCAGCACATGATTGAAGAGACGAAGTCACAGTTTTTATGACAATTTTCACAAGATTTGATGTAGCAAAAAGTCAATGAACATGGACAACATTACCTGTGGAAAAAACCACGCATACGCGCACAAATGTTGTCGCAGTTTGACGATTGATCAAGATAAGCTGCATTCTGAAAATCTGGACATGTGAGATATAAATTAATAGCTGGGAAGATTCGCACTGCGTTAAGCAATTCAAAGGGGCATAGACCAATTAACAATATGCTAATTGTTATTAAACAATAAGTAAGTGCAATAGTCGTTCAACTTTTTAGTACTTCGAAGTTCAAATAAGGTTTTAAAAATACGCACAACAGAGACCAGTCCCAATGAAATCAGCCATCCTTTGACTGTATGTGCCGCAAGTTTCAGATGCACCTAGCTGCTCTAACGCCGATAGTGATCAACTGTATCCCGACAGGCCGCGGTGCGGTGCGGTGGTCAGCCCGGACGGCACGGGGAAGCCCGAACCGCATGCTGCGACGCATCAACTGGTGGGGTGTTCCGGCCGAGCAACCTGATCCAGTGGCTGCTATGCCAAAACGTCTCCTAACTGACGAGGCGACTGAGTCGAGATAGGTCACGCACAGCGTCTCCCTCGGCAGAGAAGCTGTCTTTGCCTGTAAGGTTCGGGTCATTGTGGTTGGATTTTTCATAGTGAATATGGAAGTGCGCGTCAGCAGAGGAATTGGTGGACTTGTTAACCACTGTAAAAGCGTCTGGGCGTGGGAACTATTATGTTCATGTGTTTAATTATGGCTTGCAATTCATCATGGAGAAAATCCTTCAGAGATGCCTCCGAAGTGAGTCGTCGATTGTGGAAAGGCGACCGACTTATCGCCAAGAACTTAAAAGGTAAGTGGGTTAAGTGCATGCGAGCTCAGGACAAATTCAGAAGTCAGTTTGCGACTAATCTTTCGGGAGACGAGGTGTTCTCCGTGTCCCTGAAGTGTGGTGGCCACGTCGTGAGTGATGATGAAGCCAAAACCCGCCTTGATGACGAGACAGTGGAGAGAGGGCGAGGGCGACCAACTAGAATCTACGATCGCCTCAGCGCCCGTTCTCAGCGTCGGGCATCCTCAAGAGTTGCTCAACAGCACAGTTCTCTGCAGCTCGTGGATGTTGCCAGGTAAAGTGTTCGTGTTGAGGGCATGAAGGTCGCAGCTTTCGTGTTGCGACAGGTGGGGCCGTCACCGAATCGGCCGAGTATGATTAGCGGGGCTCTCAGAAGCTCTGAAGTGAACCAACCTGAGTGCATATCTTAGTGATGTATTTTGGCGTAATTTCAGCCACTTAGAACAAGATTTTGAATCTATTCTGTGTAGCAATTATAAGGTTACATTTACACTGCAGAATACTCGCACAACAAACGCTCACTAACAATTATCCAATATATGAGCGCCAACAGACTTCGCTTATGACGTCATCATGAATGTCATCATGAATGACCGGACGTCGAGCTTTTTAAAACAAGGTACACTAGATACTCATGCATGTGTGTGCAAAAATTTAAGCTATCTATCTCAACTGGTTCCCGAGATATTTCGCGGAAGTAAAATGAGTGGTGCGGAATGCTCCCTTCCCTCTAGCACGTATAACTTCTGACACTTCTGGGTTAGGCAATATCTAAGACAATAAATCTTCCCCTTATGATCCAAATTCGAAACTCTTTCGACTGAGACCAAAATCGCCACGGTAACTAGCACACTTTGTCCGCTGTGATTTACGGCCAGTTTTTTCCTCGAGAAATCACAGTGTGAGGCGGTGGGGAGCACGAACAGACGATTCGCGATACAGCTGTGTGGACCGGTAAAGCTGGTGAGCACCGGGTGTCCACTGGGAGAGGAAACAAGTCAGCTAGTCGCCAACATGTCCACTGACAATGAAAACAAGTCAGCTAGTCGCCAACATGTCCCTGGCAATGGAAACAAGTCAGCTAGTCGCCAACATGTCCACTGGCAATGAAAACAAGTCAGCTAGTCGCCAACATGTCCACTGGGAATGGGAACAAGTCAGCTAGTCGCCAACATGTCCACTGACAATGGAAACAAGTCAGCTAGTCTTCAACATGCCCCCTGGCGTGGAAACAAGTCAGCTAGCACCAACATGTCCCGGCAATGAAAAAAGTCACTAGACAACATGTCCGGAAGAAACAAGTCAGCTAGGCACCAACATGTCACTGGGATGAAAACGTCAGCTAGTCTTCAACACGTCCACTGGGAATGGAAACAAGTCAGCTAGTCGCCAACATGTCCACTGGCAATGGAAACAAGTCAGCTAGTCGCCAACATGTCCCCTGGCAATGGAAACAAGTCAGCTAGTCGCCAACATGTCCCCTGGCAATGGAAACAAGTCAGCTAGGCACCAACATGTCCCCTGGCAATGGAAACAAGTCAGCTAGGCACCAACATGTTCACTGGGAATGGGAAAACGTCAGCTAGTCTTCAACACGTCCACTGGGAATGGGAACAATTCAGCTAGCCGCCAACATGTCCCCTGGCAATGGAAACAAGTCAGCTAGTCGCCAACATGTCCCCTGGCAATGGAAACAAGTCAGCTAGGCACCAACATGTTCACTGGGAATGGGAAAAAGTTAGCTAGTCTTCAACATGTCCACTGGGAATGGAAATAAGTCAGCTAGCCAACATGAAAATGTTGCTGTAAAAGTCAGCTAGCAACATGTCCCTGGCAATGGAAACAAGTCAGCTAGCCCAACATGTCCGGAATGGAAAAGTAGCTAGTTTCTTAAATGGAAATGTTAAATGTGAGCCGCCAACATGGAATGGGAACAAGTCAGCTAGTCGCCAACATGTCCACTGGGAATGGGAACAAGCCAGCTAGTCACCAACATGCACACCGGGAATGGATGCAGGTTAGATAGTCGCCAAGGTTACCGCCGGGCACGAGAACACGTCAGGTAGTCGCCAAAGGTGATTTGCACAACGGGAGCGTCGACAAACGAAATGGCTCATATTTCATATTACAAGTGGCTTATATTTGTCCTATTACGAAATGGCTCCTATTTCCTCATCGTAGAGCCTGTCTGCCACTGATCCGCTCCCTTGTTTCTGCTGCTATTCTCCTTGTGACGAGTTTAACCCGACTCGCTTTTAAACAATCATTTTCCCATTCACCTCATAATTGGACACTCACCCCAATCCAACGACTATTACTGTTTACTTCGCTGGAACGGCTGCACAGCGAATTGGCCGTCTTTCACTCAGGAAATCGATCAAATTTGACCGCCCCAATCACATCCAATTTTGACTTACCTCAATACCGTTACTCTCTGTAGAACGCCACACACTACCCTCGCCATTCCCCAGCCTTAAACACGTGCCGCGGGTTGAAGGACAAGTGGGCCCGCACCAATCGCGCCCTACAGCGGCCAGCTGCGTTTGGCGTCAGACGCAATATTAATGCGGACATCAGGGGATCTAAAAAAAAAACGGGTAAGTTCATGATGCCATTCAAGAACTCTGAAGCATGCGAACGCGACAAGCACGCCCGGATGCTCATTAGTGTGTGCGTGAAGAATATAGTTACAATTTATGAGACTCTGTCTGCATAAAATTTGATGCGAAGTTCATTCATGAACGTTAATTTGCCTTTAGACATCAATTCCATTGCCACTTACAGTGATATATTGCGCATATTGATACTATGTAGCTACATATTGCGCGTGTTGCTTTCTGGAACTATTTTCACTGTGGACGGCTGGACGCTGGCGTCGCCGCCGGCAGCTTCCGGCACGTCGCCTGGCCACCCGCCGCCATTATAATATGGTGGGATGCGGACCTTCCTCTGAATGTTAATTACCTCAACGCCAAAGTTACCGGAATATTTTCAGATTCGAAACGGTAGACGATGTGCCTTGCATCAGGTACGCCACCATTGCAGTTGAGGCCGACAGGTTTTCTCGATATTGTTTAAGAACAATACGCTTATGGGCATGAAATGGAAAGAATGCACATACAACCGTGAATTTCTCCGGTATTATTTTAGCGTGGCAGAGCCTATGCTGCTTAGTATTGTTGAGGGGTGGAACTTTACTTTACTTTTTGTCATACCACACCCTCGGCGGCCTCCGGATCCTCTGGACAACAACCGTTGGCACTTGACGTGCATCGAGCCATGCCAGAACCTCAATAATTCCGGACAGCTTCAAGTCAAAAGGTGAAAGATGACAGGGTTAGATACATATATAAGTAGTCGAGTTTCGCATCAGGAGCCAGTTGATTTTATGGCGGTTTATTTGAGACCATTGGAAATTAACTCGCTAATGTAGAACATCTGAAATACAAATAAAAGTAATACAATGTGATAATTCGAGACAAAAATTCTGGAGTTGAGTGCAAAAATGACAGGGTTGGATATTTATAGAAGTAGATGAACATGGCATCAAAAGGCAGCTGATTTTATGCCGGTTTATTTGAGACCATTGGCTCTTACTTCGGTAATGCAGAACATCCGATATACGATTTAAAGTAGTACAATGTAATAATTTGGAACACAAATTCTGGAAATGAGTGCAAAAGTGACAGCGTTAAACCTTGATGAAAGTTATTCAAGATGATATAAAAATGTAGCACGTTCAATTTTCGTTTAGTTAAGAACATTGGAAATTGTCATCACATCACTCAGAACATGTATGACGCGTTTTATCACAAGATGTTTAGTGGCCAATTGCTCCTATTTCACTTTATGTGCAAAGTGACAGGGTGAAATGATTTGATAGTAAAACGAACTTCACATCATAAGAGAACTTGTTTCAATGTTGTACAAATTTGGCAATTGGAAATCACTTACACCTTCTCTAGAAATCAGAATATAGCATTAATCAGAGCAAGTCCACTCTGGTGGTGTTCCTTCACAAACCCACCACCAGAGCGGCGCTATCGGCATTATGTCCGCTCTTGACGCCTAACGGAGCCGAAACTCTAATAAAAGACCACTCCATGGAGTCAATCGGACACCGGCGAAGGTGGTGGCACGTTTGGTCATGGGTACTGGCATGGTGGCACTGTGACACGTCTGGGCCCGAGTGCCGGCGTGTGTCTGAGTGATGGTCCTGGAATTACGCTGGGGTATTGCATAAGAACACCCATTCATCTCGAATCAAGATATATTGTTCATCACAACAAATTGTCATTCGAAATTGTGCCATGGATAGCAGCGTAAAGAATTAGTGACCCGCTGCATCGTAAGTGCTACTTCCACATCAATCGGTGACCAGTTGCGCCATCAGTGCTACTTCCACGTGACGAATCAGTGACCAGTTGCACAATCAGTGTCACTTCCACGTGACGAATCAGTGACCAGTTGCGCCATCAATGTCACTTCCACGTGACGAATCAGTGACCAGTTGCGGCATCAGTGTCACTGAACAGTGACCAATAGTGACCAGTTGCACTCACAATCAGTGTCACTTCCACGTGACGAATCAGTGACCAGTTGCGCCATCATGTCACTTCCAGTGACGAATCAGTGACCAGTTGCACGATCAGTGTCACTTCCACGTGACGAATCAGTGACCAGTTGCGCCATCAGTGTCACTGCCACGTGACGAATCAGTGACCAGTTGCGCTATCAGTGCCACTTCCACGTGACGAATCAGTGACCAGTTGCACCATCAGTGCCACTTCCACGTGACGAATCAGTGACCAGTTGCGCCATCAATGTCACTTCCACGTGACGAATCAGTGACCAGTTGCGCCATCAGTGTCACTTCTACGTGACGAATCAGTGACCAGTTGCGCTATCAGTGTCACTTCCACGTGACGAATCAGTGACCAGTTGCGCCATCAGTGTCACTTCCACGTGACGAATCAGTGACCAGTTGCACCATCAGTGCCACTTCCACGTGACGAATCAGTGACCAGTTGCGACATCAGTGCCACTTCCACGCGACGAATCAGTGACCAGTTGCACCATCAGTGCCACTTCCACGTGACGAATCAGTGACCAGTTGCACCATCAGTGCCGCTTCCACGCCAGTCTACCAATCCAGCACCTATGAACGTTAAATTGGATATGAAACTTCCACATAATGAACAAATTCCGGTCCATTTGTGGGGCGATGGATGGAAAGCACAATGCTGGAGCATTGTGTTCACGGGTCAGCGCTTGAATATTACAGCGAAGTGTCGCTACAGGAACGAAACCTCTTTTATCGAGACGAGGCTTCCAAGGCATCCCACTGGTCGGCAGAGGCGTCAGTGACGGAGCATATAACGAGAAGAGGCGTGTCACAATCTACACAGTACTATTCCTCCACATTTATGTGTTTCGCTAATAGTTTTGATGGTGGAGCATACTCAAGCTTTCCGGAGGGGGGGGGGGCATTTTACTGATACATTTCACGGGTGCAGAAGGTAACGCGGTGCAGTCGAGCCTTCACAATATGGTATTCTTCGATCCAGGTTACCGTTCTCCGATCCAGGGCTAACGCTCTCCAATCCAGGGTTGCTGTTCTCCGACCTGGGATAGGCCGCTCTTCGACCAGGGAAGCGACACACATCTTAGTGCCCACCTCCGCCCTGCTCTGGGTTCGCCCATTGGACGGGTGTGAATGACGTGTGGCTACGTCACAGAGGGGATGGGGGCGGGGTGGTAACACGTTCCGCCAACCTTTTCCGAATTCAATCATTCGCCTGACATGGAAATAAGTCAATGGAAATAAGTCAATGGAAATAAGTCAATGGAAATAAGTCAATGGAAATAAGTCAATCCGAATAAGTCAATTTGCCTAACATGGAATGAATCGACAAAAGTAAGAGCGATGTCCCTCCCTCACCCAACATTCAGGTTGCGATGTAATACCTTTTTATGATAAGCTAGGTCGCACCTCTTTGAGAAAACGGAACTATAGTGAAAATAGCTTGGGTGGAACGAGAAGGTAATGGGGGCATGGCACCTTTGTCCGGGCTCAACAGTGCGACCAGGACCAAAACCATGAACCAGTCAACCAGCCAGCCAAGCGGTCGGTTGGTTGGCTGGTTGTTGGTCGTTGCGAGCCGATTCCTCTATCAACCATACAGCGTGGCCAGTCGCTCGCGCCAATTGGTCGCATGCGAGGAGGAGCGACAGGTGGGACTCAAACCCACAACACTTCAGTTGAACGATGAACATTCTGCCTCTCCAGCTGGTCGATTCACGCAGGGATTAATGACTTCAAAAGCACGTGCACTTCAACCACGATAACTGACCAACCGAAATCTACGACCAATCGGCCTCTGATGATTTACATATAGATGAACCCCATATACTAACTGTAGAACACAGGACATGCACACACATCTTCATTGGATACGTACGGCAGTGGGGTACATAGAGGGCCAAGCTTCACGGTTAGGAATTATATTTTGCGCTAGCCTCGCCAACATTGGAGTGCTTAGGACACCGAGTTCGTCAAAGTTTTTCATGTAAACCAGCCTTTAGTTTTGTGGGCGCAGCTACAGCTTGCATATTTTATGATGTTATTGAAGAGCATCACCATCAAACAGGAAAGAAGCAAACGCACCAACGTCGTGCTCTTGCACGGATATCTTGAGTCTCCTAATCTCTCATCAGCCTCCCCGTCTCTCTCGCTCTCCGTCTCTCTCTCCCCGTCTCCGTCACTGAGAGGCGTTGCTGCTGTTTTGGAGGTGTCCACAGTTTGTGTGCGGAGTATTCCACCTGATGTACAGTCTTGGTTTGCATCTGCGGACAGTAGTGGCTATACTTCCAGCGCCTAGCGATGGCAGAGATGCCGGCGGCTTCACCAGCAGTGGATTGTCCGAACGTTTGGCCCCCGACTCAGTGTGGGTTGCGGTAGCATACATGGGGACAAGGGAATAGCCAGATGCTTGGCAACATTTGTGCCAGCGAAGCGGAATGCTTTTTTTTGCGTATGTGAGACGGCTGGTCGCGGATTCTTGGTTGACATTGTAATATTTTTTTAAAGGATATCATCATGACCATCCGAAACAGGCAGAATCACATCAGTAATAAAAAGGACAAAAACATAAATCTGAGCCTAACAACTTGTGATATGAGTTTTCGGACGAAACAAATAAAAAACACTGATGGGGAACATCCCTCAAAACTCCAAAAAAGTAAATCCAAACCAAATTCAAGGCATGTCCTAGTGCTTAATCAGCACGTAGCGTGCATGGCTGAGTCCGTGTTGCCGATCTCTGCCAGTATTCCACTGCATGGCGATACAATGGTTTATCACAAGAGCATAAAAGATTGCAGGCGGAGGGCCGTTAACAATCATATCGCAAGCAGAGCTTCTACAATGTAACGACTTGATCGAGTCAAGGAAAGTTTATACGGGGATGGCATACACTGTAGTTCATCTAAACGCGCAAACATAATGTTCATATTATACGGAAATAGACAAAGCAATATATATATATATATATATATATATATATATATATATATATATATATATATATATATATATATATATATATATATATATATATATATATATATATATATATATATATATATATATATATATATATATATATATCTGCTGACTATATTAACATGGTAGTCAGCAGAGCAAAACAAACGGACGGGCCGCCCGTTACGCCAGCTTCGCCTTGGACCATTTTTCAGCCAAATGAGCATCGTTTGCAACTGAAATGTCTCGCCGAGCCGATTTGCTAAATTGCAGCCGCGATACCAACAGATGCGCGGAAGCGCAAAAGACGTGCAATCGCGCGCTGAGGGTCATCCCGCTGATTGACCTGCTGTTCTGATATCTTCCGACAGCTGCAGCGGCAGCGGCAGCTGGAGCGGCAGCGGCCTATCTCTCCGCCGTCGGCGCGTCCGTGAGGCGGGCCGGCACGGCGCCCGGGTTAGTGCGCAGCTCCACCGGCGTCACTGCATCCACCGCCACTGGCGTCACTGCATCCACCGCCACCGGCGTCACTGCATCCACCGCCACTGGCGTCACTGAATACACCGCCACTGGCGTCACTGCATCCACCACCACTGACGCCACTGAATATATCGTCACTGAATACACCGCCACGGACGCCACTGAATATATCGTCACACGCCACCGGCGTCACTGATCACCGCCACGACCACTGATACCGTCACTGATCACCACACGCCACTGAATATATCGTCACTGAATACACCGCCACGGACGCCACTGAATATATCGTCACTGAATACACCGCCACGGACGCCACTGAATATTTCGTCACTGAATACACCGTCACTGACGTCACTGAATATATCGTCACTGAATACACCGTCACTGACGCCACTGACGCCACTGAATATATCGTCACTGAATACACCGTCACGGACGCCACTGAATATATCGTCACTGAATACACCGTCACGGACGCCACTGAATATATCGTCACTGAATACACCGCCACGGACCCCACTGAATATATCGTCACTGAATACACCGCCACGGACCCCACTGAATATATCGTCACTGAATACACCGCCACGGACCCCACTGAATATATCGTCACTGAATACATCGCCACCCACTGACGTCACTGGATTCATAACCACTGAATCACTGAATCCTTCGATTCACTGTCGCTGCCTACACAAATGGGCTCATATATTGAAAACTTCTAACTTTTCTGCTCAGAGTTTTGTGTACTCGACCTGTGGCCATTCACTGGGATCCCCCTCGTAATGCTGACTGTCAATGAGGCTAGTTGTATTTTGCGAACTATGGGAACCCGTTAGCAAGAATGAAAAGCAGGATGTCATACCCAGATAAACACACTGACTCATTCAACGAACTCAGTATGGGTGTACCCCTCACCGGCCCGGACGAACTCAGTATGGGTGTACCCCTCACCGGCCCGGACGAACTCAGTATGGGTGTACCCCTCACCGGCCCGGACGGCGAGTCCATCTTCGGCGGGGGGAGTCTCTTGAAAACCCCCATTAGATTCTGATCTGAGTAAGCTAGCATGAAATACAGCACACCGTTAAAAAGCCTTCGTTATGGAGGGCTCGAATAAAACATCGCATTTGCATTTCTACGGATAGTAAGGCCCCAGAGATCATATTGTATCGTATTGCCAAGTACACGCAACAAGCTCTGCTTGTTGCGTGAACTTGGCCGTCCCGGTATCTCAGTTGGTAAGAGCTCTGGCCTGCACTGGTCTCCCCCGTCCTAGCAACACAGGGCTCGAGTCGCTTCGCAGGCTCGCATCTAGCCCCCGGCCGGGAGTGTCAGTTGGCAGCTGGCCCGATAAGGTCTGGGACCAGCTACCGGGCGGCCGTGTCGGTGCATTGACGGCACGTTAAACTTTCGATCCAAATTATGCTGTTGAACTGGAATTAATGGATCGGGTGGTGGTGCCAGGGTTCACGCAACAAACTCTGCTTAGCAATAGAACCCTGGTTCCTAATGCCACCCCAGCAACAACTCGGATTAAATTTATAAATCCAAAATAACAAATAACATCAACGTGCGAACCTCGAATTGATTCCATAGAAATAGCTAGAAAATGTAGAGCTGGTTCTCTTTCCACACTGTGCTCAACAACTAACATGCATGAATGTATCGTGATTGGTCATAGTACGAAAATACCCGGATAGGGTAGGTTAGATCAGGATTAAAATCTAGTTTCCAAGCAATGCATGCTACAGATAAAGGACACATGTCGTTGGCAAATCAATACATTCTGTAGTACACATGGCAGCTTATTTCATAATTTTCCACCATGCTGTGGTCCGTGATAACCATAGTCGGTCAAATTAGTGACATTACCTAGACAATGAGGATGAATATATATATATATATGTATATATATGTATATGTATATACATATATATATATATATATATATATATGTATATATATGTATATGTATATACATATATGTGTGTATGTGTGTGTGCGTTTGTGTGTTTCGGAAGCTATCAACAGAACCATTGAAGCAAAATATGTATATTTGTTTGATATCGGGAGACCCCAAGGTCACGTCAGATCGCATACATGGTCGCATGGTCAGGTCAATTACGTTGAATCTTGATCATCCACTTATATCAATTTTGAAACATGTAGTGTGTTACCAGGAAGAACTGACGTAATAATGAACCATGCTTGTAAATTGTACAGCCTCTGGTCTCATGACCTGATCTAACGTCACGCTGGTACAGTATGTCGGTTGGTGAAGCGATCACTGCAACCTTCGCCTAATGTGAGTGTCGAACCCAGGTTCCAACATATAGAGTTAAACAGCCTAACCACTCGACAACCCCCACCCCACATGAAGGTCAGATCGAGTAGCTGGATGTCCCGTGATGCTGGTCTGGTCTCATACGTGTTGCTGGGCGGCGCCAAGGTCCAGTGGCACCTCTTACGTGGATGGGACATATAAATGGAGAAGGCTTCCGTCTGTGGATTTGTCTGACAGGTGTATATGTGTATACTCCTGTTATTGACCTGGTCGGATACTGTCGGCATACTCTGCTGCTCAATATCTTGTGTAGTCAATAGTTCGCCAGTATAAATTTTGCGAGCCAATATTTTGTGTGGCAACATTTTACGTGCCGATATCTTTTTTTCTGCAGCAACATTTAGCGAAGTCGAAGTTTAACATGCGAACATTTAGCGTACCGATATTTTTCTATATTTTACTTGTAAGCATTTTGTCTAGAACCACCATGGAGCGTACATTTTCGCACTTCGCATACACAATGCGCTACCCTCGTTAATCACCATTGCACTATCCCACGGCCAGGTGGGTCAGCTTGCGCAACAACACCACCACCACCGATTCATCTGGTGCAATCCGGGCTAATCTTGGCATCTGAGTAGAACGTTGCACATCTTGGCATGTGAGTAGAACGCTACACATCTTGGCATCTGAGTAGAACGCTGCACATCTTGGCATCTGAGTAGAACGCTGCACATCTTGGCATCTGAGTAGAACGCTGCCCATCTTGGCATCTGAGCGGAACACTACACATCTACATCACATCTGAGCGGAACGCTACACATCTACATCACATCTGAGCGGAACGCTACACATCTACATCGCATCTGAGCGGAACGCTACACATCTGCATCACATCTGAGCGCAACGCTACACATCTACATCGCATCTGAGCGGAACGCTACACATCTGCATCACATCTGAGCGAAACGCTACACATCTACATCGCATCTGAGCGGAACGCTACACATCTACATCACATCTGAGCGGAACGCTACACATCTACATCACATCTGAGCGGAACGCTACACATCTGCATCGCATCTGAGCGGAACGCTACACATCTACATCACATCTGAGCGGAACGCTACACATCTACATCACATCTGAGCGGAACGCAACACATCTACATCACATCTGAGCGGAACACACCATGCCATCTGAGCGGAACACACCATGCCACCTGAGCGGATCCATACGAATCGGCCCAATTACACGGACATCGGCCACCACTAATTGGACGCATCAGGCGACCAAGAAGCACGTGCCCCGTTAACCGGCCTAATTTGACGTCTCGGGCGGCGCTGGGCTGTGGTGCGCACTGTCACATCAGGTGCAAATAACCAAGGCTGGACGATGCCCGCACACTACCTTGCCGCGTGTTGAGATTTTCAATAATATTGCTGTCTGTCGCTGTCGCCTGTACCTCCGTCTC